>CM062532.1:265102-286536 GCA_031439595.1 Pterocarpus santalinus | reverse complement strand
AAGAAAGCAGTCGCCAATGACCGATGTGAATCAGCGCAGGAATGTTCTTGGATGTTCTCCCAGAGCTGATAGATGAGCTACGTCAGGAATTGTAATTCACACACCGGTAACGGCACAAAGAGATCAAAGGGGCAGAAGAGAAAGGCCCCATTAAGATAAGAAGAAGTTTCGAAATACAGATTGTTTTGGAGAGTACGAGAGAGAAGAATGGTCAGGTGAGCACTAACTGAACATAGACCGAATTAGGAGTTGTAAGAGAACTTGCCGACCGCAATAGCATGTAAGCGGTATGTCCGGCTAACTTACGGCCCAAGCTGAGTAGGAAAAAAGCCCCTCGATACAAAGGGAATTGTCCCCGGGCAGCAGGTAATAGGAGAATTTCTCAAAGGCTTCTCCTACAAAGACGATCGGGGATGGGGCTCCCCTGCAACCTGAATCTCTTCCCTCCCTCTGCCTGAGTCTGAATCTCAAAGAAAGAGGGGTGGTATTTGTGCGGCTTCGAAGACTGTTAGGCATGGATCTGCTTGGACTGGAAAGAGGGACTTGTTACATCCTCAAAAGAGTGAAAAAAGTACCTCAACGAATAGAAAGAGAAAAAAAAAAGCCATTCTTGCAAGGACCGCTTATTTCTAATAGACCACTAATGCCGCGTCTAATCTCTGAAATCTAATTTTTAGAGAATCCTATACAAGCATCCGAACTCGCATTCTAATGTGCCCTCCCAAGGAAGAAGGTAAAGGCAGCAGCTCGGGAAGCTTCTTTCGTGCGTGTTCCTACTGAGTTCGAGTTCAGGTCTTTCACCTGAAAGTTCTTGCTCTTTCACTGATTACCAGCTTATGACCCGCGGGTAACTAAGGCTCTACGCTTTCTGGGGGAATTTCTCCTTGATTGGAATTAGCCTTTCTTAGGTCTGATCATCGAAAGACGGGCTACGACTGATTCTGGGTAAATCGATCTTCCATAAGGATAAGGACTTTCTCTTGTTCTTATAGTTGCTAATTCTACCTGCTCGAGAAAGCTTTCTCAATCTTCAATCTCCTAAGATTCACCGTTCACTGGCCCACTAAAAGCCTTTCCCCCACCACCAGCGACAACTAAGGCTTCACCCGCAATCGAGTTCTCGGTCTTACCTAGCGTAAAAGAGAATCGAATCCCTTGAGTTAACCGTTGGAGAGGAATCAGAAATGGAACCTTTGGCGAGATTCTTCCCCACACCCGTTCGGTAGTCTACTTCAGTTACAACACTATTTCCCCTCCGATCCGGGGCTAGCTTTGCTTGCTTCCCTCTTCCTCGGGAAAGACCTTGATTAAAAGTAAAGGAATAAGAATAGGCGAATCGCTATCTCTGAAACCAAAGTCGTACTATCTTTACTAAAGTCCTAATGTAATGCCCTTTAAACCACCAACAGGTCCTATTCCGACAACACTGAAAAGGGCTCTCTCCGTCTCAGTTAGTCAGTACCTTAAACTAATTAGCCATTTCCAAGCTGCTCTTTCAGAAGCTGTGATGGCTCGTTTGGAATAAACGGCATAGTCTATGTCATCTTCCTTTTGCCCAGGAGCATTCGACTGAAGAAGTATGCCATTAGTAAGACTCTCTAGAAGCCTTAGGAGCAATGGAGTCTGGCGAGGTAGCTCTTGTCTCTTGGTCAGCTGTTTCCGCTCGAGTTTTAATGCCTGATGGGGCGGCCTTGGGTAAGGTTTAATAAAAAAGTCAAGTAGGCCAGCGGTGACCGCGAATGGCTATAGTTCGTCACTTGCGGTATAAAAAGAAGTAAGGAGCTTTGAACTTAGCTTTGAAGATCAGCCCTAAGCTAAAGCGCTTTCTAGTTTGAGAGATGGAAATGCCTAATCAAGTAGCCAAGAATCATCGATTTCGGAGGGGCGGAACGAGCTTAGTTGAAAGACTCTGGGACTACTATGACTAATAGAATCTGAGGTCTAACATTAGAGATGGGAAGAGAGGAATCAAACCAACCTCGGGTTGATCCAGGCAGTCCATTCGAGGCTATCCACAGTGGTTACTGATAGGGTCCGACCGCATCGTCAGTGAAAAAGAAAGATCGGATTGTAGAGTAGATTCGACGGTATGCCAGTTGATTTTTTACTTTTCTTTTTATTCTTAATCGAGATTGGCTTGGTGTTGACCCGAGGGATAAGCCCTTTCTTCTTCTTTTGCGGCAGGAGCGCAGTCTGAACTGAATTTATTCAAAAACCCTTCTTGCTAGACTTTCCATATTGCTAATCTCGAGTAAAGAAAAGAGCTTTCTTCAATCAGAGAGTTGGCTTAGTAGGAAGAAGCGGGTTAGATAATAGAGACTGATCAGCTTAAAGGCGAATCTGCCAAAGCAGCTTCAAAGAAAGAGCCCACTGCAAATCCTCTATCTAGTTTAGATTACACAGTTGGTCAACAGACTTGAAAATCTGAACCCGAAGTGGATGCCCCGGATCTTGAATTCTTTGACAAAGAGTCAGCTTCCTTCTTAGTAGATGGACGAGGGCGGCACTGCCATACATAGTCACCCATAGGACTTTATTCACATAGTCTATGATCAGGCAAGTCGAACCTGGCGAAGTCTACTCTTTGAAGTGAAAAACAACAGATATTGACTTTATTTATCTTCCATTGCTAATGTAAGGAAATGAGACGACTCTTTCTTGAACTATATAATAAAAAGATCTTCGGCTCCACACCAATCACGAGTTTTTCTCCATTCCTCTCGTATATCGTCGTAACGCCCTTAATACTAGGTTTTGAAAAAGACTTTTCATGTCATTCCCATTTAGGTCCGATTCGGATCCCTCCGTTGTTTTCTTTTCCTCCCGCACCTTTTCCTCGAAATGAGAAAGAAGATGGTACACTCGAATTGTATTATTTAAGTGCTTATTGCTTGCCAAAGATCCTACTTCTACAATTGGTAGGTCACCGGGTTATTCAAATAAGTTGTGTTTTCTGTGGTTTTCCCATGTTACAACTTCCGTACCAATTCGGTCGATCCGGAATGGATCGGTTAAACATTCCATTAGGGAGCCTGGTCTTTACTCTTCTGTGTGGTATTCATTCTCGTTTGGCTCTTGGAATCACATCCAGCAGTGGTTGGAACAGCTCGCAAAATCCAACCACTTCACCTACTTCATTGCCCCCAACCGTTTCTCGTACCTCTATTGAAACAGAATGGTTTCATGTTCTTTCATCGATTGGTTATTCCTCTCCGTTCGTATCTCTTTTTCCAATTGCGGTCTCAATGAGTTTACAAGATTGAATGGCCAATTCTCCTCCGGACCCTCGATTCGATTGTTTTCCAAGAATGTTAAGCCGGGTATGTAAGCCATGTATCTGGGAGGAACTTCAAAGAAGGGCTTTCGGTTTTTTGCACCCTGTTTTGGTCTTGCAGCTATTTAACTAATATAGAATTCTTTATTAATTCTAAAGAATCTCTTTTAGATATATGTCCAATCTCTAGTGGTGGTGGAACCAACCAAGATGTATGTCGTCGGACCCGACCTCAGACTCTTTCTTCCCTACCTATTTTTTTACTCTCTGGCAGCAGTTATTTAGGTGGTATCCCGAGATTGAAGAGATCGAATTCCTCCCGGGAACACACGAAACAAAGATATGAACTAGGTAAATAAAAATGGAAAAGAGATGTTTCCAATTCATCCAAATCAGAAGCTTTTTCTATATCCATATGATCTACTAAAGTAGATCGATATTGCCCATATAATGAAAGCAGATCTTGGTCCATGGAGTCCCAAGAAGGTAAGAACTCCAACCTGTCCGATGCTTCTTCGGCCAAATACAATATACAAGTGGGACCTGCACTATGAGCAAGCTGTGCGTGCGAAAAACCGCTTCTTTTTTCCGCTTTCGCAACAACTTGGGCGAAATGGGGTTCTACCGGGAAACCATTGATTTTTGAGTTTTCGCCATTGGTTACTGGTCGAGCCACTGGAATGAGATAAGAATCTCTGGAGATCTTTCCTCTCCACTTACTCGTAACAGGCTTTCCCTCTGTAGAAGACTTCTTCCGAATGGCATAATTGTCCGAAACTCCGTTCCTCGATCTTCAAAGAAGACTGACTCCTCCTTCTCCTTTAGGATAGGATCATCGTTGGTCCTTCTTTCACTAATGATCTCACCATTTTCTAGTAGTTTCGCGCGAACGCGCGAGGGACTATCCTTTCTATCGCTTGCGCTTGCTTTTCACTCTCAAAACAACGGTCTCTCTCTTCTATAAAGCGAAGCGCATGGCGCTGAAGTGAAGAAAGCTCAATAAACACACACGAACACGATGCAGGGCATAGCATAAATGAGACCGCTGATCATTTCATAATATATGCTTGACCTTTCTCGATGCTTTGGGGTGACTCACCAACCGACCCAGCAGTGATCGATGACAGAATGGTACGAACAAATCAAAGTCATTGGATTTGGTAGTTCTCCATTGACTTCTTTCTTTACCCCTTTGCATATGTTCCTAAAAGGGTGTGCACCTCCAGATGGGCGGGGGCCGGCCTCCCACTCTCTTATGCAGCATTAGCTGAGTTAGGCTTTTGCGTACCCAATGAAATTAGTACTCGTCCGTGCCACCTTGTGTAATGCATAAAACCAAATCGCTGACCGGTGGGGACTCTCCCATCAATGAATGAGGTGCTTTTTATGCACTCCCCAATTTTCTTGGTTGGTGGAGATCTCGACCTCTTCCGAGCCAAAGCTAAAAAGGAAGTCGGAGCTTGGTCCATATCGAGAAAACACGTTCGTAATGAACGGATCTCCGATGGTCGAGCCTGCCAAGGACACGGAACTCAGCACCACCTACCCGGGCCAAGGTACTCAACCTTTGGAAAAGGTCTTTCATGTGAATTGCGAACAACCCACAAGGGTGGTATGAGTGAAACATAGTTTGAATAGGCGCAAGTCTAGAGCTGTGGTATGGAAAATAGATGATAAAAAAAACCTAATCTCTTTACTTAGTCAGAGTCATTGTTTTACCGTTTCTATCTGCATGACTGCTTTCTTATGATGAGTGGTGCCCATCACTCGCCTCTCTGTCCCTGTGAGCATCCACTGCGCTTACTACTGGGTATGATTCCAGTCAAGAGCGGGTCTCTCAGAGCAAGGACCTTATCCGTATCCGTCTCTGTTACTCGAACTAGCCACCCCTTGGGAACCGTGTCCCCTTTTCCCCTGCAATGAAGGGCGGATGGCTTAGCCTTGCCTTTTGAAAGAAGAAAATGGAAAAAATTCCTTTGAAGGATAAATAGGAGAAGATAGCCACACCGACGCACAGAGAATAGGGATGCATTGGAGACGAATAAGGGCAGAAACTGAAAGGAGGGACTTCACTAAAGATGGTCTGTCTGCGCGCCAGGAAGGGAAGGCTTCCGTGCAGGTAGTTCAAGGCTGAGGTCAAGCTATGGGCGCAAGGAGGTCTAGTAAGTTCCTTCTTTGTCTTTTGCTTGTCATTGGATTGGAAGCCGCGGGCGATGCCTTCTTCAATGACAGAATTTCTCTTTAGCAAGAAGCCCTCTTCAAGCTGTCGAATATAGATTGAAGAGGGTGGTCGTAGATCAGGGGAATCAAACAAATCCCATCGCTCCAACCAACACATTTATATAAGCTAAACCTCATGTTTTGCCGGATGACAGGACGGGAAAGGGTAGCAGATCCTTTCTTCGGAGGGAGTCTCTATATCCTTTTCCAGATCCATAAAAAGATTCTCCAGTTGCATCTTTACTTCCATTGCCGGGAGCATACCTCTGGATTTTGGGGCCTGGGGAATCACCATTAGCATTAGCGCGGGGATAAGGAAAGTAGTCTATGGATAAGGATTTCCTTCTTTCTTACTACACCACGTAATGGCTCCTCCGCCAAGTATGAAGGTGTAGCCAGAAGTGGCTTTTCGTTCATCCCTATCAGCAGACCCATCTGAATCACTATATCCAGTCAACTGAGATTTCCACCTTGGTAGCACAAAGCTAGTTTTTTAGTTCCGTTTGATATCGAAATTGACTCTTTACTGCAGCTCAATGAGCACTTTCTGGATTACTCTGATATCGGCTAACCATCCCAACTGCGAAGCACATGTCGGGTCTTTAGAGCGGATTCCTGAAGAATAACAAAAAGATGGTAAAGGAGAAAGCGCGGAGTAGATCGTTCCACTTTGTAACCCAAGTAGTGGGTTCGTTTCTCTATGGCTACGGACTTTTTTCTTAACATAGTTCCTTTCTTGCTTGGCTTCGCTTGCTCTACCGACTGCAGTCCCTTGCTTTTCATAGCCTTATTTACCTGGTTCGAAAGGACCAGGAAAGATCAGCTGTTCGCTCTTCTTCAAGGAGTGAGGGAGCAAAAGAGAGTAATGACATCGTACCGTACCGCTACCGGGGAATGTGATTAGCTTGGCTTGAACGAATCCGCTCTCTTCATTTTCAAGGGCAATTGACAAAGGTTGATCACTCGATTCTAAGGTCTATCACATCACCATTTAAGGACTATGACAAAATGGAATCTGTTATTGACGATTTCATGAGCCATGTCCCTAAACTGATCTCGCGGTACTGGAAGAGTGCGCTAACCATTCCTATGTGTCAAAGGATTACATGGGAACCCACTTGGAAGGCTATACCTTCTTATACTTCCAGAAAAGAATATATGTAAGGAGAGGCCTCATTCAGGAGCACTGTTTTCATCAAACTACATCGTAAGAGAATAAAGCTGTTAGAATAGGGTGGAGAAGTGCCACACCTTCGTGGATGGATCGAGTTCCGTGTACTGATTCCTTTCGATATTGGGTTGGTGGTAAGTTTGGTAAGTCTTATTTGCTAATCTATATGTTTTCAGTTTCAAGAAAGAGAAGGGGAAGAAGCGGGGTAGAGGAATGGTTAACTCATCAGGCTCATGACCTGAAGATTGCAGGTTCGAATCCTGCCCCCGCCTAAGAACGATAGATGCTGTTGAGGTAGGGATTTACTTTGTGTTCCGTGAGTGTCGTCTTCGGAAGATAAAAACCTAAGATAGTAGCACTACACTTCAACGAAAATAAAAAAAAAATTACATAAAACATATCTATTCTAGATAAGAATCGCAGTGCGCTCTAATCTTGACAGTTGAAATTTTCGATTGAGAAAGCGGCGGGCCCAGTGAGCTCTCCAATAGTGCACCGAAAGGGGGCCGGAGAGACGGTCAACCTTAGATCGGCTAAGATCGAATGGAACTGTCTTTGATTGAGACTGAATGCGTAACGCTAGATATATGCTTAACACATGCAAATCTAACGAAGTGCTCCTGGACGACTCATTGAGATTCCGTACCGTAAGTAACCTAGTGCATGTGCCTTTGATTGAAGAAAATGAAATACGAACAACCGCGCAGGACCTATCGACATATGAAAAAAGCACCCATGTTCACACGACTACTTATCGTCTTTTTGCCCCTTATCGGTAGTTCCGTAGCAGGTTTTTTCGGACGTTTTCTAGGATCAGAAGGAAGCGCTATAATGACCACGGGTCGAAATCTCGTTCTTTTTGCAATACTTATTTTGAGCCTGGTTTTTGTCTATCGAGTTTTTGGTTCTCATTTGAAGAAGTACGGCTCTTGCCTTGTCTTTATAGATATACTCATTTTATTTTGCATCTATTTTTTTTACTTTTATTTGAAAGTATACTTACTTTTTCAGTTAGGTCTTTATTTATCTGATGTTTTCCCTTTTCTAATTTTTTGTGTGGGGGGAGGTCAAGGACTGCCTCTTCCGGCCCCGGAAGGGGCATCAAACTCTCCGCCGGAGACCTTAAGCCCCCGCCCTGACGCCCCGGGAAACTCGGCCTCGTTCCACGAGGATTCAACCGAAATGGATATTCTCGTGGACGCTTTAAATGAGAGGGGGGAGATTGGGGGGTCCGTTTCAAGGAGCCCGTCTGCCCCCAGGACAGAGGTCTTGGGATCTTCGTCTATGCCGGGTACGCCTCTTTCAAGGGACACGTCCGTTGAAAGAGGCCCGTCTGTGACTCAACCGGAAGCTGGACCAGCGAACCCTGGTAATGCAGTCGCTAACCCGGCGGAGGAAGCTGGTCCGGCTAATCAGCCCCAACGAGTGGTCCCCTATCCATATCCGCCGGATGAAGTGATAGGGGGGGATTGTGTTATATCCATACAGCGTCGCCTTTTGGATCACAATCCCACTCCATCTGCCCACGACATAGAGATGGCTCGGATTCACGCCGAAGACCTATTCGAAGTCAAGGTGGATATTATAATCCAAATGGCGGGCCTTGACCCAACGGGGGATTGGATGGGGCGAGGAGCGACAGCCCTCGATAATCCGCGTACCGCCACAGGGGAGCAGCTCCTAGAAAGACTCTATGCCCAACGGGAGGAGCTGCAGGGGCGGGATTCGGCTACCTATTCCGAATTAAAAGGGAGGGTGCCCCAACGGATTATTCCGGATGAGCACTCTTGCGCTCCGCGGACGTAGCCTGTTTGGGGGGGGGCGGGGCCTTTGTTGATGACCCGAAAGTACCAGTTGGCAGGCAACGTGGGAAAGGGCTTTCTTTATTTAGAATATGGGGAAGGACGTTGCACACCCCCTCGGTACTACTTTCGTAAGTAACTCAGTGAGTGCTTTCGAAGAAAGGGGAAAATGAAATACGAACAACCGCGCTGGTCGTAATAGATCGACTTTCATGCTAGTTCTTGCTCCAGCATGAAAGTTCCATTTCAGGGAAGGACGACGTACCATGATACTTTCTGTTTTGTCGAGCCCTGCTTTGGTCTCTGGTTTGATGGTTGCACGTGCTAAAAATCCGGTACATTCCGTTTTGTTTCCCATCCTAGTCTTTCGCGACACTTCAGGTTTACTTCTTTTGTTAGGTCTCGACTTCTCCGCTATGATCTTCCCAGTAGTTCATATAGGAGCTATAGCCGTTTCATTCCTATTCGTTGTTATGATGTTCCATATTCAAATAGCGGAGATTCATGAAGAAGTATTGCGCTATTTACCAGTTAGTGGTATTATTGGACTGATCCTTTGGTGGGAAATGTTCTTCATTTTAGATAATGAAACCATTCCATTACTACCAACCCAAAGAAATACGACCTCTCTGAGATATACGGTTTATGCCGGAAAGGTACGAAGTTGGACTAATTTGGAAACATTGGGCAATTTACTTTACACCTACTATTTCGTCTGGTTTTTGGTTCCTAGTCTAATTTTATTAGTAGCCATGATTGGGGCTATAGTACTTACTATGCATAGGACTACTCAGGTAAAAAGACAGGATGTTTTCCGACGAAATGCTATTGATTTTAGGAGGACTATAATGAGGAGGACGACAGACCCACTCACGATCGACTAAAAGGCAAGTCGCCCGGAAATATTGGTTCAAATCCAATTCGTGAGAAGAGTCCAAACGAGAGACTATAACAGTCAAAAGGCCTTCGGCTAAAATATAAATAGTCATAGAGCTCGTTCTTTCACTCATAAAACATAGAAGATAAACACTAGTCCCTTACTATATGACTTACTAAGTCAGGAACGGCGGGACGGATTAAAGCAAGAATTCCTCAACTCCTTCGGTTAACTATATCTGCTTATATTTATTAGAAATACTCAAGGGGGAAAACCTGATCAAGAAGAGGCTAAAGATTAAGGGATACCTTACGAGTACATGGGCAAGAAGCAAGTTTGTTTGCGAGCGGATTCTGACAATCAATCCAGTCTATGAGAAGTCGGGATCGGCTTACTCAATTCTTATAGCAGAGTGAGTGATGGAGCGACCCAAAACAAACGATAAGAAGGAAATTTCACAGAAGAACAAGCTTACCTGCGGAGGGTATCCAACTCCTGTCGAAAAAACAGCCCCTGGTGGTGCATATCGTGGTCCCAGAAGCGGTACGACCACCTCATCCCTCTAGGGAAGGAAGCCTATAGCTTAAAGCAGAACTTACAAGCTTCTCACTGACCTCAATTGTAAGCTTAATTCGAAATAAAAAACTAAAGAGTCTAAAGAAAAGAGGAAGCCCTATCGCCCGAGAAGAGGGGGTTTAACAAATGGTGGGCCACAAAGGTTTCTTCGTCCTTCTTGACTTGACTCCCTTGACAAGCTGCAAGGCGGATAAAGTGGGAACACTAGTCTTCACATTAAGACTTGGAATCATGCCTGGTCTTCCTTCATCCATGATGCCTAAGGTGCCTAAATATGGCGTAGGGACGGCTTTGGTTTGGTATCCAAGAACTCGATCCTATCCCTAAGACGACCTTGAAATCGTCTAGGGGCGCCACAGTGAAATTAGTCGTACCTTCCCATCCTCCTATTTGTAGCTCCATCTGGAAAACTGGAGCTTTTATGGAAACTCTGGAGACTGGTCACTAAGCCAGAGTAGAGTGCCTGCTCAGGTAATGAAAGATAAGGATAAGTGCTTCCCACAGGAATCACCGTTAGCGGGCTACAGTTATCCGCCTCCTTCGACTGGAGGTCAGCGGCCAAATAGATAGTCCTTAAGGGGATCTCTTACTTCATTAGAACGGGAACTGACACAAAACTATGGATAGATCCCTGGTTGAACGGCTCGCCGTTGATCCACCAGCCATCTAGATCCCACCCGACCGCAGTGGAAAGGTTTCAGTCAGTTAGCTCAATCATAAATAGATAAATCGACGAGTGGAATAGAAAGCGGATTCTCCACCGATGGAATGAGGACATAGCAAATTAGATCATAGCTAGAGCTAGAGAGCGGCCCCTTTCAAACCAGAGTGTCTTCACTAGGGGTAATTCATCGGCGGGGCAAGGAATGCAACGTGGAGCGGTGGATCCGAGGAAGGAGGGATGTATGGGAAATAAGGCAAATATTGGTACTGGCCAGCCGAGATATAAGGAATGGATATCGGGTGGACCAGAGGGAATAGAGGAATGATCGCGATATGCTCATTTCCCATCTGTTTCTCTTTCCCCTGCAGCGGTTGACCGATCCATATCTTTGAGGTAAATGTACAATACTCCTCTGACGGGGAGGGGCAGTCCAGACTTCATGGAGGAACTAGCCTTTGGTCTCGACTTGACTCTCTATGAGGGGTCTGGGTCTGAGAGTTGTATTGATGGGCTAGCCCGCCTCGATAGTAGTACTGCGAAAACGGAGATTGCTCGTCCTGCTCGAGCCATTAAGGAGGGAGAGGAGTGGCTCCTTACGCTGGGACCCCCTTTCTCTTGTTATTGGGCGGAAGAGGGTGCTTGGGGAAAGTGAAATAAATTTATATTGAATATTGAATTTTATAAAGAATTCATTTCTATATACCGAAGCTCTTAAAGTCAGTCACGTAGGGTGATAGCGATCCGGTCTTTTGATGCTTTAATCGAAGCCTTGAATTCCTCTATCTGCTTTCTAAATGCCAAATCTGAATCACCAGAGCTCTTGTTTACATCAGTAGCTTCATTTTCAACCTCAACTCTATCACCCCAAAACACTTAGACCTTGTCTTCGCCAGGATTCTTTTTACTCATATTTTCTAGGGTATCCTTATCTAAAGTACCACATCACCTTTAGCTCTTTAGGAACATCGGAAGCTCAAGAATCGGTCTTCGCAAAAGCAAACATGATAATCGAGAAGACTTTTCATCAAGTTTCCATTGCCTCTACATTCGATCTTGCAGAATCTTTTTCATCAATTTGGACCATATTGGTAGAGGCGACGGAAGACTCAGTATCATCCTCCCCATGCCCTTGGTTTTTGTGGTCTTGACCTTGCGGGCAATACAGCAAGGATTTTCTTTCAATGGATACCTGGTTTAGCCAGATCTGTATGATAGATTGGTTTGCCCTGTCTTCCATGAAGGAAGAAGATGCTTGGGAAGAGAGACCATACCCACCCGGTCATGGATGAAAGTACCACTCTCTCTTTCAATAGATAGAAATAGGATATGAACCACCCAGGTGTAGGTGTACTGGAAGTCGAAGACTCGCTTACAGGATGAGGCTACAGGTAGACAGACGGGTCATTCAGTTAAACAGACCATCTCCCACTTCTCCTGATGCTTTCCCCCGCGTCTTAGCTACTTAAGCGTGGAGAAGGTTCTCTTTATACGCAAGGGGCACATAGGGAAGAAAAGAAAGAACAGAAAAACAAGGAACTAACTTTCAGGCACGGCTTCGCCTTGTTACCAACTGTGCTCTATCAGGCTTACCAGAAACTATTGGAATAGATCCACACTTAATCTTATATATATAGCATCTTATCTTCGAGGTCAGACTTGTTTTGATCGGGATTAGCACTCTGCTTTGTCGGTGAGGAGAAAGACTTTGTTTAGGACTTTGTTCTTGATCTGGGATCGGGGAAAACGTTTACCTTTTAGTAGCTCTTTTTCTGAACCAATAGATCTCGTACAAAAAGCATCTCCGTCCGAAGTGTGTCTGTCATCCCGAGCGTTCTTTGGGCAGTTCATACGAGAAGGATGGAGTCCAGAACCAGGCATTTGAGGGGAGTACCGAGGTAGATGGGACGAGAGCCTTGAAAGCCCCTTTAGCTTAACCCTTACTACAATCGAGACTAGGAAGTTAGATCCTGCCCTCCGCTCGAAGAGCGACAAGCTGTAATGTCAGCTTTGGCTTTCCTTTACCTTTAAGGCGGCGAAAAGAGTAGCTGAAGCTTTAAGAAAGAAAGGGTGCTTTCAAAAGAACCCCTCGTGAGTGAGTGATTCCAGATAGATTGAAGACGATTTCTGGCATCCTTTACTTTCTTTAGTACTTTCCCCTGGCCTGGATAGATAGAGTTGAAATGTGAGTGACTGGCACCAACCACTAGTTGATTAGAAATGTCAACCCGGAGTGACACTCCAAGATCAAGAATGTTAATCGAAATGACTGGCTTCAACACTTTCTTTTCGTCTTTTCGAAGGCTATCTTGCGAGAATGAATGACACTAATCAGAAGTGAATCCCACCTATATGCTTTCGTGCTTTAGCTTCCCACCTGATTGATTTGCTAACCGATTTGCCTAAATGCAGCTCGATCCGGCTTCAGTCCTTTGTTTTGGCACAGCACAGGTTTGTGAAAGCTGTTCATCTGCCCTTGTTCCTCCAGCTTTCCTTGAGTAGTAGAGTAGGATTGGTGACGTTTACTATAGGAATCCAATGCGATGAAAAGACTAGCTTTGTTACCGATCCATGACCGGATGTTCGTCTTTCCTGCTCGACTTGGTGACTAAGACTGAGACTGTCAATCTATAAGCGGAAGGAAGAAGGTGCAGCCTAGTCTCTGTCCGTGGTTGAGGGATTGACTATTTGATTTCGTTCGAAAAAAGAGCAATTTGCTATTCCCTAACCTAAAGACTAGTTGCCTTTCAGGGCAATCTCGAATCGGCTCTCATTCCTGCTTGAATGAAAAGGCCAATCAATCTTATGAGAGAGCCCTGCCCCCGGCCGTAAAGCTAAGACTCCTTTTCGGGCCGGTCTGGATTGATGCCTTTCCTTCTTTCCAGGATTAAGGATCTCCCAAAAGAATGACCTCAGGAACTGTCAATGGGAAATCCCGCCATGCCATCGAGGGGCTAGTGTGACCATCCATAGCATACGACGGGCGAGAGGGGTACGTGGTGGCTCAGTGTGTCTACCAGTTTCAGGTGAGGCTATTCGGAGATCCAGGGCGAGTCCCGATTCCATATATACGGTTAAGCAAGCCCTGCCGCCAGCTTCCACCCAGACGACAAAAACGTGAGCGCCTGGCGCGAAAGGTTGCTTTGCTTTACTAAAAATAATATAAGGCGCGTTAGCGCTTTAGTTTTCCAATAAGGGGCGGAGCTTGAAGAAGCGAAGCGAGCCTAGAATAGCAGCCTATTACGTTACGTTTTCAGGCCCCTTTACTTTTTCTTTTTTAAATAAAGCGCTAGTGCCCCTATCCTATAGAGTAAGGCTCTTCTGCTATCAATGAAACCGAAAGAAACACAAAACCCAGTGCGTTTTGTATAGATCGAGACTTGTAGCTGGATTATTTACTCATTAAATACTGGGAAGAATTGCAGGAAATCGTTCGATAACACTTCTTCCTACTATTTGAAAATGATATCCGACGATCAAGACAATTCCCGCGAAACTCTTTCATTTCATAGAAGTTTATTCTTCTTCTTACAAAGCAAATAGCATTTCCTATTGATTTGTCCCCTATCCTATAGAGCTGGACCTATTCTGATTCTGAATTATCCGTCGCTACGCTGTTCCCAAGGACTAGAAATTCGAAATAGCGAAATTCTTGGGTCATCTCAATGGGTTCAGAAACCACACGTTTCTCTGGATCATCATAGCGTACTTCTACATATCCACTCAGAGGAAGGTCTTTTCGTAATGGATGACCCTCGAAACCATAATCTGTTGATATACGGCGTAGATCCGGATGATTGATGGAAGAAACACCAAACATATCCCAAACTTCTCGCTCCCACCGGCCGGCTGATGGAAATAGACTGACTACCGGAGATATTCGTGTTACTTCGTCTGCACTGGTTTGTACACGAATGCGTGAGTTATACCGAGTACTCAGTAAATTATAGACCACTTCAAATCTTCGTTTTCGAGAGGGATAATCAACTCCGCAAATATCGATCGAAACTTGAACCCTTGTATAGGTATGCAATTTAAGAAAGCACAACAATTGAAATAGGTAGTCCGTATTGGTATCAGATCTATTCCCATGTTCCGATCTTTCCATTTTTTTTACCCATTTCTTGGGTAAAGTCTCCCAACTATATTTGAAAATGGATTGGTTCTCCATATAAAGAAAGCTTTATTGTAGTTCCGCTTCTTTTCTTGCTCTAAAAAAAATGAAGAAAGACTTGTTTGTTGTAAATCGCCGGTTGGGTTTACCAACCAAGAAAGACATGGGACTTTTATACGGCTCATTCTACAACAAGAAAATCGTCTTTCTGACATAAGCGGGCCCCCGTCTTGGAGCCCCTGCCTCACTATATCTAACCAGTTGAGTTCCAGAGCGTCTCTTTCCCATACGTACAAGTCTGGCAGCTGCTGGTCCAGCTGGTCGCGCCTCTGGTCTAAGAAGTCCATAAAGGCCTCTTTAGGATTGTAGGGGGCCTGTTCGGCCAAGTCAGGATGCTCAGAAAGCACTCCTTGAAAAAGGGAATAACATTCATGTTTCAGCTCCCGGATCCGGAGATCCCGATTCTCGAATTCGATCAGCTGGTTATATTCTGTCTGAGAAGAACAATGGTCGAGGGCTTTTTTTACCTCTTACCAATATTATCCCCTATCCTTATCAAGGAGAAAAATGCAGCCCCGATTCTCCATTACCAATATTCGATTCCGCATGGAGGATTCAAGGGCCTCATTGTGAATAACCGGCCAAGGCTCCAACAGGACCTGAATCCCGAATGAATCTTCCGATGCCAATGAGGTCGAGCGTGATGGGCCGGAACCTTCATGGGAAGGGATTATTTCACTAAATGCACAAAAAATCAAAGTAGAGAATGTCGCCATTCCAAATAAAAAAGGAAAAAGATCTTTTGGGAAATGTAGAAACGAAAGAAAAAGAAAATGAAAAGAAAGAAGAAAACTCTTTTTTCTTTTCGAAAGTAGAATTCGATAAATTATGATTAATATAACTAAAAGTACGAATAAAGTTAGGATCATTATAGCGCTTCCTTCTGATCCTAGAAAACGTCCGAAAAAACCTGCTACGGAACTACCGATAAGGGGCAAAAAGACGATAAGTCGTTTCGCGAACATGGTCTTTTTCTATGTCATTCGCTCCGCGCTGCTCGCGGTGCTCCTTGCTCGCGGAGCGGCATACCGGAAAAAGCCCTTTATCGGATTCGAACCGATAACTTCAGCCTCTTTCTGAACTGAAGGGCGAACTGATCGACCTGCATGTGTTAAGCATATAGCCTAACTAGCATGATTGAGCCCTGCAGTGGTAGAACCTGGTCTTTGCACTCATTTACGCACACATCTCACATCTCTTAAGTAATTTCTTGATATGGAATGCAATCTAGATGAAACTGATAGATTAGACGGAAGAGCTGACTGAAGACATTGAATTCGAGATGCAAATGGAATAGGAATGAACCCACTCCGTGGTGGACAAATTCATAGCTGCCGCTTTCATAAGGAAATATCCCAAGTGGATTTCATTTCCAACATTGTGCCAGTACACAAGAAGAACGGACAAGTACGAGTTTGTGTCGACTTCAGAGACCTAAATGCAGCTTGCCTTAAAGATGACTTCCCCTTACCAATAAGCGAACTCATAATTGACGGCAACAGTGGCTTTTGAAGCCATATCATTCATGGACAGAAGTTCTGGGTAAAATCAAATGCACCTGGACGACGAAGAGCTACAGCCAAAAGAACTTTAATAGGTGCGAAGGGGGATGCTGGTTCTGGGGGTGTGTTTGTGGAGGGCCGAGGAGGGGAGACCAGGAAGTTCTCGTATAAAGAGAAGGTGGTGGGTCTCCTGTTGAGGAGAGTACTATGGTGGACTGGTGTGAGGAGGAGTACTCATCTGAGGAAGAACTTGATTCCGACGAAGAGGAGCCCACTATTAGAGTATCAGCGGAGGACAAGACAAAAGAAGGATGAGGCTGCCCTGGAGGAAATTACGGATTATCAAGTGCTTGGGGTTACAAACAACTTCATGGTGAGACGTCTAAGCCAACTTTGGAAACGGAAATCACCGTTTATGGTTACTGACCCGGGCAATGAGTTTTTCTTGGTTAAGTTTGAAAGTTAAGAAGATTATGACCATGTGCTCTTTGATGGTCCTTGGATGGCGGCTGACCAGTACATTACGGTGAGGCAATGGCAACCCAATTTCGACCCTGAGGAAGCTTCTATTGAGACAGTGGTGGTTTGGGTGAGGCTTCCGAACCTTAACCTATGGCCACGATGCCGTACTTCCAATGGAGATCACAGTTTAGTTTCTCAGAGTAGCCTATCAAAATAACTTGACTCCAGGAGACTACAATGAGGCTATGTTTGCCGAATTGGATAGTCTTGATGAAATGAGGCTACTGGCCTTGGATCATATAAGATGAGAATAGCTAGAGCCTACAACAAGAAAGTCAAGCCTAAATCTTTTGAGGAAGGAAAATGGGTATGGAAAACTATCCTACCTCTTGATACAAAAGAAAGGATCAAAAGTTTGGAAAATGGTCCCCAACTTGGGAAGGCCCTTTGTGATCCAAACTTGACTGCCCAACGGAGCCTATCATTTGATGGATATGGACGGTAAGTCCCACATTCGGTCCATAAATGGGAAATTTTGAAAACCTTACTATCCTTCTATGTGGGAGTCATACGAGACAAAAGAAGATATAGAGACATCTATGGTAATAGAACAAACGGGAAGTCATCTAAATTGAAATACGTCCAATTGGCCTTTTTTTAGTAAAGGCCAAACATAAAAAAAAATGTACCAGGCCGCATCATAGCAGGCCAAAATATTGACAATCCATCCAATTTTTCAATGCTCAAGGCCGTGAAAACGGGCCTAATCAAGCTCATTCAAACCTTCCAGAAGATTTCGGCAACTGCTTTCTTAATGTCCTCCCAGGCTCTGATTGCAGCCTGTTCAGACTCTTCAACCCTGGCCTTCTGCTCCTCCAAGTTGGAATCTTTCAGACTCTGAAGTTTGGCGTGGAGTGGCTCTAACTCGGTCATCAAAGAATCATAATCCCGAGTAAGATCACTCCGCCTCTTCTCTACGGCGGCCAACTGCTCCTGGAGCCTCGGAATCTGATCCTTTCCTTTAGATTGATTTTCAGCCTCGGCCTCCATGGAGTCTAAATCGTTCTCTATTTTCTCGCACACTGCCACGGACTCACGGGCTTTGGTCGATTGCTGAATGAAGGTCTGGATTTTGGAGTCAATTTCATTCTGACTCTTAGTAGCACTGAGTACTTGCCCCACTGTCATATTAATTTCCTCTTCAACAAGCTTGGAGGATGAATCCACCTTCCCCTCAGTGGAAATTCCACTTTCTTCAGATAGATTCCTTACGATCTGGAGAGGATCCTTCAAAGCATCCAAGTTCTGGCTAACTGCCACAAGACTTTGATCTAGAAAAGTATGCGGATCCCGGAGTGCTTTGAGAATCACCTCTTGTCAAAGCCTTAAACTGGATGTGGGGCAATTTCAGTACTTAGGCTCTGAGACCGGGAACCCTCATTGGCAGAGCACCGAGTAGGCTTTTAAGAGAACCGAGCAATGCACGACGCGCAAGGCGCGAGGAGCCACTCGAAGTAGAGACCGAACTGATTGGGGGCAACTGAGGAAGAAGGTTCGTATACGTAAGAATACTGGCAAATTCAGGCAAGATTAAATTAAGGATAAGGGACATTCCCTTAGCAGAACTGCTTGGTTTCAAGGGAGAAATAGGAGTCACCGTGTGAGAAGCTTGGGTACCTTCACCGGGGGATCCTGAAGAGGGAGCCACAGAAGCAGAAGCTAACGGAGCCGGAATATTGGAGCCAAAGGATACCGCCTTCTCAACTGTCTTTTCTACATGTTTACCAGGCATTGCAGGCTCCGGGGAAGACGGGCTCTCTGAATCGTCGTTTTTTCTAGGGCCACCCAGACTTTGTTTTCCCTTCAGCTCAGCCCCTTTTCATTCGCTTGCCCTCTTTCAGTCCTTCTGGAAAAGATTCGTTACCCGATTATGACTTGCTTCTCAACAAGCTACTAATTTGAATGGACGCTTCCTAACCACCGCACCGGTATCTATATTAAGTCACGAAGGCTACAACTGGGACTAAAAAGAGAATACAAAAGGGAATCTCTCAGGCCTGTCCGCCACAGCCGGAAAAGGGACCTGCTGTACAAATCTTTCATTTAAGTCTTTTGTTGGGAGGAATTTCCTGCCTTGCCCTCTTGCTGTATATCAGTTCTCGCTTATCCAGCCGAAAGAAAAATCTCTACGATCTCCAAAGCCGACTTCCACTAGTGCCTCACACGGGAACGCTCTCACCGTACGCTAGAAAAAAGAATAAGATGCCAACAAGTAAAGATTCTGCCACCGGAAATGGAGAAGCCAATCCTGCATAATAATGAAAGGATGCCGCCACCGAATGAAGACAAGACCCACCATAGGGAGAAGGAGCAATTAGAGCACTGCAGTTCCCGTCCTATACTATAGTTCTCGCCCTGCCTTCCCAACAGGACAGACAGGTTTGCGACTGTCGGAGGTTCGAAATGAATGGGGAAGGTTCAAGTATACGTCACGTTGCAATACGGATAATTGAAAGAGTGCCAATTGACCCAACTAGCGAATCTGTTTACTGAGTCGGCTTAGCACGGGAGCTTAAGGTAGAAGGCAAAGTTTGAAAAGAAGTCGGTTCAAAGAAAGAGTTAACGGGAATAGAATAAGAGCAGTGACTAGCGGCCGGGGGAGGACAACAACTGTGAAGAAGTCGGTGATAGGTTCTTAGTCGATGGCTTGGCTTTAGGAGAAAGATGAATTTTCTCATCCCAAGGGAAAATGAATGGGAAGGGGGCGTCTTAGCTACCCTTCAGGCTAATTATAAGAAGAGGATGACTTACCTTTACTGTAAGGCTTTTTGGAAGCCTGCTCCGAGTAAACTCGCGATTCTTTCTTTTAGGCGGACAATTCTCTATATCGACTATATCGAGGAGGGAATTCCTTCATACTACCACAGCCTCAGCCGCTGCAGCAGTATCCTCATCAGATACAGATTCAGATACTACTCTTTGCGACATATGTTTAAACTAGCCTTCAGGTGGAAAAAGATTAGCAGTTAAAGGAGCCGCATCCAAAGCAATGAAATTGTGTTGCGGAAATGAGTATACTCTTGTGGTAAATTTACTGGTATTCAATCAATTAGGTAACTCTTAGCAAGTGCTACGAGTGCTTCGTACTATATAGAAGTATGGGAATTTTTCCTCTTCACCATTTTTTTTTACGATTCTGCTAATCCTTATGCTCTAACTAGTCTTAATATTATAGCAGCAAATTAAAGGAAGAAAAGAAACCTAAGAAATAACTAAAAAAGAAAGGGAAAGAAGAGGGTTTTTTTTCTCCTTACACTATTTGATCAAGGAGAAGGCGGGGGACCAGTAAAGCATCAACCATTTAAACGGATCCATCTTTTCTTAGTCCGATTCTTATATGTTGGGTGCCTCTTCCTCTTCCGCAGATTCGGATTAGTGACAAGGGACCTAGCTAGGCTCCTTGTCTTTACCCCAGAGATATCCCTGCCCTTTCGATCTTACTTATTTACTTATTCTCTAATCCACCTCTGGGCATATTCCTTCCACTAGGGGCATTTGCTTCATTCTGACCTATCTCAACAAGCCCATCTAAGAGCCTATTGAAATTCAATCAATGGCACAGCGTCCGATTCGATCACTCTATCGAGTAGAAGTACAGGGATGATTCAATCGATTCCTAAGACCTTGAAGGGCGAAAGCCCAATCGAACATCAATCACTTCACGGACGCTATTGATTGAGTAGCCAACCCCAAAACGCAAGAATCAAGGGGAGCGGAAAGAAGCTTCACCGATTCCGACTCTAATCTCAGGCTTCATTGGTAAGGTAAGGAAGCTCCGCAGCTCCAACATCGAATCGGGCAATTCCTCTTCCAGCCCTTGTGACATCAACAAACAAAGCGAGTTGAGCACGAACAGCAGCCTTTTCGGAGATGACTTCTGTCAATAGGCAAGTAGCGCCCAATCGAGCGAGAGAAGATAGGGATTTTTCCCAGCACTCGAAGACCAAGATCAGAGGATGTGAATTGGCTTGGTCTCGTGATCTCATCTACGCAAATGTTCAGATCTTTCTTTGAAGGCCGGTCCCAAGGCAATTCAAGGGATGGGGCAGTAACCAACCCCAAAGGAAAAGAGGATACGAGTGAACCCGCCTGCCCGAGTCCGAGTTGACGAGGTGAAAGAGTTCAGACTAGGACAGTTCAGGCCGGTGGAAGCCAATGAAAGGGAGAAGCGTTCAACCACTAGAGCAGAAGCCGAGTATAAGATCGCCCTTCTCTTCTATGATTCGGCCGTGAAAGAAGCCCACTTCACCATCTCTCTTGGGATGGGAAAGATCAAATGAAGCAAGCCTCCTCAAAGCCTTTTTCAAGCTTCGAGGGAGAGTTGCCCTGATTCTATATCACATTCTTAAGAGAAAAGAACTGTCCTTCCCTGACCTACTTTGAGTCTCACTAACGTAGGGAAACCGGCCTGGCAAGGAGGCTAGAGGAAGGAAACTGCTCAAGTGAGCTTGAAGCAACAAGGGCAGTGGGTTCAGTTCCCACGCGGGGAAGAACGTTCATAAGTAGAGCTGCTCCTGCAGTTCCAGGGAGAAAATGAGTTTTCTAATCGGTTCTCAAAAGCAAGATGAGCTATGAGAAAGAGCAAGAACCCGGAGCGATTGGCTGAACTTACCCTAGCTCGAGCGACAGGGCGGTTGATCAAGGGATACCGGAAA
>CM062532.1:252602-260102 GCA_031439595.1 Pterocarpus santalinus | reverse complement strand
AAAAAGATATGTGCTACTACTATCCCGATGCAGCGAAGCTAGGTGGTGCTATTATGGCGGGGGAAGGGTCTACTTCTGCTCCATCGGAATGCTTTTGGTGGCAGGTCTTTCTATTACCGATATGGACCTCACTAGCGGGTCTCATTCTGTACCTAGGTAAACGATCTATATAACTGTATATGAATCTGCTGCGTCTTTTATCTCTGGTGTTGGATCACCTACTCACTACTGCGCTGCGACAAGGACTGGAACTGCCTCCGCTTTTGGACCTTTGATTAATTAACATCTCTTTTGTTTATTGACCTCCTATTTCTTTGTTTTAACCCTAATCCACAGGAGGTCAAATTCAGACTTTAGACTGCTGTTCAATTATTTCATTGTCATTCTCGATCTAACAAGAATGGAATCACGCTCTGTAGGATTTGAACCTACGACATCGGGTTTTGGAGACCCGCGTTCTACCGAACTGAACTAAGAGCGCTTTTTATTATAATAATAATCAATTTTATGTGACCCCAATACATCTTGCATGCATAAGAGAATTATAAAGAAGCCCTTGGCATAGAAGCTGTGAAAGAATAGGCTGCTGGAGGAAGAACCGCCCAAAAGCGGGAGAGAAGCGGAACGGGCAAGTCAGCCAGAGCTACTTTGAGGGAAGCCAGCTCCTCATCTGACTTTGAAGGTCGGTGTCGAGGAATGGCATGGTCTCCGGGAGAAAGAAAGCCAAAGGAGCGAAAAGCACACCATCCTAGGTAAGCAGCATCTTTGAAGCGGCATCTCACTCAATATACGCAATTCTCAGATCTGTCTTTTCCGGCCGATTCCATGCCACTCTACTTTGGACCCTCTTGCAGGAGCTCGGACTGAGTCTAGTTTAGGTCCATCCGAGGGTTTGGACGTCACTTCTTCACTTTTCTGCTTTTTGGATGGGTGCTCCCCCCCGAGTGAAGGCATAAGCCGTAGACAGTCACTAGTTTGATCGCTATGCCATTCTCGGCAACGATGTGGTGATAGCTGATCGACGAGTTGCTTCGGTCTACCTTGTTGAATCATCTACATTGATTGAGGACTCGATGTCAGAATGCATTCTTCCCTGTTGTAGAAGTTTTCATATAGTTCCTGTAGCTAGTCGTAGATGCATATTCTAGCTGCTATCGGATCAGAGGTTCGGGGGATTTTTAACTATATTTCAAAATATATATTCATATCATTCCTGTTGGATCTCTTGCTTTCAAGTTCTCTTAGTTTCTATGTAACTCAATCAGGACGTAGATGTAGATACGGATAGGGGTCAACCGGGTAACCAATCCCGGTGGCTGGATGACTCCTTCACCCTTAGATCGCAAGACTAAGGCCAACGAGGCGGAACCTCGGTGGCGTGATAGGCTGGTTCTCACCAGGGTCAGTCCTATCACAAAATTCTAGTTTCTAACCTCACTCTGCTTGGTAAGGCAGAGCCCTATGTTAGTCACATAGGCAACCCCCAATGGGTTTCTTAGTGAAACTCATCAAGGTGAGGTTTGGTGGGCTAGCTTATAGCTATTCTATCACTCAGGGATCCAGAATGGAGCAACTGGGGGTGACGCGGAAGCCACCCGGGTGGGGCTGGTAAGATATGATATCAAGCGGCCTCATGCAGGTAACCAAACCTGCGTAGGAAGCTTATTTAGATAAATGGCTTCCATCTGGAATACCTTTTTGATAGGATATCTATAGTTAGACTCATCAAATGGTGGAAGATCTTCGGCTACTAAAGTCAATATAAGTTTCTTTTTGTAGTCACTGATGGTCTAACCTAACCAAGGAGCTCTGTATCGGAGCATACCTCTTTGCCAAGCAGGTAGTTTATATGAATCGCCGGTCAGGCGCTCTGTTCACTGCCTTATATCTGAAGCAGTGCGCAGTAACACTTCAACAGGCGTACGGTGGGATTACCCCGTATGATATTCATACTAAACTATCTGTACCCGTATCACTCACTAGATCAGGTTACCCTAGGATCATACCATCCTTTCATAGACAACAAATCTATAAAAGGGATGACAAAGCTGATATGCTAGTGAAACTCTACTTATCGTTCTTTAGTTTATCTAGAGCGATTAAGTTAGCAAAACGGATTTCTCCGTCTTTGTTTGCTAGCATAACTGATCCTATGTCTGACGTTCAAAAATTTTCAGAAGTCAGAGATTGGCTACGAGGGTTAATACGTAAACTAGCCAATCGGTACCTATCTCAAGCCCTCTCACGCCCCCTTTACCAGGGAATATCTTGGGAACCGACTTGGAAGGCTCTGCCAACGGATCGTAAGCGACCTGGTCAGTCTCGCCGTGAAAGAGGCATATTTGCCAATTTTACATCAGAGTGACTCTGGTTCGCTATGCTCCGTTTATCGATGTCTGTTAGCCCTGCATTAGCATGAGGAATGACGCAGAAGCTTACATCGAAAGGATCAGCAGCCTTCTTTATGGTCATCCATTACCAGATATCCTCGTGATGAATGGAATGATTGGCTATCAAATATATCAGCCTTTAGTTATGTTACAATTCCATAAAGTATTCTGATGGAGTTTGACAGTACTGGTGACTTATTTGGCTATCCTGGCAGGTTATCGCATTCAGTTGAGTCTGGTGCGGGCAGGAGGAGGGTGTTTGCCGTAGGAAACTATGTCAATCAGAGGCTTCTCCGACCTCTCCATAATTGGTTAATGGAGGCGTTGGGAGATCTGAAAACAGATGGCACCTTTAATCAAAGTGCCCCTCTTGATAGACTAGTGGGTGCAAAGAAGATCTACTCTATCGATCTAAAAGCAGCCACAGATAGGTGGCCTTTATTGATACAGTTAGATCTTCTAAAGTCTCTCTTCGGACATGAGTTTGCCGATGAAGTTGGAAATCTTCTCGGCTTCACTATGTTCGGGGTTCCTTTGGCGAAATCCCTTGAGAGGACCAACGATAGCTTAGGATTCCGTTTTCAAGTTGGTCAACCTCTGGGATACTACTCCTCTTGGGCTTTCTTTGTTATCTCTTTCTCATCATTTTGTTGTATGGGCAGCAGCAGAACAAGAGTATCCTGGTCGATATTTTGATCAGTATGCGGTGATGATATTATCATCACTGATGATAGGGTATCTTCTCGCTACCAACAGATATTGGATAGTTTAGGTGTCATTGTCTCTAAAGACAAGACCTTAGTCTCTGATTCTGGTTGTGGCGAATTCGCGAAGAAGTTCAGAACACATGGATTGACTAAGGATTCCTGTGTCATTCCGGAATGTTATGAACTCTCATCATCTGCTAAGAATACCTTACCATTTTTGTTGTGGCTTGGCCGTGGACAGCCTATAAATCCCTACTTACGGGCTCATCTTATTGATTTGCTTCGTAAGTCAAAGGCTCAACTAGAGATCTTCTTTTGGTTCTTCCCTTTCTTTCCCCCGACCGATGACTCGCTTGTTCAGTACTGCTAACTATTATAGGAGGATGCCGTCCCCTCGGGACTACCAGTAGTTTCGGTTGTTGAATCTCGTGCAAGTTAGGTTGTGCTTGTATTGGCTGCAAGTGGAACGTAGGCGCTTTAGGTAGGTGTGTGTTGACCATGCACTCTCGCGTCATGTAATGTCGTATGTATGATAGAGGTGGTGTGGTGATTGACCTCAATGCTAATGGTTATCCCCAAGGTTCAACGAATGAATGAAGCTATGATCGTACCCGGATAGAAATGACGGTCTTCCTCTGATGTCTCCAAGCCGGCCATAATAGAATAGATAGGCAAAGCAGCCAATAGCAGTCTTTTTTAGCCTATCGATAGATAGTAGGTTGCTTCCAAGCTCAAACCATTTGAAACTGAATTGCTACTGTATTCTTGTTATTGATAGAGTGGTATTCTCCGCCCCTGTCAAATAAAGTAGAGGGAGAGAACTGGAAGAGAGAAGGAAAAAGAGCAAAGGATTTACAAGTCTAATGGGAGAGGAATGGCTGACACGTTGACTGCCTTCGAGAAAAATGGAACCCAAGCGGTCTAAGCCCCGGGACGGACCCCAACCGAAAGAAAGGCGCTAGACGGACTAACGGCAAGCGAGATAAAGAAAGCAGCTGGCCCTATGTGTAAGTGTAAAACCTTGCCGCGGGAGAGTCTTTCTCCAATGAGAATAAAGCCAGTTTTTGGGCAAGACAAGAAAGGAACTCGCCCTTTGACACCACACCAAGGGATAAGAGCTGATTGCTGGCGATGACTTGGTGAAAGGAATCTATGAGAGAAGGTTCTCAAACCGGGTTCCGACCGAATAGAGCGCGGAGCCAACGAGTTCAGTCGAACAGCGTAACGAGTCTAAGGGCGGGATCAAGCTTGAAAGGAATGGACGGGCGTAGGCTTAATAGTGAACGCAGACCCCCTGCTTATAGATATGAGATCAATGACTTAAAAGACAGATGCCGAGAGAAACTGTTAGACTTCTTTATTGCGTTGCGAAGAGAGATCGAAGACGAAGATTTTCTGACGCAGTGCGGGCACTGGATGGAATAGACAGAGAATATAACAACCCACCGGAGGGGCATACCTCAGGAGCACCAATCTCCCTCGGCAAACATCTATCTGCACGAAGCCGACCTATGCTATGGGTAGAAAGAAAAATGCTTTATGAAAAAAAAAAGGAGTGTGAGATACGCGAACGGGGAGTACGCAGCCGAACAACCGCAGGGGCTTCCAGCAGTGATAGCTGAACTAACCAGATGGGCCGCCAAAAACATGGAGCTGACATTTAAATAAATAAATCGGAAATCAACGTCGGATCCCGGCTATCCGAAAAACGCAAACCGAAGCGGAGGATCACAAAAAAATGCAACACAAAAGGGGCGAACCAAGCGCTTGCGCGAAGGAAGGAGCGAATCCACCAGAATGGGGGCAGGGAGGAGAGGCGAAAGAGAGCCTGCAAAAAAAAAGCAGCAAAGCAAGCCGGCTTTTCAGCCGTTGCGCGCTAGCTTGTAATTTAGGGGGTAGGGGTGCCCCTTTCTAAAACTTCTATTTAATATAAGGAAGAAGAAGGCCCTTTTTTGTTTGTTTGGAGTTTTCCCCAACCTATACCTAAGGGCTTCCGTTTTTCAGCTGCATCGCACTGCCGCATAAACAATGGATCCGCTGGGCTGGATGAGCAACCTTCTCTGGAAAGGAATAAGGAATAGTGAAAAGCCATGTCACTTGGAACGGAACTGGTTGCTTATTGACTTTTTTTTAGTAAGACCACTTTGCTTTGGTAAGCAAAATTTTATTAGATTCTTTTTAGGCATGGTTGCTTACAAGACAAAAGCTAGCTTCTAGATGTTCTTTGCCTGAACATATGGAGGAAGCAACCTTCTGGCCTCTGTACCAGTAGTGGAGTGGCTTGCTACTTTCCATCAGAAAAGGAAAATGGAGCAAGGCAAGGGAGAAAGAAGTTGTCCCCTCTTCTCTGGTAACCCGCCGCCGGTCATATAGAGTGCTCGGCCCGCCACCGCATATGTAGAAAAAGAGGGAGCGGGGAAGGGATAACAACCGTTTGACTTTGGCACATGAGGTGGCGGGTTTGGCTGGGTAACATAATGGAAATGTATCGGACTGCAAATCCTGGAATGACGGTTCGACCCCGTCCTTGGCCTCGGGGAGTGGCGAGCAGCACGGAACTTTCATTAATCAAATGGCATAAAAGGGAGGGCTTTCCTTTGTTAGAAATCCACAGACAACATTCTGGAACTTCCAAACCAAAGAAATGCAACATGAGAAGTTTTACGTTACGCTTCAATAGAATGAATTCGGTAAGGGTAGAATACGCCCCATGGTCGATCGAGGGTCCTGTGCCACTTGAACTCAAATCTATCTTACCCTCCATCCATCTTTGTCCAGCCAGCTCATAAATGTTAGACCAACCAATCTCAGGGCTGACACAACCGAATTGGTTGAGGAAAAGGAAACCCCAGCGACCAAGCACTCCCGCCTCCAAAAGCGGAGACCGAACAACCGCCAGGTTGTCGAAGACACGTCTGAAGAGGAGGCGGGCGCCCTCTAAGTTGACCACCCTACCCACTAATGGACTATGAGGGGGGGCAGGCGAACGGGAACCGACCGAGAACCCGAACCGCTTGACTGACTGACCCCCTCGATTCATTAGGGTCGGGGATGGATGAAACCCATAATCAAATAAGTGCAAAAAATCGCGCAAGCGAAGCCGGGAAACGGACCGCAGCGCAACGACTAGGACTCGTGTCGGAGGAGTTTTGAGCGTGAGCTACCACTCATGCAGCGGCAAGGACCTGCTACTCTCGAAGGGGCCACCAACCGCCCGAATCACTGTAGTGTAGCAAACCCTCCCTTTACTCAATGGATAGCGCTTATCCTCTTTCAATCAACAAAATGAGAAATGGAGGAGAGGTCTTTTCTTTATGGAAGAGGCTTTGCACCTAGGACTAATAAGGATCCAGAAGAATGGGTCTAGGCTTTCGAAAAGATGAAGATGCAAAGGGTAAAGAGAAAAGATATGTCTTTTGAACAACCAACCTGACATAAGGATTCTAGCTCGCCCAGTTAGAGCAGATGGAGGTTCTCGGACGGGGAAAAGCGGCACTCGACATCTATTCTATTAAACAACACCAAGAACAAAGCCATACCATGCCCTCGGGAGAAACTAGTGATGAATGCTGCCCTCGAGGACGTGTACAAGAAGGTCTTTGCCGATTCCTATCAACATGGTGCACCTCTCAGTAGAGGGCATGAAAACGCCGTGGAGACTTTGACCGAATGAATAGGTATCAATTGATAGACATTTTTCTTGAGGAAGAGAATCCAGGATGAACGCTTTTTTCGTTCGCTATGTGCTGACTGGATGCTCGCGTGATCGATCGATGGACGGGGGAATTGCATGAATGACGAGACCGGCCCCTATCTTTAATCTTAAGTAAAGTGAAGTCAAATCAATGAAGTGAACAGCCCAACCTCTTTGTTTGAAGCTTTGCTTCCCCTAATTCCAAAAAACAAGAAATAGACACTAGTATAGGAAAAAGCTTCTCTTTGATAGCGGTCATAGGGGGGTTCAGAAAGAATCTGATCGTAGATAGAGACTAAAACCTGTGCGGGGGTAGGGGCGGATGTAGCCAAGTGGATCAAGGCAGTGGATTGTGAATCCACCACGCGCGGGTTCAATCCCCGTCGTTCGCCCATCCATAAATGGACCATTTGTTACGGAGCAAGCCCAACAATTGGGTTTGTTTTGATAACAGCGCAACTATATCGGTCTCTGCTCTCTGAAGCAGTACACATGATAAGTCAACCCTAGGTTCTATCTGGGTAGAACACTAGTTCTGCTCACGTAGGAACCTCCTTGGTCATGCCAAGGTGCCTTTCATCGGTCTCACAAGATGAGTTCCGACTAGAGGAGCTGAGTTGTGCAGCTTCTTCAGGGGAATGACGATGATAACTTAGTGTGTCATCTGTCATACCGGGCTGAAAGTCAAGTGCCGGCATCAACTTAGCGT
>CM062532.1:249602-252102 GCA_031439595.1 Pterocarpus santalinus | reverse complement strand
CACTTAGACCTTGTCTTCGCCAGGATTCTTTTTACTCATATTTTCTAGGGTATCCTTATCTAAAGTACCACATCACCTTTAGCTCTTTAGGAACATCGGAAGCTCAAGAATCGGTCTTCGCAAAAGCAAACATGATAATCGAGAAGACTTTTCATCAAGTTTCCATTGCCTCTACATTCGATCTTGCAGAATCTTTTTCATCAATTTGGACCATATTGGTAGAGGCGACGGAAGACTCAGTATCATCCTCCCCATGCCCTTGGTTTTTGTGGTCTTGACCTTGCGGGCAATACAGCAAGGATTTTCTTTCAATGGATACCTGGTTTAGCCAGATCTGTATGATAGATTGGTTTGCCCTGTCTTCCATGAAGGAAGAAGATGCTTGGGAAGAGAGACCATACCCACCCGGTCATGGATGAAAGTACCACTCTCTCTTTCAATAGATAGAAATAGGATATGAACCACCCAGGTGTAGGTGTACTCGAAGTCGAAGACTCCCTTACAGGATGAGGCTACAGGTAGACAGACGGGTCATTCAGTTAAACAGACCATCTCCCACTTCTCCTGATGCTTTCCCCCGCGTCTTAGCTACTTAAGCGTGGAGAAGGTTCTCTTTATACGCAAGGGGCACATAGGGAAGAAAAGAAAGAACAGAAAAACAAGGAACTAACTTTCAGGCACGGCTTCGCCTTGTTACCAACTGTGCTCTATCAGGCTTACCAGAAACTATTGGAATAGATCCACACTTAATCTTATATATATAGCATCTTATCTTCGAGGTCAGACTTGTTTTGATCGGGATTAGCACTCTGCTTTGTCGGTGAGGAGAAAGACTTTGTTTAGGACTTTGTTCTTGATCTGGGATCGGGGAAAACGTTTACCTTTTAGTAGCTCTTTTTCTGAACCAATAGATCTCGTACAAAAAGCATCTCCGTCCGAAGTGTGTCTGTCATCCCGAGCGTTCTTTGGGCAGTTCATACGAGAAGGATGGAGTCCAGAACCAGGCATTTGAGGGGAGTACCGAGGTAGATGGGACGAGAGCCTTGAAAGCCCCTTTTAGCTTAACCCTTACTACAATCGAGACTAGGAAGTTAGATCCTGCCCTCCGCTCGAAGAGCGACAAGCTGTAATGTCAGCTTTGGCTTTCCTTTACCTTTAAGGCGGCGAAAAGAGTAGCTGAAGCTTTAAGAAAGAAAGGGTGCTTTCAAAAGAACCCCTCGTGAGTGAGTGATTCCAGATAGATTGAAGACGATTTCTGGCATCCTTTACTTTCTTTAGTACTTTCCCCTGGCCTGGATAGATAGAGTTGAAATGTGAGTGACTGGCACCAACCACTAGTTGATTAGAAATGTCAACCCGGAGTGACACTCCAAGATCAAGAATGTTAATCGAAATGACTGGCTTCAACACTTTCTTTTCGTCTTTTCGAAGGCTATCTTGCGAGAATGAATGACACTAATCAGAAGTGAATCCCACCTATATGCTTTCGTGCTTTAGCTTCCCACCTGATTGATTTGCTAACCGATTTGCCTAAATGCAGCTCGATCCGGCTTCAGTCCTTTGTTTTGGCACAGCACAGGTTTGTGAAAGCTGTTCATCTGCCCTTGTTCCTCCAGCTTTCCTTGAGTAGTAGAGTAGGATTGGTGACGTTTACTATAGGAATCCAATGCGATGAAAAGACTAGCTTTGTTACCGATCCATGACCGGATGTTCGTCTTTCCTGCTCGACTTGGTGACTAAGACTGAGACTGTCAATCTATAAGCGGAAGGAAGAAGGTGCAGCCTAGTCTCTGTCCGTGGTTGAGGGATTGACTATTTGATTTCGTTCGAAAAAAGAGCAATTTGCTATTCCCTAACCTAAAGACTAGTTGCCTTTCAGGGCAATCTCGAATCGGCTCTCATTCCTGCTTGAATGAAAAGGCCAATCAATCTTATGAGAGAGCCCTGCCCCCGGCCGTAAAGCTAAGACTCCTTTTCGGGCCGGTCTGGATTGATGCCTTTCCTTCTTTCCAGGATTAAGGATCTCCCAAAAGAATGACCTCAGGAACTGTCAATGGGAAATCCCGCCATGCCATCGAGGGGCTAGTGTGACCATCCATAGCATACGACGGGCGAGAGGGGTACGTGGTGGCTCAGTGTGTCTACCAGTTTCAGGTGAGGCTATTCGGAGATCCAGGGCGAGTCCCGATTCCATATATACGGTTAAGCAAGCCCTGCCGCCAGCTTCCACCCAGACGACAAAAAACGTGAGCGCCTGGCGCGAAAGGTTGCTTTGCTTTACTAAAAAAAATAATATAAGGCGCGTTAGCGCTTTAGTTTTCCAATAAGGGGCGGAGCTTGAAGAAGCGAAGCGAGCCTAGAATAGCAGCCTATTACGTTACGTTTTCAGGCCCCTTTACTTTTTCTTTTTTAAATAAAGCGCTAGTGCCCCTATCCTATAGAGTAAGGCTCTTCTGCTATCAATGAAACCGAAAGAAACACAAAAACCCAGTGCGTTTTG
>CM062532.1:242102-247102 GCA_031439595.1 Pterocarpus santalinus | reverse complement strand
CTCCCTGTTGAGGAGAGTACTATGGTGGACTGGTGTGAGGAGGAGTACTCATCTGAGGAAGAACTTGATTCCGACGAAGAGGAGCCCACTATTAGAGTATCAGCGGAGGACAAGACAAAAGAAGGATGAGGCTGCCCTGGAGGAAATTACGGATTATCAAGTGCTTGGGGTTACAAACAACTTCATGGTGAGACGTCTAAGCCAACTTTGGAAACGGAAATCACCGTTTATGGTTACTGACCCGGGCAATGAGTTTTTCTTGGTTAAGTTTGAAAGTTAAGAAGATTATGACCATGTGCTCTTTGATGGTCCTTGGATGGCGGCTGACCAGTACATTACGGTGAGGCAATGGCAACCCAATTTCGACCCTGAGGAAGCTTCTATTGAGACAGTGGTGGTTTGGGTGAGGCTTCCGAACCTTAACCTATGGCCACGATGCCGTACTTCCAATGGAGATCACAGTTTAGTTTCTCAGAGTAGCCTATCAAAATAACTTGACTCCAGGAGACTACAATGAGGCTATGTTTGCCGAATTGGATAGTCTTGATGAAATGAGGCTACTGGCCTTGGATCATATAAGATGAGAATAGCTAGAGCCTACAACAAGAAAGTCAAGCCTAAATCTTTTGAGGAAGGAAAATGGGTATGGAAAACTATCCTACCTCTTGATACAAAAGAAAGGATCAAAAGTTTGGAAAATGGTCCCCAACTTGGGAAGGCCCCTTTGTGATCCAAACTTGACTGCCCAACGGAGCCTATCATTTGATGGATATGGACGGTAAGTCCCACATTCGGTCCATAAATGGGAAATTTTGAAAACCTTACTATCCTTCTATGTGGGAGTCATACGAGACAAAAGAAGATATAGAGACATCTATGGTAATAGAACAAACGGGAAGTCATCTAAATTGAAATACGTCCAATTGGCCTTTTTTTAGTAAAGGCCAAACATAAAAAAAAATGTACCAGGCCGCATCATAGCAGGCCAAAATATTGACAATCCATCCAATTTTTCAATGCTCAAGGCCGTGAAAACGGGCCTAATCAAGCTCATTCAAACCTTCCAGAAGATTTCGGCAACTGCTTTCTTAATGTCCTCCCAGGCTCTGATTGCAGCCTGTTCAGACTCTTCAACCCTGGCCTTCTGCTCCTCCAAGTTGGAATCTTTCAGACTCTGAAGTTTGGCGTGGAGTGGCTCTAACTCGGTCATCAAAGAATCATAATCCCGAGTAAGATCACTCCGCCTCTTCTCTACGGCGGCCAACTGCTCCTGGAGCCTCGGAATCTGATCCTTTCCTTTAGATTGATTTTCAGCCTCGGCCTCCATGGAGTCTAAATCGTTCTCTATTTTCTCGCACACTGCCACGGACTCACGGGCTTTGGTCGATTGCTGAATGAAGGTCTGGATTTTGGAGTCAATTTCATTCTGACTCTTAGTAGCACTGAGTACTTGCCCCACTGTCATATTAATTTCCTCTTCAACAAGCTTGGAGGATGAATCCACCTTCCCCTCAGTGGAAATTCCACTTTCTTCAGATAGATTCCTTACGATCTGGAGAGGATCCTTCAAAGCATCCAAGTTCTGGCTAACTGCCACAAGACTTTGATCTAGAAAAGTATGCGGATCCCGGAGTGCTTTGAGAATCACCTCTTGTCAAAGCCTTAAACTGGATGTGGGGGCAATTTCAGTACTTAGGCTCTGAGACCGGGAACCCTCATTGGCAGAGCACCGAGTAGGCTTTTAAGAGAACCGAGCAATGCACGACGCGCAAGGCGCGAGGAGCCACTCGAAGTAGAGACCGAACTGATTGGGGGCAACTGAGGAAGAAGGTTCGTATACGTAAGAATACTGGCAAATTCAGGCAAGATTAAATTAAGGATAAGGGACATTCCCTTAGCAGAACTGCTTGGTTTCAAGGGAGAAATAGGAGTCACCGTGTGAGAAGCTTGGGTACCTTCACCGGGGGATCCTGAAGAGGGAGCCACAGAAGCAGAAGCTAACGGAGCCGGAATATTGGAGCCAAAGGATACCGCCTTCTCAACTGTCTTTTCTACATGTTTACCAGGCATTGCAGGCTCCGGGGAAGACGGGCTCTCTGAATCGTCGTTTTTTCTAGGGCCACCCAGACTTTGTTTTCCCTTCAGCTCAGCCCCTTTTCATTCGCTTGCCCTCTTTCAGTCCTTCTGGAAAAGATTCGTTACCCGATTATGACTTGCTTCTCAACAAGCTACTAATTTGAATGGACGCTTCCTAACCACCGCACCGGTATCTATATTAAGTCACGAAGGCTACAACTGGGACTAAAAAGAGAATACAGAAGGGAATCTCTCAGGCCTGTCCGCCACAGCCGGAAAAGGGACCTGCTGTACAAATCTTTCATTTAAGTCTTTTGTTGGGAGGAATTTCCTGCCTTGCCCTCTTGCTGTATATCAGTTCTCGCTTATCCAGCCGAAAGAAAAATCTCTACGATCTCCAAAGCCGACTTCCACTAGTGCCTCACACGGGAACGCTCTCACCGTACGCTAGAAAAAAGAATAAGATGCCAACAAGTAAAGATTCTGCCACCGGAAATGGAGAAGCCAATCCTGCATAATAATGAAAGGATGCCGCCACCGAATGAAGACAAGACCCACCATAGGGAGAAGGAGCAATTAGAGCACTGCAGTTCCCGTCCTATACTATAGTTCTCGCCCTGCCTTCCCAACAGGACAGACAGGTTTGCGACTGTCGGAGGTTCGAAATGAATGGGGAAGGTTCAAGTATACGTCACGTTGCAATACGGATAATTGAAAGAGTGCCAATTGACCCAACTAGCGAATCTGTTTACTGAGTCGGCTTAGCACGGGAGCTTAAGGTAGAAGGCAAAGTTTGAAAAGAAGTCGGTTCAAAGAAAGAGTTAACGGGAATAGAATAAGAGCAGTGACTAGCGGCCGGGGGAGGACAACAACTGTGAAGAAGTCGGTGATAGGTTCTTAGTCGATGGCTTGGCTTTAGGAGAAAGATGAATTTTCTCATCCCAAGGGAAAATGAATGGGAAGGGGGCGTCTTAGCTACCCTTCAGGCTAATTATAAGAAGAGGATGACTTACCTTTACTGTAAGGCTTTTTGGAAGCCTGCTCCGAGTAAACTCGCGATTCTTTCTTTTAGGCGGACAATTCTCTATATCGACTATATCGAGGAGGGAATTCCTTCATACTACCACAGCCTCAGCCGCTGCAGCAGTATCCTCATCAGATACAGATTCAGATACTACTCTTTGCGACATATGTTTAAACTAGCCTTCAGGTGGAAAAAGATTAGCAGTTAAAGGAGCCGCATCCAAAGCAATGAAATTGTGTTGCGGAAATGAGTATACTCTTGTGGTAAATTTACTGGTATTCAATCAATTAGGTAACTCTTAGCAAGTGCTACGAGTGCTTCGTACTATATAGAAGTATGGGAATTTTTCCTCTTCACCATTTTTTTTTACGATTCTGCTAATCCTTATGCTCTAACTAGTCTTAATATTATAGCAGCAAATTAAAGGAAGAAAAGAAACCTAAGAAATAACTAAAAAAGAAAGGGAAAGAAGAGGGTTTTTTTTCTCCTTACACTATTTGATCAAGGAGAAGGCGGGGGACCAGTAAAGCATCAACCATTTAAACGGATCCATCTTTTCTTAGTCCGATTCTTATATGTTGGGTGCCTCTTCCTCTTCCGCAGATTCGGATTAGTGACAAGGGACCTAGCTAGGCTCCTTGTCTTTACCCCAGAGATATCCCTGCCCTTTCGATCTTACTTATTTACTTATTCTCTAATCCACCTCTGGGCATATTCCTTCCACTAGCGGCATTTGCTTCATTCTGACCTATCTCAACAAGCCCATCTAAGAGCCTATTGAAATTCAATCAATGGCACAGCGTCCGATTCGATCACTCTATCGAGTAGAAGTACAGGGATGATTCAATCGATTCCTAAGACCTTGAAGGGCGAAAGCCCAATCGAACATCAATCACTTCACGGACGCTATTGATTGAGTAGCCAACCCCAAAACGCAAGAATCAAGGGGAGCGGAAAGAAGCTTCACCGATTCCGACTCTAATCTCAGGCTTCATTGGTAAGGTAAGGAAGCTCCGCAGCTCCAACATCGAATCGGGCAATTCCTCTTCCAGCCCTTGTGACATCAACAAACAAAGCGAGTTGAGCACGAACAGCAGCCTTTTCGGAGATGACTTCTGTCAATAGGCAAGTAGCGCCCAATCGAGCGAGAGAAGATAGGGATTTTTCCCAGCACTCGAAGACCAAGATCAGAGGATGTGAATTGGCTTGGTCTCGTGATCTCATCTACGCAAATGTTCAGATCTTTCTTTGAAGGCCGGTCCCAAGGCAATTCAAGGGATGGGGCAGTAACCAACCCCAAAGGAAAAGAGGATACGAGTGAACCCGCCTGCCCGAGTCCGAGTTGACGAGGTGAAAGAGTTCAGACTAGGACAGTTCAGGCCGGTGGAAGCCAATGAAAGGGAGAAGCGTTCAACCACTAGAGCAGAAGCCGAGTATAAGATCGCCCTTCTCTTCTATGATTCGGCCGTGAAAGAAGCCCACTTCACCATCTCTCTTGGGATGGGAAAGATCAAATGAAGCAAGCCTCCTCAAAGCCTTTTTCAAGCTTCGAGGGAGAGTTGCCCTGATTCTATATCACATTCTTAAGAGAAAAGAACTGTCCTTCCCTGACCTACTTTGAGTCTCACTAACGTAGGGAAACCGGCCTGGCAAGGAGGCTAGAGGAAGGAAACTGCTCAAGTGAGCTTGAAGCAACAAGGGCAGTGGGTTCAGTTCCCACGCGGGGAAGAACGTTCATAAGTAGAGCTGCTCCTGCAGTTCCAGGGAGAAAATGAGTTTTCTAATCGGTTCTCAAAAGCAAGATGAGCTATGAGAAAGAGCAAGAACCCGGAGCGATTGGCTGAACTTACCCTAGCTCGAGCGACAGGGCGGTTGATCAAGGGATACCGGAAAGAGGCAA
>CM062532.1:209602-237102 GCA_031439595.1 Pterocarpus santalinus | reverse complement strand
TATGTGCTACTACTATCCCGATGCAGCGAAGCTAGGTGGTGCTATTATGGCGGGGGAAGGGTCTACTTCTGCTCCATCGGAATGCTTTTGGTGGCAGGTCTTTCTATTACCGATATGGACCTCACTAGCGGGTCTCATTCTGTACCTAGGTAAACGATCTATATAACTGTATATGAATCTGCTGCGTCTTTTATCTCTGGTGTTGGATCACCTACTCACTACTGCGCTGCGACAAGGACTGGAACTGCCTCCGCTTTTGGACCTTTGATTAATTAACATCTCTTTTGTTTATTGACCTCCTATTTCTTTGTTTTAACCCTAATCCACAGGAGGTCAAATTCAGACTTTAGACTGCTGTTCAATTATTTCATTGTCATTCTCGATCTAACAAGAATGGAATCACGCTCTGTAGGATTTGAACCTACGACATCGGGTTTTGGAGACCCGCGTTCTACCGAACTGAACTAAGAGCGCTTTTTATTATAATAATAATCAATTTTATGTGACCCCAATACATCTTGCATGCATAAGAGAATTATAAAGAAGCCCTTGGCATAGAAGCTGTGAAAGAATAGGCTGCTGGAGGAAGAACCGCCCAAAAGCGGGAGAGAAGCGGAACGGGCAAGTCAGCCAGAGCTACTTTGAGGGAAGCCAGCTCCTCATCTGACTTTGAAGGTCGGTGTCGAGGAATGGCATGGTCTCCGGGAGAAAGAAAGCCAAAGGAGCGAAAAGCACACCATCCTAGGTAAGCAGCATCTTTGAAGCGGCATCTCACTCAATATACGCAATTCTCAGATCTGTCTTTTCCGGCCGATTCCATGCCACTCTACTTTGGACCCTCTTGCAGGAGCTCGGACTGAGTCTAGTTTAGGTCCATCCGAGGGTTTGGACGTCACTTCTTCACTTTTCTGCTTTTTGGATGGGTGCTCCCCCCCGAGTGAAGGCATAAGCCGTAGACAGTCACTAGTTTGATCGCTATGCCATTCTCGGCAACGATGTGGTGATAGCTGATCGACGAGTTGCTTCGGTCTACCTTGTTGAATCATCTACATTGATTGAGGACTCGATGTCAGAATGCATTCTTCCCTGTTGTAGAAGTTTTCATATAGTTCCTGTAGCTAGTCGTAGATGCATATTCTAGCTGCTATCGGATCAGAGGTTCGGGGGATTTTTAACTATATTTCAAAATATATATTCATATCATTCCTGTTGGATCTCTTGCTTTCAAGTTCTCTTAGTTTCTATGTAACTCAATCAGGACGTAGATGTAGATACGGATAGGGGTCAACCGGGTAACCAATCCCGGTGGCTGGATGACTCCTTCACCCTTAGATCGCAAGACTAAGGCCAACGAGGCGGAACCTCGGTGGCGTGATAGGCTGGTTCTCACCAGGGTCAGTCCTATCACAAAATTCTAGTTTCTAACCTCACTCTGCTTGGTAAGGCAGAGCCCTATGTTAGTCACATAGGCAACCCCCAATGGGTTTCTTAGTGAAACTCATCAAGGTGAGGTTTGGTGGGCTAGCTTATAGCTATTCTATCACTCAGGGATCCAGAATGGAGCAACTGGGGGTGACGCGGAAGCCACCCGGGTGGGGCTGGTAAGATATGATATCAAGCGGCCTCATGCAGGTAACCAAACCTGCGTAGGAAGCTTATTTAGATAAATGGCTTCCATCTGGAATACCTTTTTGATAGGATATCTATAGTTAGACTCATCAAATGGTGGAAGATCTTCGGCTACTAAAGTCAATATAAGTTTCTTTTTGTAGTCACTGATGGTCTAACCTAACCAAGGAGCTCTGTATCGGAGCATACCTCTTTGCCAAGCAGGTAGTTTATATGAATCGCCGGTCAGGCGCTCTGTTCACTGCCTTATATCTGAAGCAGTGCGCAGTAACACTTCAACAGGCGTACGGTGGGATTACCCCGCATGATATTCATACTAAACTATCTGTACCCGTATCACTCACTAGATCAGGTTACCCTAGGATCATACCATCCTTTCATAGACAACAAATCTATAAAAGGGATGACAAAGCTGATATGCTAGTGAAACTCTACTTATCGTTCTTTAGTTTATCTAGAGCGATTAAGTTAGCAAAACGGATTTCTCCGTCTTTGTTTGCTAGCATAACTGATCCTATGTCTGACGTTCAAAAATTTTCAGAAGTCAGAGATTGGCTACGAGGGTTAATACGTAAACTACCCAATCGGTACCTATCTCAAGCCCTCTCACGCCCCCTTTACCAGGGAATATCTTGGCAACCGACTTGGAAGGCTCTGCCAACGGATCGTAAGCGACCTGGTCAGTCTCGCCGTGAAAGAGGCATATTTGCCAATTTTACATCAGAGTGACTCTGGTTCGCTATGCTCCGTTTATCGATGTCTGTTAGCCCTGCATTAGCATGAGGAATGACGCAGAAGCTTACATCGAAAGGATCAGCAGCCTTCTTTATGGTCATCCATTACCAGATATCCTCGTGATGAATGGAATGATTGGCTATCAAATATATCAGCCTTTAGTTATGTTACAATTCCATAAAGTATTCTGATGGAGTTTGACAGTACTGGTGACTTATTTGGCTATCCTGGCAGGTTATCGCATTCAGTTGAGTCTGGTGCGGGCAGGAGGAGGGTGTTTGCCGTAGGAAACTATGTCAATCAGAGGCTTCTCCGACCTCTCCATAATTGGTTAATGGAGGCGTTGGGAGATCTGAAAACAGATGGCACCTTTAATCAAAGTGCCGCTCTTGATAGACTAGTGGGTGCAAAGAAGATCTACTCTATCGATCTAAAAGCAGCCACAGATAGGTGGCCTTTATTGATACAGTTAGATCTTCTAAAGTCTCTCTTCGGACATGAGTTTGCCGATGAAGTTGGAAATCTTCTCGGCTTCACTATGTTCGGGGTTCCTTTGGCGAAATCCCTTGAGAGGACCAACGATAGCTTAGGATTCCGTTTTCAAGTTGGTCAACCTCTGGGATACTACTCCTCTTGGGCTTTCTTTGTTATCTCTTTCTCATCATTTTGTTGTATGGGCAGCAGCAGAACAAGAGTATCCTGGTCGATATTTTGATCAGTATGCGGTGATGATATTATCATCACTGATGATAGGGTATCTTCTCGCTACCAACAGATATTGGATAGTTTAGGTGTCATTGTCTCTAAAGACAAGACCTTAGTCTCTGATTCTGGTTGTGGCGAATTCGCGAAGAAGTTCAGAACACATGGATTGACTAAGGATTCCTGTGTCATTCCGGAATGTTATGAACTCTCATCATCTGCTAAGAATACCTTACCATTTTTGTTGTGGCTTGGCCGTGGACAGCCTATAAATCCCTACTTACGGGCTCATCTTATTGATTTGCTTCGTAAGTCAAAGGCTCAACTAGAGATCTTCTTTTGGTTCTTCCCTTTCTTTCCCCCGACCGATGACTCGCTTGTTCAGTACTGCTAACTATTATAGGAGGATGCCGTCCCCTCGGGACTACCAGTAGTTTCGGTTGTTGAATCTCGTGCAAGTTAGGTTGTGCTTGTATTGGCTGCAAGTGGAACGTAGGCGCTTTAGGTAGGTGTGTGTTGACCATGCACTCTCGCGTCATGTAATGTCGTATGTATGATAGAGGTGGTGTGGTGATTGACCTCAATGCTAATGGTTATCCCCAAGGTTCAACGAATGAATGAAGCTATGATCGTACCCGGATAGAAATGACGGTCTTCCTCTGATGTCTCCAAGCCGGCCATAATAGAATAGATAGGCAAAGCAGCCAATAGCAGTCTTTTTTAGCCTATCGATAGATAGTAGGTTGCTTCCAAGCTCAAACCATTTGAAACTGAATTGCTACTGTATTCTTGTTATTGATAGAGTGGTATTCTCCGCCCCTGTCAAATAAAGTAGAGGGAGAGAACTGGAAGAGAGAAGGAAAAAGAGCAAAGGATTTACAAGTCTAATGGGAGAGGAATGGCTGACACGTTGACTGCCTTCGAGAAAAATGGAACCCAAGCGGTCTAAGCCCCGGGACGGACCCCAACCGAAAGAAAGGCGCTAGACGGACTAACGGCAAGCGAGATAAAGAAAGCAGCTGGCCCTATGTGTAAGTGTAAAACCTTGCCGCGGGAGAGTCTTTCTCCAATGAGAATAAAGCCAGTTTTTGGGCAAGACAAGAAAGGAACTCGCCCTTTGACACCACACCAAGGGATAAGAGCTGATTGCTGGCGATGACTTGGTGAAAGGAATCTATGAGAGAAGGTTCTCAAACCGGGTTCCGACCGAATAGAGCGCGGAGCCAACGAGTTCAGTCGAACAGCGTAACGAGTCTAAGGGCGGGATCAAGCTTGAAAGGAATGGACGGGCGTAGGCTTAATAGTGAACGCAGACCCCCTGCTTATAGATATGAGATCAATGACTTAAAAGACAGATGCCGAGAGAAACTGTTAGACTTCTTTATTGCGTTGCGAAGAGAGATCGAAGACGAAGATTTTCTGACGCAGTGCGGGCACTGGATGGAATAGACAGAGAATATAACAACCCACCGGAGGGGCATACCTCAGGAGCACCAATCTCCCTCGGCAAACATCTATCTGCACGAAGCCGACCTATGCTATGGGTAGAAAGAAAAATGCTTTATGAAAAAAAAAAGGAGTGTGAGATACGCGAACGGGGAGTACGCAGCCGAACAACCGCAGGGGCTTCCAGCAGTGATAGCTGAACTAACCAGATGGGCCGCCAAAAACATGGAGCTGACATTTAAATAAATAAATCGGAAATCAACGTCGGATCCCGGCTATCCGAAAAACGCAAACCGAAGCGGAGGATCACAAAAAAATGCAACACAAAAGGGGCGAACCAAGCGCTTGCGCGAAGGAAGGAGCGAATCCACCAGAATGGGGGCAGGGAGGAGAGGCGAAAGAGAGCCTGCAAAAAAAAAGCAGCAAAGCAAGCCGGCTTTTCAGCCGTTGCGCGCTAGCTTGTAATTTAGGGGGTAGGGGTGCCCCTTTCTAAAACTTCTATTTAATATAAGGAAGAAGAAGGCCCTTTTTTGTTTGTTTGGAGTTTTCCCCAACCTATACCTAAGGGCTTCCGTTTTTCAGCTGCATCGCACTGCCGCATAAACAATGGATCCGCTGGGCTGGATGAGCAACCTTCTCTGGAAAGGAATAAGGAATAGTGAAAAGCCATGTCACTTGGAACGGAACTGGTTGCTTATTGACTTTTTTTTAGTAAGACCACTTTGCTTTGGTAAGCAAAATTTTATTAGATTCTTTTTAGGCATGGTTGCTTACAAGACAAAAGCTAGCTTCTAGATGTTCTTTGCCTGAACATATGGAGGAAGCAACCTTCTGGCCTCTGTACCAGTAGTGGAGTGGCTTGCTACTTTCCATCAGAAAAGGAAAATGGAGCAAGGCAAGGGAGAAAGAAGTTGTCCCCTCTTCTCTGGTAACCCGCCGCCGGTCATATAGAGTGCTCGGCCCGCCACCGCATATGTAGAAAAAGAGGGAGCGGGGAAGGGATAACAACCGTTTGACTTTGGCACATGAGGTGGCGGGTTTGGCTGGGTAACATAATGGAAATGTATCGGACTGCAAATCCTGGAATGACGGTTCGACCCCGTCCTTGGCCTCGGGGAGTGGCGAGCAGCACGGAACTTTCATTAATCAAATGGCATAAAAGGGAGGGCTTTCCTTTGTTAGAAATCCACAGACAACATTCTGGAACTTCCAAACCAAAGAAATGCAACATGAGAAGTTTTACGTTACGCTTCAATAGAATGAATTCGGTAAGGGTAGAATACGCCCCATGGTCGATCGAGGGTCCTGTGCCACTTGAACTCAAATCTATCTTACCCTCCATCCATCTTTGTCCAGCCAGCTCATAAATGTTAGACCAACCAATCTCAGGGCTGACACAACCGAATTGGTTGAGGAAAAGGAAACCCCAGCGACCAAGCACTCCCGCCTCCAAAAGCGGAGACCGAACAACCGCCAGGTTGTCGAAGACACGTCTGAAGAGGAGGCGGGCGCCCTCTAAGTTGACCACCCTACCCACTAATGGACTATGAGGGGGGGCAGGCGAACGGGAACCGACCGAGAACCCGAACCGCTTGACTGACTGACCCCCTCGATTCATTAGGGTCGGGGATGGATGAAACCCATAATCAAATAAGTGCAAAAAATCGCGCAAGCGAAGCCGGGAAACGGACCGCAGCGCAACGACTAGGACTCGTGTCGGAGGAGTTTTGAGCGTGAGCTACCACTCATGCAGCGGCAAGGACCTGCTACTCTCGAAGGGGCCACCAACCGCCCGAATCACTGTAGTGTAGCAAACCCTCCCTTTACTCAATGGATAGCGCTTATCCTCTTTCAATCAACAAAATGAGAAATGGAGGAGAGGTCTTTTCTTTATGGAAGAGGCTTTGCACCTAGGACTAATAAGGATCCAGAAGAATGGGTCTAGGCTTTCGAAAAGATGAAGATGCAAAGGGTAAAGAGAAAAGATATGTCTTTTGAACAACCAACCTGACATAAGGATTCTAGCTCGCCCAGTTAGAGCAGATGGAGGTTCTCGGACGGGGAAAAGCGGCACTCGACATCTATTCTATTAAACAACACCAAGAACAAAGCCATACCATGCCCTCGGGAGAAACTAGTGATGAATGCTGCCCTCGAGGACGTGTACAAGAAGGTCTTTGCCGATTCCTATCAACATGGTGCACCTCTCAGTAGAGGGCATGAAAACGCCGTGGAGACTTTGACCGAATGAATAGGTATCAATTGATAGACATTTTTCTTGAGGAAGAGAATCCAGGATGAACGCTTTTTTCGTTCGCTATGTGCTGACTGGATGCTCGCGTGATCGATCGATGGACGGGGGAATTGCATGAATGACGAGACCGGCCCCTATCTTTAATCTTAAGTAAAGTGAAGTCAAATCAATGAAGTGAACAGCCCAACCTCTTTGTTTGAAGCTTTGCTTCCCCTAATTCCAAAAAACAAGAAATAGACACTAGTATAGGAAAAAGCTTCTCTTTGATAGCGGTCATAGGGGGGTTCAGAAAGAATCTGATCGTAGATAGAGACTAAAACCTGTGCGGGGGTAGGGGCGGATGTAGCCAAGTGGATCAAGGCAGTGGATTGTGAATCCACCACGCGCGGGTTCAATCCCCGTCGTTCGCCCATCCATAAATGGACCATTTGTTACGGAGCAAGCCCAACAATTGGGTTTGTTTTGATAGCTTAGGGCAACTATATCGGTCTCTGCTCTCTGAAGCAGTACACATGATAAGTCAACCCTAGGTTCTATCTGGGTAGAACACTAGTTCTGCTCACGTAGGAACCTCCTTGGTCATGCCAAGGTGCCTTTCATCGGTCTCACAAGATGAGTTCCGACTAGAGGAGCTGAGTTGTGCAGCTTCTTCAGGGGAATGACGATGATAACTTAGTGTGTCATCTGTCATACCGGGCTGAAAGTCAAGTGCCGGCATCAACTTAGCGTGAGCTAGGTTGGTGTCTCTAGGTTCACACGAGGGCACTGTATCCTTCGCAAGAGGGAGCATCCTCGGCAGTTGAGTCTTACACGTTAGGCTCTAACTCTACACGAGGACAGCTGGCACCTAGAGAGAAAGACTAATCTTCGAATTCCGCTTGAAAACTAGTTCCGTCCTTGCTTTTCTAAGAAGTTACTATCCCCTCGGGCAAGCATAAGATAAGATTTGTATGAAAGAGATTTCGTTTCACCGTTTGACTCTGTTGACTATGAAGCTTGATTTCACACTGACAGGTTTGAAGGAAATTTCATTCACTAACCCTTTCTTACTCCCACTACTTCATCACCTGCGACAGCAGGGACGGATACAGGTACTCGCTTACTTGATTGGCTCAAAACCTTACCGCCTGAAAATCGATATTTCGTAGCAGGATTAGAAGAGAAGGTAGTTTGGTGTTAAGGACCCACCCTCCAATTCATCTTATTTATTCCCCCCAAGCCGGTTCATCTTTGCTTCCTTGCATGCCGCTTTGTTAACAACCGGCGAGACTCTCCTTCTCAAGCCAACCCCAGGTCGGGACGAGACTTTCTTTGAGCTACTTTCTACCTAGATCTTCTCATTGCGTTCAAAGGAATATCCCTCTACAACCGCCTAGAATTCGTGAAAAAATGACTTTCTTCGCTTATCCAGTTTGCGTTCTACTCCAGCTTTCCTGGCTAACTACTAAGCTTTCCAGGTTCGCTACTCTAGTTGAACTCGGGTTTCCCTACAAAGTCTTTCTTAATTGGCCCTGCCCGTACTATTACTAGATTGAGCACCAGAACCGAACTAAGGCTCGTTCCATTCTAAATTTCTCCTAAAGCTTGAAAGCAATGCGGATTAGCACAGAAAGCCTGGCAGGAAGTATTTTATTTGAAGAATTGAAAAAAACAAAAATTTCTGTAAATCAGGACTTTCTTTAAAGGAAAATGGTCTATCTATAAGGCTGGTTCAAAGCCCTATTTTAGATAGGAAAAATCCCATTTCATTCGGGTTTTCTTTTATGAAATTCCTTATCCCCACTGAGGGAAGTAGCTAACCTAACTTCATATGGATTAGGAAGGATCAACTGGGAATAAAACTCAACGTTGCGAGCTCCAAAAGTGATCCTGGAAGGCCCACGGGTAAACAAAGATTCGAATTCGAGATTGGCAGAGAAACGGCCCGTGCGAGCACGAACCAAAGGAAGGTGCCAAGCCGAAGTGTACAAATCTCATAGGTCAATATCTGCTCAGTCTCTGTTAGCAGCTTCAGTAGGATTCAGGTCTTTTCTTTCTTTCCTGCGAGTGTTGAAGTGGGGAAGTCCGGATCAATCCGTCGAAAGAGAAGCCATCTCAGTCTAAATGGAAGTAGACCAAGTAGTTTCATAGGAAGAAATGTGAAAGTAGGGGCTGCTAAGCGCCCAGACCCAGAATTCATTGAAAATGGAGTTCTTGGTACCGGTCAAGCAGAAATAATATGAATAGCGAGCCAGCACTATATTTATTGATTGGAAAGAAGGGACTCTCCAAAGAGAGGCCCGAGCGGAATGAAGTTGTGCTAAATGAACGAGTTGTCCTAAATGCCCCTTGTTAGCTGTCGCAGGAAGTGGTGAGGGCTCAGGAAGTGAAGCAAACTCGACCAAAGGACAAGTCTGTTCCTGCTTCGTTTTCTGTTCCCGATTCAATCTTCACCTTTCCTGAATGAAGAAAGAGAGTGAAAGATAAGATATCAGTGCAATAGGTACAGAGGGGAGAGAAACTGTCTTCGTTCGGTTCGGCAGAAGAAAGCCGAGAAAACAAATAGGAAGAGCACTATGCAAGCTTATAATTAAGTAAATATATATAAGCTATCACCACCTCGAGCAGTAAAACAAAGTCGTTATGGCTATGTTACTAACATAGACAACATGGTATTCATTGACAGGAGTGACCGCTTTCTAGTCGTAGTTGGTACCGCCCCTGTTCACTTCCGCATGCAAGGAAGACCTTCGGGAAGAATTAAAGTTTTTCTCCTCTGCAAAGCCTTTATTCACGATCTTTAGCAGTCGATCGTTCATTCTCCCTCCCCAGTGGCTTTCGAAAGCTCGACATGAAAGAATAAAGAAAATAGGAAAAAAAAGTACGGGGATCCCATTCCTTAGTCAGGACCAGGGCTTCCTCGTGAGCCATAGTTATAGTGTAAGCATCTAAATTAGCCTTATCCGAAGCGCACGCACCCATCTGACCAAGTCGAGCCCTTTCTGGTTACAGGGAAATAAAGAGAAAGAATCGAGTCACCGATAGCGCATCTCTATAGATCCCAAGGAATTCGCGTATAATAGATCCTTTTTGACTAGACTAAATTATTGATCTTGTCTTTCGACCTATCAAAAGTCGGACAGACAATTACATATATAAGAGAGATGCGCACAATCTCGCTTTGAGATGACACGCCCAAATTAAATCCCATGCCTTTCTTGGTGTAAGGGCCTTCCCTGTCTCGTTTATTGGTCTAAGGCGCAATGCCTTTCCAATCCATCCGTCAGCGAATCAATCAGTAAGCGCCTTATCCTATTCGGGCTTCTAAGCCTTCTCCCCTTTTGGCCTGATTTCCTTGTCTCTCTCTCAGTCCATGGGCTAAGGTGCAATTGCCTTGAGATTCAGTGCGCTAAAACTCTTATAAGAAAAGAAAGGAACGAAGTTGTTGCATCTACCTTTAGGACTGATTGCAGTGCTTTCCTCTGGGGTCTCAACTACTTTAGCATCCCCTACTTGAGAAAGGAGTGCTGCAAAGCTCCTTAAGGTTAACAACTAGGTCTCCCTTTATGTTAGAATGGTAGCTTCCTAACCCCGGCTGGGATTGATCTCTATTCCGAGCTACCTCCAGATCACCTCTGGGTTCACGCCTTCCCGGTAAGAGCACCTTAGCTAGAGCCGTTCAAAGCCATAGCCCCTGGATCTGTTGTGGGCAAGGCAATTAGATCTGTAGCGGGATCTTCCCCTCCCTTCAAGAACTGGGAACCAGGTTGTAAAGCTCATTCCCGGTCTTGCAACTTGGTCATTTTATCGATTTCCTTGGAAATTCCTAAGCATGAGAGGAAGGAACCGCTCCTCTGAGCCCCCGCTTTTGGGGGCGGGAGATGCTATGCCAGATAGGGCGCCTCAAATCTTCGAAATGAGCAATCACACGCAGAGGGATTGTGAAAGGCCTGTAGATGTGCTCCTTTTTGGGGAGAAATTCCTCAAAGCCCGGTCCGGATTCACTCTTCCTTTTGAGCTAGGGCCAACCGCTATGAGCTGAAAACCCTTTCTGGAGGAGTGGGAAATTCATTCTATGACTAGGATTCTATCTCGAAAACTCGCTTTTATTCAATTATAAATAAATAACAAGCAAGTTTGATGGAGATTTGTAGCATCATTCAAGTAAATACAGATTGAGATCGTAGAAACATGAGCTTGTGATATAGCTACACCTAATTCCAGACCGGTTAATGCAAGAACTATAAATAAAGGACCAAGATCTCCTATGAAATATAAAAGATCATTCATACATAGCATAGTCCAAGCGGACCCACTTAAAATCTTTACTGAACTATGACCGGCCATCATATTAGCAAATAAACGTATTCCTGAGCTTAATGCGCGAAAACAATGAGGGATTAGCTCAAGGAGTACTAAAAAAGGTGCTAACGGCAGTGGGACTCCTGCGGGTAATGAGAAGCTTAAAAAATGAAGCCCATTTCTTTGAAATCCCACTATAGTAATGCCAATAAAAATGGAAAATGAGAGACCCAAAGTAATGAGAAAATGACTTGTAACTGTGAAGCTATAAGGTATCATACCCTGGAGATTACAAAATAACGAAAAAGTAAAAGTGACCGAGATGCAAGGGAAAAACTTTTGTTTAACATTTCCGGAAAGACCACCTATTTGTTCGTTTACCAGGTTCGGCACGAAATCATAAATAAGCTCTACCAAGGATTGCCAAGCATTTGGTACTGACTTTCCTCCTCCCTTTTTAGTAACAAAATGAACCAGCAGTAAGACCAAACTGACAGTGAGCAGCATAAACAAAGAGGGATTTGTGAATGAGAAATACAAGTTTCCTACCTTCATATCAAGCAATGAAATTATCTGAAATTGATCAAGGGGGCTGTGGGGCCCATCTTGCGCTGGCAAAGATTCCAGAAATATCCTGAAGTATGGGCTATCAATCCCATCCCTATCCAGCCCATGTTCTATTTGATTTAGGACATGGAGTCGGTCTTGAATAGACTCCACCTGAGAAAGAAAGTCTTTTTTTTCGACGTATTCCCTGAACACGCTTGATGGTAAGGGTACCAAGGCCTCATCAAACCTTCCCGTATACGTCTGATAAAGTATCTCTAGGTGAAAGGCTATACTATCTATTTTTTCTTCCAAAGCACGCCCCCTTCTATCATGCCAACTAAAATAAGCCCTTATAGCTAAACACAAGATACCTACACCTACCGCAAGAAAAATGCTTTGACTAGTACTATCCTGCATTGAAAAAAGTCATCCCTGTAGTTCCGCTTCTTGCTCTAAAAAAAAGGAGACTTGTCGGAAATCGCCAGTGGTTGTTTCCACCAGGAAAGGCATGGGAGAAAGAAAATGAGCCAAGCCCGAGCTCAAAACGTGGGAAGATCTGAAGGTCTACCTAGGAATGCCCTATATTAGATTTAATATAGGAAATTAATGCGCACTTCGACTTCGTGCATCGCATTAAATCTTTCTTACTTAGTCAATTTTAAGAATTCATCAATGAAGATGACGTCGATTTTCTGAACCGAAACTCTCTTCTTTTTTTTATTACGTTATTTCGACCTTCTGATCTAACTTATGAAGAGATATTAGTGAAAAAACAGCTAAGTGCACACTCACTATATCCGCACTAACATCCAAAGGAAAGAACAAATTCATCCCAAAGCTCGGACCCAAGCGCGAGGGAGTGAAGATTCATATCCCACGGTGTGCTCGGATGGTTCCGCTCAGTGCTCGGAAATGGGATCTGTTCCGCTTACTCTCATGGTAAAGCCTTTACCATTCGGGTCTCACTAATCCCGGTTGCAAACAGACAAATAGTCAATAGGAAGCCTATTTGACTCAACATAGGTCTCATCTGACATTCTTGCTGGATCAGCGATTGAGGGATAAACATCCTTCCTTCAGGCGCTCTCTAGTGCTAATCATCCGGCCTGCTGCCTTCTTTCGGGTGATCGATTGACTCACTATCCCTATCTTGCTTTGAAAGCTTGGAATCAGTGTCCGACTTTGTCTCTCTTTCTTTCGATATGATGAGTAAGGTGGCTGCGCTTCATACGGTCAACGGGCGTCGACGAGGGAATATTCTTTTTTAGAATGGTGGGTTGTCTTTCCTTGGATCCGTTCTTCCGCGGAGAATCCATAAAAAAATTCATTGCTTACGGGCCCCTCTTTTGAACTAGTCTAGTTTATATCAAAAATACTTGAATATACATATAGATTCTATATATATCCACTTACATAAAATATCTTCAAATAAAACCTTCTTCACCTATTATACAGCTGTCTGACTCAAATCTAGTTTCTAGTAAAGCATATATAGCCTGAGTTTGTGAGCAGCCCAAGCGAGTGCGCAGCACGTTTGTTCTAGCGCTGCATATCTAGTCTCATAATCGGTGAACTTCTTGCTCAAGTAGTAATGCTCTTTTCCGTTGGGATTCTGCTGTCCCAATATGCACCCCATCGATGTTTCCAGCACCGTGAGATACATGATGAGCAGATGCCCCGGTGTTGGTGGTACCAAGACTGGAGGACTCTTCAAGTACTCTTTGATGCGGTCGAAGGCACGTTGGCAGTCGTCATTCCATTCCCCTTAGTCGTAGGTGCTCGTTCTATTCTAAGTCATTCCACGCTAAAACCTCTAATCCACTCTTTCACCAGCTAATCCATAAGGAAGTTGACTTTGCCAACCCAGAAGCCTACTCAAAAGAGCGCCTAAGTCCAATTTGTAAGAAAACTCATTGGATTCTGACCAGAATTATGTCGAAATTCAAAGAGATTCTCTATACAGGTGTTCTAGAAGCATAGTCCCTTTGAAGAACCCGCGATGAAAGCTTAGGTTTTTCTTGATGTTCCCGACTCGTACTCTGCTAATGGGAAGGGATTTGATTTTTTTTTATGTAGTCCCAAGTTCGGGGCTTAGCCCAGGTGAGAAGTAAGATAATGAAGCTGGTGAAATGGCATCTGATATGCCAGGAAAGCTCGCCTTTTTAGTACTAAAGAAAAAAAAGTACGAGAGATTTCTTTCGATCCTTCGTTTTAGGAGTAAAAGGGGAATCCGCCCTTTGAGGGGCGACTGCTACTACTACTCCTTTTATTAGTTAGTTGGTAAGGCAATAGCTTACCAAAGCTACTTAGAGAAAAAAAGCCAAAAGGACCTCTTTCTGGTTGTTAGCGATTCTTCTTGTTCCCATTCCCAGCCCAGGGTCAAGATTTTCTTTTTCGAACAGGTAAGGTTTTTCTGTACCCCTTGTACACTCAAAGGCTTCCGACCCAGCGGAGAAGTTTTTAGCCCAACTAAAGGATGTGCAAAAGAGGATTTTCCTCCCCCACGCCAATTAGTTATTTGCTTAACTTCTCTATTTCCGTTTCGTGCCCACAATTAGTAAGTAAGCCAAAGATCAACTGTCATCACGCTGCCTTTCGCATGTGTTTTCTTTGAATTCCAACCTAGTTCCCATCCCAAAGCGGGAACAAGTTGGTGCGACCGATTAAAGAAGAAGGACTTTTTAACAAGAAAGATCTTAAGAGAAGAAAGGATGGGATCAGGGGCTAATAAGAAGATTCAATCCATGCTCCTCTACCCGAAAAACTTCAATAAAGGAACTGCCTGAACCTGAAAGTAGAGGTGCTTGAACCTATTTGATTGCTTGCTGGAAAGTCTTTCTTCATTGAGATTAGGAAGGTGTTCTTTCTAGGTTTCCAGTTTTGCAGTGGCGCCATTCGATTAAGGATGTTGTGTGAGTTCCCAAATCGCGATGGGGGTGAGCTTCTCAAAAACCCAAGAGTTGGGCACGGGATTGGCTATAAGGAAAGCTGGGCAGCCGCAGCTATGAGCTTTTAAGCCAGGAGTTCCCCCTTCTTCCTGTTATGAGGATCAAATTTCCTGATACCGGATAACCTGAGGTAGGAGTGGCAAGAGTTGACTTCCTAAAATGGTAACAACCAGGGATGTCTAGAGAACTTCTCCTCGATTAGCTACAGAAAGAGCTAGAGAGTAGTTTCGTTCTGTCCGGTCTGAGACCGGGTACAGCGTAAGACGGTATCCTAGTGAGCGGAGCAGTCTTAAGAGCTAATCCGCGTTGGTAATATATAATTTCCTTCTGGCTGAAGGTAGAGTTGCATTTGAGTTGAGTTACTAAATGTAGTCAGGTAATCAATCGTACTACACTGCCTTAACTGAAAAAGGACTAGACCGAACCTTAGCCCAGGTGGGAGGGCCCACTAGATCTGAAAAGAGTAAAGAAGTAATGAACTCTGGCGGATCTCTGAAGACTGTACCGAGTTGATATGAAGCCCTAGCTTGGCAAGTCCATCTACGCAGAAATTCCCCTCTCTCCCAGTCTCTAGCTAAGAGGTCGCGAGATTCATCAATAAGAAGTCCATTGGGCTCAAGCTCTCTATCCGCCGAGTTGCTGATCTTAAGAACTGCCTGGCCATCTCTCTCGCAAACTACCTTTCTCTAAGCCTCGTCCCAAGCTAGACTCAGCCCATATCTTTTGCCTTGTCATTCTGATACAATATGAAAGGAGCTCCCCATCCCCAATTTAGTTGCTAAACCTAAGCTATCAACCATCTCCCCTCTGCCGATCTTATTAGGTTAGGCCCCTGCATCCGACTTATGGCGCTCTATCAGCAAAGGAGGGAGCCAAGGTAGTGGTATTCGCCTTTGCAGCTCTTAGTGAGAAAGGAGCTCTGCCATCTCTATCAGCTAGTTAGCTAGCCGCTCTTTCCCTAGTCTTAGCTAGTCTCATTTTCCTTCGGCTTCTGGCTTTCGGACTAGTAGCTAAGCCTCCTGCCTTTTTAGGCTCTTTTTAGGTTAGGCAAGCAGGGAGAGAAAGGGACAAGGGCTTAGACTCTCTATTTCCTTTAGCTGGAAATATAGGACCTGAGATGGTCTTAGAGAAGAGCGAGCTCTAATGTATCTACGCTTTCTATTGATAATAGCAGTCTTAGTCTTCTGGGAGTAGCTCTCCCCATTCGAGAATCCTAGCTTAAGATCTACTGGATGGAGGCTTTACTGCCAGTAATGGTAGATGCAAAAGCGGAAAAGTCATTGCACAGGGTATAGTCTCCCTTAATCCAGGAGATACTATTTAAGTAAGTGAGTTGACCGCCCCACCCGGAGTTTCCCGCCAACAGTCTCACAGCCAGACATGACGGATAAACTTGATCAATCGAAAAGGCCTGACACGTCGACAGTCACTCACTACCCTTTTAGATAGAGAGAGCCTTTATCTAGAGCTAGAGATAGGCCCAAAGTCTTATGTATGATGGTCGTAGATGGTGTGGTCTCAAGGGTTACCCCCGGAAAGACAAGACCACTCCCTGCTCGAGGAACGTAGTCACTAGAGCGAAGCGATAGGTTGGTTTAGGCCCCGAGCCTGGACTAAGAAAGATGTGCCACATATACCACCAGTGATGTAACCTGACTCAATTACATCCTATTACTAGGAATCGATCGAGGAGACTAAATCGAAGATCTTCCACAGACGATCGAATTGAATTAGTTCAGGATCACTCTTTTGAGCTTTCCAATGAGTCATAACCGTAGGACCTTCGAAGATGGATTCTATGGTAGCATCCGGATTGCTAGTGGTAACGGCGTACCAACTAACATAACGTAACCAACTCTGAATCCGGAGGGATCACTCGAGAAAATCTCTTGTGCCTTCCGATAGGTGGAGCTCCTCCGGAGCAAGCTTAAGCTCGCGAGGACGAAGCTCATGTCTTAGGTAGTTAATAATAACACCCTTGACATTAGGATGAAGAGGTAATCCCCTTCCTAACCATAGGTCAAGAGGGAGGTTGGCTTACATAGCCCGAAGCCTTTCGCTTCGCTCGAGTAAGTACGTACCTCGATGGGTCTATACTTGGCTAAAGTATGTAGCCTGGTATGCTAAGCTATCTCCCGAACCAGAGATTTCCATTCAATGCTGGTTTGAGTGCCCTTTAGTCTGAACTTCTTGGAAGCACCTAAGGAAAGGGATGAAGCCATTATGAATCGTTAAACGTGATTTTATCAGTAAGAAGAGAAAGTGCTGGCTATGATACTTTATTTCATTTCTCTGATTCGATAGCGCTTCCCCTTTCTAGTCAATAAAGAGTGTATGTGATGTTGGATCTTGTATCCGGGCCTGCAGACAGGCAGGAGATCCTATCCTCACTCCTCATATAGCTATATGAGTGACTACGTACATGAATGTACTCTTTCTGCTAGTTAAAGTTTATGCCTTTTTCCGACCTCCGTTCTGGTACCTCATAGCTATGCGCAGAGTGACTTCGTACCTTCTCTTCTAGTTTAAGCCTTTTGGTATGTTAGTCATGCGTGAAGCTGAGACTTGCTCCTTAGCACAAGTACTAAGCAAGCCCCTAAAGGCCTTCGCGTTAGTAAGCTAGCTTTGTAAGCTAAGCAAGCCAGGTTCTCCGGGCACTACGGTAGGACGTGGATCGATCATGACGAAAATGGACTTCTCCGTAATGTAATAGAAGAGTCACAGTCCAGTTCCCCGGGCTTTCTCCCTTCTCGACCAGACGAAGGAGATATGAATTCCATTCAGGCGGGTAAGGGCTTGACTCTGTGTTCTCTCCTGGTCGGGTCGGAGGCGAAGACTGGCAAAGTTCATCATTCAGTGGTGGGGTCTTCATAGAAAAGAGGGCGTCGCCCAACGAGTGGCAGATTTTGATGGAGTCTCGCTCATAGATAGAGGAAGAGTACGCGCGCTAGCGCGCTACGGCTTACGCAGTTGATCGGATCAGATAGCCCTTCGGGCAACCAACCGCACATCAAATTCCGATCAACAACTTGGAGGTATGGCTGAGTGGCTTAAGGCATTGGTTTGCTAAATCGACATACAAGAAGATTGTATCATGGGTTCGAATCCCATTTCCTCCGGCACGGAAGTGGAACGGGCGGGCGAAATTACGTGAGAGAAAGAACCTAACCTCTTGGTGTTGGTGGAGTCCCCGGAGGACAGAATAGCACTACTTAGTTACTAGGAGCGGAGAGCCCGTTGCGCGTTGTGGCCTATCTTCTTTTTATAAGCAAGCTCCCTCCGGCAGTCCCTGGGCGGCTCTCGGTTCTTGAGCATGTTGGGAGAGGAGATTAGGCGGCAGTTGAAAGAGCTGCTCGAAAGCTTGACGAACGAAAAAAGCCCTTTCTTTCTTGTTATTAGTAAAGGGCTTTTCCCTTACTAGTAAAGTGGTAAGTAAGGTAGGGCGCTATTCGATGAAGAAAACAGACTTTAGGAAAGTGGTTCAGGTAGCTCAGCTGGTTAGAGCAAAGGACTGAAAATCCTTGTGTCAGTGGTTCGAATCCACTTCTAAGCGGGCTTTGGGTCCAAAGGACAGGTAGCCGGATTTTTTTAAATTCAAGTGAAAGAGGAAGCCAAAATAAAATGTGAGCGCTCCTGCACTATACGGCTTTTTGGCGTCGCCCTATCTTGCTGGAGGCAGATTTTATAAAAAAAGCGGTTGATTACTCGGATTGGTTCTCGCGTCCCTGTGCCCAAAAGGATGGGCGAGTTCGGTTCGAGTCTTCATCGATCGGGTGGATCTATATGCTGAGGGGGTGAGACGAGGTGTAGCGCAGTCTGGTCAGCGCATCTGTTTTGGGTACAGAGGGCCATAGGTTCGAATCCTGTCACCTTGATGTGAGGTAGTAAACACCTAAAGAGCACCCATCAACCCGTAAACTTTCGCTCTTTTAGAAAGATAAAAAATAGACCGCCCTTGATCTGATCTGGGCGGGATCTAAAGCAGCATTTCTTCCGAATGTTTCGGGGGCAAGCCTTAGGTTCAATTCTTTCTTGCCTATAGTCATCTTCTTCTTAGGAGTGAAACTGCATTTCAGTAGTATCTAATTCACGTAAGAAAAGAGAATCAGTCTGCATGCTTAACAGCCTTCCCTGTCTGAATCCCTTTGTAAATGTAAAAAAAAGGGGGCTCCCTCCTGGTCTTTGGGGCTATGAGCAAGAACCACATTCCTTAAAGAAAGTATACCCGAAAGCACTTTCTCTAGAATGGGTCAATCAATCAGTAAGTTGCTGACATTGAAGAGATTCAAGTCGATGCTTCAACTGGCGAATTCGAGTCCTAGGTTCTCCCAATATAGTGGAGTTCCAATACCTTATTTTTTCCCGAAAAGCCATCCGCTTAGATCGAACAATAAACATTCGGGATCCTGAAAACTACTGCCGCCACGCCTCAGAGACAATATAAGCACATTGATCATGGAGTCACCATCGACTCTCCAATTGGAAATCAAGCTGAACTCGCTTAGCAGTTTGAGCCGTCTTTCAGATAAGAGGGCAGTGATCTGACCCAGGATCATGGAAAACCTGCGCTTGAGGGAACAGAAGGCGCCACTCAGCCGTTGCTAGCGCACGATCAAGCCGAATGCGAACATTTGCTTCCCCAGGTCTGACATTACACCAAAAGGAGTTCCTTTGAAGCCCAGATCAAGAAAGCAACAATCATTTAGGAATTGTTTGAAACTCCTCGTCTGGGAAAGAGTGACTGCCCTTAGACCATCTTTCTAAGCACTGGAAGCAAAGAGGTTTCAATCACCAACAGCCAGCCAGGGAAGTTGTAATGAGAACCCTAACTGAGTAATCAGTTCCAAGACTCTTCTTCTTTTAGCCTGAATTTTATCCCCATGGACACAAGTAAGATGCCATTCATAAGACCGACCCCGAAGACGAGTTGACCACCAAATCAAAAAAGTATATTGATTTACCCTACAGTTGGATAGAAACAGAACTGTCCGTCCACAGAGCCAAACCACTTGACCGACCAACCGGGTCCACATAAACCTTATTTTCCCAAACGATTCCTCCATCTCTCCAGTTTCTATTGAAAATTCAAAGTGATTTTCCTGTTTTTGGCAAATTGGATGTTCAGATGCTTATTGGGTTCCACTGTTGGTTTATCTGGAAAAGTCGGTGTGCTTTGTTGTTTGAGAATGTGAACCAGGACCCTCTTGCTATTGCCCACGGAGCTATGAGAAGTTATACTGAATCTTTGGAAGCCCTGGAGTTGCATTCTTTAATCGCCCGACCCTCCAAGACTTGAATCAGGAAGAGCTTATATATACTATGCTGCCTTTTGCCTTGCGCTTGGTCTTTTTTCTTTATTGCCTTCGCCTGTACAACTACATTTATTAAGGGCTTGTTTTGTCAAGCGTTTAATCTCCTCCTCGCTTACCTTTCTGGGTCACAGCAAAGAGTTCTTTACTTTATGTTGATATCATACCCTAGGGTTCCTTCCCTCACTTCTTACTAGCAGCTCTTCCTTTACACCTGAGAACAACCTATTCTTTTTCACAGCAAACCATGAAGAGTCGAAAGAGTTCACCGCAGAAAGCATAGCCGGAAGAGCTGAAACAGCTACCAAAGAGCTAGCTTTAGCTACCAAGAGCTCGGAGTCAACAATAGGAACCACAGCATCATCCAAATGAAGAAAGGAAGCTAATAAGTTAGTTTATCTTGCTTTTCTCGTCTTGAATCGCCTGGTGTTTTTTGTTTCTTTGCCTGGGTAAGAGCTTGACGTCGCCCTTTCGACAAGAGAGTCAATATCGCTTATTCCATTCCATCAACAGCTAACTCGATGGAAAGAAAGAAGGAATTTCCTTTTTGCCTGGTATTGAATCAATGGCTAATGCTATGTCCGGACCGCCTTTCGCTTAGTTGTCCTTTCTACTATCACTTCCTTTAGCAGTTCCGGAACATCTATAGTAAAGTATGCTATAATGTCGGCAATTTGATCTGCGACACTTGTACCCCCCGCTTGCCAAAAAGCTATAGTCAACTTTCACTTCACTCGAAAAAGGAATTCTGCATTGAACTTAAGTTTTAGTTCCTTCTTTCTGATCCGCCCTAAGGTAAGGTGCTCCCTCTATCTCCGCACTATAGGACAGGAAGGTTCTCTCTTCTTAGGTGCTGGCTTTCGCTTTCCCAGAACAAAAGAACAAGGATTTATACGACCGGCCCTAGAGTACCGCAAGGGAAAGATATTCTAAGAAGCACAAGAGCAGGTACCTAAGCCAGTGCCAGCTTCTAGTTCCAGTCTAGCGGATCAAAGAATCTTTCCTTCGCCCTTTGTGGCTGCTAGTGAAGTGGCAACTGGATTGCCTAGTGAAATGCTATCTCGATTGAAGCTAGATAGGTCAGTGAATTGTTAGCCAGTTGCTTTTTTTCCCTTGACCTAACGACTTTCATAGCATAGCAGGAAGCCAGGCATTGATAGGCTTACGAGATCGCAAGGTAAAGGAGTTTATGTTGGACGGTCTGATGGTGTACCCATCAAAGGGAATAAAAAAAGGATTTAGGGGCCCCGAACTAGAAAGCATACCCCATTTGCCCACCGCAGGGGCTCTTTTCTCGCAAACCTCTATCAATTACAGGGGGGGTCAAAAACAAGTACTATCGGAACTACTTTCAGACTAGCCTTCCTCGATCAAGATCTTTTCACTGGGAACAACCCCTTCTCATATTTCATTTCATTATTGACCCAGTGTAGGCTTGCTTCGCATAGGCTACACTGGCTTGGGAAGAAAGTAAGCGCGGTTGGTGTTAATAGGGAAAACGGGCCTAGTTTAATGCGATCTTACATTTCATTTCGAAATTCTTCTCTGTTTCAGCAGAGGCCTAAGAAGACCGAGAGTCTGGACTTATGCCCCCGGAAAAGACCTGTTTCAGTTCCATTCCAGACCTTGCTCCTTAAGCCTTTGCAGCATTTTCCATCGATGCCTACCTCTGGCGGGAGGTGTCCTAATGTCCTTCGCTAGCTACTTGCTTTGCGACCTTTGCTACCTTTCAAAGAGCCGGGACGAATATGAACATGAACCCTTTCGCCCCTCTCCTTTCAGTCGAGTGGCTATCGCTCCTTCTTGGAGATCTTCTCCGGGCACAAACCAAGCAAATCTCAAGTGTCAATCGTAGCTTCTTCGAATCTCTCTATTTAAGTCTTATTTTTTTTATTTTTCTACGCACACTAGTGAAGCGCGCTCACGTAAAACAAACACACGAACTGAACTTAGGGTTTGGTTTTTCAGACGGCCAAAACTCCAGTCAGCACATTTTTTTTTACAATACAGTACTACTTTATTATATATTTTATTAGAATCTTAACATAAGAGAGAAAAAAAAAGCAATCTACTTAGGTAGGAAGGATAGGAGCAGATCTCCGCCCTAAATTAAAACACAAACTACTGTGGGTCGACGGACCCTTTATTTGAATCTTATAGAAAGAGCTAATGCTCATTTCTCGGGGGATTGGGGGGGCAACTCATTCACACTTGATGTTATATAACGGGATGTAAGAAAACAGATGTCCCCCTGTCTCGCGCGAAGAAAGAACCAAGCAAACCGCTTTCACATCCTATGTCTTGCGCTTGACCTATAACCAGCTCTCCTTGGGAAAGAAAAGAGCTTGCAATGCGGGCTACTCTATTGGATCCTATTCGTTCGGCTGGGCTGGAAATGGCTGCCTCACTGCGTGGACTCCTACCATCGAAGCAAACTAGCCTGGCCCAACATGTAAACTTTCTCCATGAGATGGGCTTACCCTATGATTGCCGGCTGACAAAAAGAGGTAAAGATTGAAACATTCATTCCTTATTTGGTTTGGCTTGCCTTTCGATTTCTATCTTTCTCTCAGAATCAGAAAGCCTGCGCTTCGCTTCCCAAGATATTTAGGGAAAAGGGCCTTGTCGGCCACCGCTTGCTGACGACGGAACGCATCGTCAATTAAAGGGTCCTCGCGTTGGACTTAGTTGGAAAGGTAGGTGTTCGGCATGTCCCTTGGTTGCGAACTTTTTTAGTAGGGCGGGTCGCTTTGGAGATCCCATTCCTCACGTTACCGTTGTCCCCAGACTTCACCCTTTCAACACTTGTATACTTTTTCATTTCAATAGTAAGGCCTGTCCCTGTCTCCAACAAGTGTGTGATCCACTGATTCACTGAGTGACTCTTTCTTACCGCGGCAGTCCCTATCTCTTAAAGCCCTATCAGACTTCCTCCCTCGAGAAGGGACTGCCTTCCGGACTCCATGTGATCCCCTGACACATGGGGATGGAGCCAATCCGAGGTACATAGGTACGAATTAGACTCTCCCAGTCGGCAGTTATGTCATTAACGACATCTACCATCTGATCAGAGTCCGTCGGAGTCACTATTGATTCTACTACTTTATTAGTCAATCTCTTGGCTAAGGGTATAGCCCTTGCAAGAGTGAAGAATGAAAAGTAGAGTTTCAGGACGTCTCATCTTTCCGACTTTACTACGATGGAAAGACGGGATAATCCTAGGATACCCTGACCTCGTCAACGAGACAGGAAAAGGCGCCCTAGAAGCTGACGCGTCAGTCCGCTCTTATTGCCCTTATGTGATTTGAACCGGCGTAAGGAGGTTCAGTCAAGTATAGTATCATGCTTATTCGGTAATGGGTTAACCTCATCACCCCGATCTTCATCATCACTTATGACAGCGATAGAAAGACATCAAGCTTTTATCATCATTTGAGACGTCGTTAATGGAATCTTCCTTCCTCTTTTCAACTTTCCAATTCAAATAACAAAAAGGGAGATGGAGAGGTCAGTCAAGCTATATAAACCATCGGGAGAGAGGAAGACCACCGTGGATGCCTACAGCTAACCTTTCACCTTTCAGCAAGGGGCTTGATTGGCCCATCCTTGAACCACCTTCCATCAAAGAAGATTTATTGTGTAAAGAATGAGGTTCTAAGGCAAAGGGGAAAGGATAAAGAAAAAGGTCTATTCGCGTAAAGAGTTAACTATCTGACGAGGCTATTCTTATTAGTTTAGTGCTACGAATACTAAGACTCCCGTCCTAATGAGCTAAAGGGCTGTACCATTATCAAGCTAGCCATCAGGGGAAAGGGCCTAACTGAAGGGAGTAATATGCCAGTAGCAGTCCCCATATCTTAAACTAGCTTATTCTCTGATATCATAGGTCGAGCGAGGGCCAGTATTTGCTGACTCATATATAGTAAGAGGCTAGTTTCCACCCATCCTTCACTTGTCCTTCCCTCTTCTAGCCATGGAGAGTGCCCTGTAAGCCAGTAAGGTTATTCTCTAGGACCAGTCAGAGATTTTCTTTCTAGTTAGATCCGTTCTGGAAGTGAGCAAGCAAACTAGACACGAAAACTAAGGATAGACGCGCTGGGATAGCAAGCAAGTTTGTTGAAAGAGGGGCAGGAGATTCTAGATCTGCTGAAAACCAGGTTATAGGGCTGTATCTTTCCATGGTAGGGGCATTCCCTCTTGTAGCAGTCTCAGTCCCCAATCCAATTTCAGTTGCGGTAAGTCGAGCCTGCAGTTGGAGTGTTAAAGGTAGCAGTCCCCGAGGTAACACTTTCTAGATTACCATTCTCAGTCCCATTAGTCCCTGACTCTGTCAAGCCATCAGGATCAGACAAGGAAGAAGGAGGAAAGGAAGCTAGAGATAGCAGATTATCGGGCAGCGGCAGGATGAAATTCATTTTTAGTTTAAGTTATCGTTGCAGCCTTGGATCGAGTTGCAGTGCTAAGAGAATCTCCTGCTTTTTTCAAAGCAGCTATAGCTATCTTTTCATCTTCTGGCCTTAGTTATTATAATACGTTTTACACTCTTTAAGCTATTGATGTAGCCTCTTGTCGCTACCTACTAGATCTTCGAGTGGAAGATATTTTAGTTCCTATGGGATGAAGCTTTCCTAGCCTCAAGTATTCATCTCAGAGGTAATCTCATAAAGTGATGTCAGATTAGCACGCTCTTGGGTTTAACTAACAAGGACTTTTCTTTCGGTATCGGGCTACTAGCTGTAAGGCTCTGGGTTTTTTCCCAGGTTATGCCATAATCCTATCGAACTATTGGATTTCTCGATGGCTATATTCTTAACACACTTGTTTCGTTCGAGTTGTAGCTTACATCGTGGGAAGAAAGGGGGCAATCTCAATAGAAGATATTGATTTATATTAGTCCATGCGTGCCACGTTCAGCTATAGATGGATGACTTGATTCAATGGAGACTGGATTCCGCCTACCAATATTTCCAATAGTTAGAATCCTTATTACTAGAACTGGCTCTAAGAGACCTGCTGTAACCGTTATTGGGGAACTGCTACCGTAATCCGGACTACATATTCCACTAGGCGAGTTCTTTAGAACTTTCTTTTTCAGCAGATCGATCCACTTTTCATTCATCAAAAACGTGACTCCCCTAAGTAAACTGCACTGTCGGAAAGACAGACTGTCTTCCGGTCGAGGCATACTATCTAAGCGACTCTCCTAGTGGTCTTTTTGAACAGATCCACGCGCTCGATCTTATATATGTCACCTGCTTCACTTTAAAAACCCATATTCCCGCAAGCCGTGTCGAGTTCCTAGGGCAGAAAGCGAAAGGCTAGAATGATTTAAATAACGTACAAACGCGAAGAAAACCTCCTGCAGTACCGGCCGTGTCCTTGGCTCTCACTCCCATGAATCAGATAGTGCCATACGTCCCACCACAACCGTCCGATCCTCTGATGGAGAAGATCAGTCGCCTTGAACGGGCAGTTAATAAGTTGAGTAGGGACAAGTATGATGTTGCAGATCTTGAGAATCTCTCCCTATACCCCAAAGTCAGGCTTCCGTACGGTTTTCAGTGGCCAAAGAAAAGTTATTGATAAAGCGGGTTTCGTCTCATTTTCCGGAAAGCCAGTCATACTATTCCACTTTAGCTAAGCTAATGATGAAACAGGATCTGGATTTGTCTGCAGATGATGATGTCCACTCCTGGCTCGATGCGCTTAACGAAAGGGAACTCTCTAGATTAAGAAAGAATTTCCTTCGTAATTAAGCAGCATCCTTTAAGTGAGTAGGGGTGCGCCGGACCGCCGACGAATAATAGGTACCCCCACACCCCAGGCAGAGTTAGTGAGCCGTGTAATAGGCGACCATTTCGCGCGGTTCGGGGGGCACTTGAGTCAGCCGCCGGCGCCCGACTGCGTCTTGACCCCTATCCAATTTTTGGGCAAATTCCCCCTTCGTACTACCAAAAAATGAGATTCTTGCCGAATCCGAGTTTGCTGCTCCAACCATTACCAAACTCATACCTATTCTGTTTAGTACTTCAGGTGCTTCTGTTGCGTATAATGTAAATCCCGTAGCGGATCAATTCCAACGAGCCTTTCAAACAAGTACTTTTTGTAATCGACTCTATAGCTTCTTCAATAAACGCTGGTTCTTCGATCAAGTTTTGAATGACTTTCTAGTCAGATCGTTCCTGCGTTTCGGATATGAAGTCTCATTCGAAGCTTTAGACAAAGGTGCTATTGAGATATTGGGCCCTTATGGTATCTCGTACACATTCCGACGATTGGCCGAGCGGATAAGTCAACTTCAAAGTGGATTTGTTGTGCGAAGAGTGCGTTATGACCCGTGGCCGCCTGCCTGGTCTGGTGGGGGTGGCTCCTCCGTTGTGGGTAAACGGGGAACCCGACTCTACGAACCCGAGGAAAGGCTGCACAGCAGTAGTAGGGGCGTTAAGACCGGAGCTTTTTGTAGTGCTAGCAGGAATGCAAGTGAATGAATCCCATCCCCTAGCGAGTGAAGTGCTTACGCCCCTTTAGATTAGAGATAGGGGCGCGCTAGCGCTTTAATAATAATAGAAAGGTTAGGGGGCTGAGAAAAGCTTGCTGTCTACTTCTCGAGCCTTCACTGCCCCGTTCTGTAACTTCCCTTCTTTAGTCCGTCCACGAGGCTGTAAAAAGAGAGATAGGGGCGGCTATATAGCGGGAGTCGTTTCGGTTGTATGCCACGAGGTCCCTATGGACAAGGGGACAAGTGAATCATCGCTTTTGGGCGCAGGCAGCCCTCTACCATCCATCCCATTGCATTCCATCGTCTCGTATTGTACCGTACCAGACCAGATACATCTATTGAGTGAGAGAAAGGTAGCTTCTCTATAGATATATTATTCATTTTTGATATGGATAGGGATCCCCAGATTCCCGTCACTACGGATTGATTGTCTCTACCTAACTACATGGTAGTGGTCTAGGGAGCGCAATTGCTAGAGCACGGGAGAATGAAGAGTAATGATTTCAGCAAGAGCAGCCGGACGGACTACTATAGTGAGTCCAGTGACTACTAGAGTAGAGTTGAGTCAAAAGGTATGGTATAGCAGCCTTTCCGAGCGAGCCTCTGGGATCTCCTGTAAACCCCCATGATGTGGTAAAGGGAGGATATTAGGGGAAGCAGTGAGTGGGGATTCCCCTGCAGAGAGCCGGATGAGGGGAGACCTTCACGTCCGGTTCGGAGGGCGGGGATATCCCGACCCTACTATCATTATGCCTTTGCAATGTTACTTGGTTCAACTCTATTTGTGACCTTTTCTCGTATGTGGGACTCTCTATCTTCTTGGGTAGATAATCGATCGTCTTTCATTTTGATAGTGAGTAGTTTTTATAATAATAAGTCAAGTCAATAATAATAATCGAACTGGAGGAGCGAAAAGCCAGGATGGCTTGGTAAGCAAGCAACCTGTTATGTAGGCGCCAACTCCCATTTCTTTCTCTTCTTTCTTTTTTAATGACAGTTCATCAAAACAATTGCTAGATCGAGCACGCGACGCGCATAGTCTTAAGTTCAAGAGCGGGTTGTCTCCTCTTCAACATTTCTACTACTTCCTTGCCTCCCCTTTTCAGAGATCTCCTTGTTCTCTTCCCAGATTTTCCTCTATACTTTCG
>CM062532.1:194602-202102 GCA_031439595.1 Pterocarpus santalinus | reverse complement strand
CCCCCAAAAAAAAAAAGACTAGAAAGAGATCTCTAACAGGCTTTCTTTCGTTCCTGCTTTTCTCTAAGCAGTAGCTCGCGACCCGATGTGAGAAAAAAGCAGATTTACTGCATGAACTATTCAGAACGGGAATCCTACATCTCCGGAACAGGAATCCTCCAAAGCAGCTAGATTTTATTCTGCCTGGCTTGAACTGAAAGGGGGACTAGTTTCTCAGTTTAAAAGGCAGAAGTAGGGGCTACTTCCTTCCTTAGGAGCACCCCCTCAAAGAGGGGTGAGTGCCTTATGAAACCACCGCAATCCATTGGTTTTTCTTCCCACTTCAAATTTTGTTTTATCTTCGCGGGAACATCGTTGGGAGCTAGATCCCTAGTTCTCACAGGGAGGAGTTTTTTTCTTTAAGCGAGAAGAAACTGCAATTTCATAAGCAAAGAATGCTACCTTTTCTGATAGATGAGATTAGCGTCTCCCGAGCTATTGGCTTTTCTTAGAAAGATCTCCTCTCTTCCCGGGCGGATTAACTAAAGTTTTTTGCTATCGAGTAGTCTTAGAGGGGTGACTGGCTAGGGAAGGCGAAGCTAGAAAGCGAGGTAGAGGAAGTCCTTGAATTCCATCTGCAGTAGGTCGAGTCAGCCCTTTTCGGAAGCTGAAAATCGTATGTGAACGAAATAGGATGTGATTTTTGAAAGAAGTAGCTGCTCTCTTCACTGCATCCCCGAATCCGACCGCCAATAAGATAAGAGTGATCAGAATACTCCGGGGAAGGGGTCCCATTAGCAGCGCTGGGATGCGACACACCCTTGCAGGTTGTTTAAAAAGGCACCGATTCACGTGCTTTGGCTATTGCCATGCTCCATGATGAAAGAAGCATCGGCTTAAGCAAAGTAATGAATAGAATACCCAAAACAAAACGCCTTTGGTTACCAGAAGCCGTACCAGCTTGAACCTTTTCCTTGGACTACGTTTACTCAAAATCCGCCAGCCCGCTAACGAAAAGATTATTATCCGGCTCCGGAAATAAGAAAGAAAGGACGAAGGAAGAATCTTGGATTCAAGTAGCCTAAACTAAACGGCTACTATCGGCAACGGCAAAACTACTCTACCTATCACATCGGACGTGAAGAGTCGTCCCGTTCCTTCCGTTCAGAAAGGGAATACAAGCATTACGGGGAGTTTTAGAATAGGACTCTTCCCAACTCAAGTCAAGCAAAGCGTAGTGAGGAATTAGAACTACTAGAGAAAGGCTAAGATAAGTACTTCTCGGGACTTATTATTCTTCATGTACTGTATATTTATGTTTATTGCGCATAAACTGATAACTGATAAGATCTATGCTGGGACAAATCCCGAATTCTCTAAGGGAAGGGGCGGGCTATTCTGTATTTCTATTCTAAATTCTTAATGCTTTTTAGTTCGATTTCTTGCATACTAACTTAGATTCATTTGTCTTGAGTGCTGCTCTGGATTGATCCCTGTTTACCCACGCCGTTAGGATTAGGAATGTATGTAATCATCCGAGAATGTTGAACACGCCCGTAGCTGCCCATTCTGGGTGTTAGGGGGAACCCAGCTATTTAGAGCGAAAGTCCTGTCTCAAAAAACCAACTATTCTCCGAAGCAGGTCTTAGTTATCACTCTATAGAATGTAGCCTCTACGGCAAGCGAAGCGATCAGGGAAGATTGTTATGCCGACGGATGATGGCGATGCCGAGCCAACTGCCCCGACTGATAAACTTCTTTTTTAAGGTTCCAAATTAACGGGTTCGGGAACTTAGACCATAGCTTTCGCGGTCGACGGCGTAGTACCGGCTTAACCTAAAGGGGATTTTCTCTGGTAGCGCAACTAGATCCCGAGCAAGTACTAGTTTTTACTTTATATAGCAGCAAAGAGTTCACATCTGGTCAGTCTTTTCGAGCACTTTTACTGTTAGGAGGATATTGGGATCCCTCAACTCTTTCTCTTTCATGTTTAACCCCCATGACATTCCAGACTACAGTCTTCATGAGACGGTCTTAGTGATGGAATCTTTACTCGCCCTTTGGGCATTCCTCCTAGTAGCTTTGGTCGGACCACCTTCAGCAGGTTTTGATTTGCCTTTTTGCCCTTCTGTCCTCCCCCTTGATTCATGGATAGAGCAACCATTTTATCCTTTCACTCCTCATTTTCTTTCACCAAAACTGTGCCCTCCTCACACTTATGGAATGAACTTTCTATGAGATTTCTCTGGACTTATCATGCAAATTATCCAATGCATCTTATACCCTGGAAGAAGCCTTAGTCAATGTACCATAAGGTGTTTCCTTTCCAATCTGGTTCATGGGCTAGGTTCCCTCAGCTCCTTGCAGTAATTCTTCACCCAGTTTGTCCACTTCATGAGTGTCTTCCTCTGTCTGCAGAGAAGCAAATCGATTAGAAGCTGAAGGACAGCCTATAGTCTCCAACGAACACTGGACTGCAGTATCTTGCTTGATCTGGGTCATTCCTGTCAGTGGTTTTTATTGATTTCTTGCCGCTGCTAGAACGACTGGGTTCTTCTAATGTTTGGCTTTCTTCACCTCTAACATCAGTGCAGAGTTTGGTGTTCCCCTTTGGCTTGTTTTAATTTAAAAAGTTTTTTTCAGTAAATCATTTCTGCAAACACCTTCTGCTCGGGCTTTCGAGGATGGTTAATGAGCAGCATCTCTATCAAAGTGAGGGTTACCCCGGGAGAAGGGACTGACTGCTGCTTCCTCCGCTACAACTGGTGGTTATGGATTACGAAAAGGAAGGGGGATGAGCCGGGCTAATCAGTCCTTGTCCGCTTGCTCCACAAACATGTTCGTTCAGAGAGATTGAACAAAGAGATGGCAGATATTACGGACGTTTTTCCTCTACCGGACCAAGCTGATAGAGAAGGTTGGACCGGAATCAACCAGAGATTGGTGCTGCGAGGGCGAAGTCAAAGTTGCTGATCTCTTTTTCTTGTATTCTCTTCTTAAGGAAAGAAACCTCCCACACCACATCATCTGCTGTCTCGCATCCATCGGGATGAGTGTTGCGTCTTCTTCCCCCCTAAGGTCTATTGCTTTACTAGCTGGATTCTATTCTCGTAAACCGATGACTTAGAATCTTATTTAGAATATGCTGGTACCTAAGCGATGTATTCAATCCCATTTGACCTTGCCCAATAAAGACTTCCCATTGCCGTATAGTAAGATTAAGTGGAAAAACCACCTACTCTGCCCCTCCACCCGAATAACTTTTGATCTTCCACCCAACGGCTCAGACGGAGGATCAAAAGAAGCGAAATCCCACTCAAACAAAAAGGCCTGGATCTTTTGCGTGCGCTCGACTGCAAGTCTTTTGGGGACCTTTGGGCTAACGAGAGCTCTTCGAGTTCGCCTTCTATGCCTAGTGGCTTTGGCCTTGAATCTAGCCCGAACTGAGGACGTTGGAGTATCTCTCTCTTCCTTTCCGACCAACTACTACCTGGTTCTATCAAACCATACTATTTCACTCCTGGAATTCCCTGATAGAGAACTCAAGTTCTATACCTGGGGCTAGCTACTAGCTCAGACTCAGGCTTCTGAGTGTGGCCAAGTGGTAAGTCCTTTCTTTTCTGTCTGAGAATATGTCTTATCTTCCGAGGTGGCATGAGACAATCAGTGAGTTCCAGGTGGCTTTAGTCTTTTGAATGTTCCTGAGGTGGATCGAGTCTCTGGTAGTTCTAGGTGGCTAGAGACCAGCGCTAACAGTCCTAGAAAGAGCAGTCCTATTTCTAAAGTACACGAACATCTTTGACATGAGGACGCTTTCAATCTTTCTTCATGAAAGCCAGACAGCGGAGATAGAGTCCAAGCGCACTATAGCACTGCAGGGAAAGAAAGAAAATATCTTCCTTTTATAAAGTACTCAATCAAAGAAAGACATGAATTGCCCGAAGGCCAGGTTATTTATTCCCATAGGCACAAAGACCGATCCCGACCGTCCCTTATTATTTTACACGTTTACGCCTGGAAATGATGCTTGAATTCTTGCTTGTCTTATGAGCCATTGACTTATGGAAGACATGGGGCACAAACGAGAGCATGGTTAATTAAGTAGGCTATGGAGCATGAGCCATATCAGTGCTAGAAAGACTTCCTTTTTCGATATGGTTTGATAGTAGGAGAGAAGTAGTACCCCTATGGAGTATGGCCCAACCAGCGGAGTACTGTACTCAAATTTCTGTCCTACCATCCCAGACCCTTTGTGGTTAGACCCCTATCTATCCACAACTGAGAAATATCACAACCGGCCGAACGCGCCCCTAGAACCAATGCCAGCCGAAGCATTCACCCCTGGGATCATGATGCTAATGCCAAGATCTCAGGATATGGCTAGACCCTAAATCCGAATAAAAACCTACCACTTGGCTGCTATGGAGCTTTGTAGTTATGGAGCTATAGTACCTCTATGCCCTTGCCTTTGAGTTCCCCAAGGCAGTTCATCTGCGGACCAGTAACAGCCCCTACCTGTTAGCAACTATGGAGCTAATGAACCTTGGCCTTTGCCTTTCTTTCTTATCTCCCTGCCTGTATCCTATCCTTAGAGCTCCCCTTTGCGTTGATTATAGGCCTTTTCTTTGCCCTTTGGGAGAGGTAAGGTATAGAGCTTGAATCCCCCAGCTGACATCTTATTCTCCATTGGGCATCCTCATGGCATCTACTTCTTTAAATAAAAGAGAAAAAGCTTTTGCCGCTCTTTCCTTGGCTTTCTTTCGCGTACGTGTGCTCGTCTATCCTTTAATAGAAAGAAGCAATTTCTCTGTTCGAAATCAAGCTACAGGCCATCTTTGATGGCGGTAGAACAGCTAGCAAGAGGTGCCCAGGTACCGTTAACAAGCTCATGAATTTCACTTTCAAGCGAACCCCATGCCTTATGGTTTTAGAGTCCGTTTGAGTATAAGCCTTTATAATGGTTATATATACTTTAGAAAAGGGCTATCTCTCTCTAGCTTTCCTTTCTTGCTTGCGTTCCTACCTACTTGCTTTCTAGCCCCGATGCCAATGCCCTTTCTGTTCTCGAGTCTTTGCAATCTTCTGCCATTCCTCGAGTACTAGCACTTTGAAATGACTGTCTTCGAGTCCGGTTGAGAAATAGCGGATTTGAGTACCGGGAAGTAAGTATGAGTAAGGTCCGGTTCTGGTTGAGTAACTCAGGATAGAGGGAGTCCTTAATTTCTAAAGTATGAATAAATAGTAGAAATGTAGCTGCCTTTTAGGTATTGAACCCCTGGCCGGGAAGCGTGAACGATAACATGAGTCTTTAAGGAAAGAGTTACCCCGTGGGCTGTCCATTCTTTCTTTCGGGTATTCACTCAAAAAGAATATAATTGAAAAAGGCTATTTGACTTAGGACTCCCTTACTAAGCTTTCAGGAAAGTCTGAGATCTCATTGTCTTCCTGAAGCCTTTTGAATCCTAAATTAACAGATATAAGATAGATGTAGAGACTCATCCTTGATTCCTATCGGTCAGGGCCCTTGAAGAACCCTCCACGAATTTTCGATAGTAGTTGACTAATCCAAGGAAGGAGTGATGCGAAGAATAGCTTTCTTTCGTACCCATTCACAAGAAAGAAGGGTCTCAAGCAGTGTGTTCATGGTCACTCATAACATAGGATTTTCGGCATCAAAGAGCACGTGGGACAGGTGAGGGAAGGAAGGGCGGGATGAAGCAAGCAGCCAATCCCTTGCTGGTTAAAAATTGCAGCATCAGTATTAATCTTATAAACACCATGGGGTGGGGCCCGCCAATAGGTGTTTGCACAATTTTGAGCTTCTCCTTCTTATACTCTTCGAAGAAGCTGATTGCTTTGTTCACCACATCCACAGGATAGTTCTGTATGTCCTGGAACAGCAGCAAATTTCTATCACTCCATAAAGCCCATGCAACTACTAGCATCAGTTCCAGCTGCTCTTCATCAAGACACTTCCCCATCTCCTTCACCCAATCTGAGAAGTTGGGAGCCTGCATCTGTTGAGTATGAAGGGCTAATGGGCAGAGTAGCCAAATGCCAGATGCCCAGGGGCAGCCCTTTAAAACATGAATGGTAGATTCAGGCTCCATTCCACATCTGTCACAAAGCAGGTCAACCTCCACCTTTCTTTTCCCATTTAACTCGTCTTGCATAAGAAAAAACTACCAAAATCCACATCTAAAAGGCAGCCCGCGAGAAAAATGCCTCCTCTATGAGATCTCGGTGCTACTGCCCAGCCCCACCTTAATCTTTTTCGAATTACGACTACTCGACTTTTTTTCCTAAGCTAAGATCTAGGGGGGGAGGAGCTCTTCTTTCGTAGTATACCCTTTACGAGAAATTCCAGGCTCGTATTAATAACCAGTATAACCCCGGACCCTTTGAGCAAGCGCTATGGAGATAGCGAATGCTGGCGTTAGCCCAGCCATCCACATTGCAAGAGCTCTGGGTGTTCTTTCCATTGAAGCTTCACTGGCCACCCCCTGGCTTGCTCACTGAGGTGGTCTACTAGCTGCCTTACTTCTGCGGAAGAACTTGCCGGTTCCCCGATTTGCGTTGCCTCCGCCAGCTGCTGTAACTCAGGGATGCTTGGGGTTGTCTGTCCTAGACAGTCCCACCATATCGCGCACCCAAGATATAGCGCTGGTAAGATTAAGCTGAGAACTTCCGTGACGTGCTGCCCTTGCCCCGACCCCGCCTGAGTGCTCTGTTGCCCCAGGTGTACCTGTAGCTCTCTGGTCTTGACCCAAGGCCTAGGAGCTTTTTCTCTCGTAATGCCCCGTAGGCCTCTCTCGGGTGACCTAAGCATTTGGTACTTCGATCTTTTATTAGGTTGGCGCCAGGTAAATAGGGGGCTCCAGAATCCATTCCCGCCGGCATCTTAGTATATGCCATTCCTTCCGTTCCTAGGAAATTAGGCCTGAGGCCAAGAATCTGTATATGAAAAATCACTAGATGACAATCGAAGTCCCTCTTTCTTTATTCAAAAAGGCTTTTCGCCCTCAACTTTGTGCCTTGAGGCTGGCTTTGAGGAAGAAAAGCTGCTGTCAACTCCAAAACCTCTGGGTCGGATCCTGCCCCACGTGGTCCTCACTTCAGGTCCCACGTTTCTCTTCCTTTGTTTGATTTCCCTCAAATCTCTTGCCCCTTCTAGGTCAGGTTCGTATTCAAACCTTCTTTCCAAATAAGTCCTTGTTCATTTCATTCGTGGTGCTCTTGGCACAATGGTCTAATCTGGAGGATGTTTTTCTCTATTTATCATCACTACGGGCCATATGGCCAGATCGACGTTGTAAGAATAATAGTGTTCAGGGCCTGCCCCTTTTCAAAGGATGAATGCCCCACCCATGTGATATCTGCTAAAGGCTTCGTCAGTGAGGTGAGAATTTCAGCCCTATCTCTCCTTCGGGGTTCAACCTCCTTAAGCGGTCAGCGGGCATAATTGAAAAAAGAAAGGCACTCTATGTTCTCGTTCTCGGTGCTCCGGTCAAGGTCAATTCT
>CM062532.1:177102-187102 GCA_031439595.1 Pterocarpus santalinus | reverse complement strand
CCACCGGGGAAAAGAATACAAAAAGATTGATAGGCCATTCATTCCTTCCCTTCTCTCTCTCCGAATCTTGCTCCCTCATTCCCCTCAATTCGGCTATCGATATTTGCGGAGTTGAAGGCTTAGGCTTAGGTCTAGGTCTTCGCACCGTCTTGGAACCTTTTTTCTGAGCTTTTGACAGTTGAGTCTCGGACGCTAACTAAGGAGACTACTGCATCTCGCTCTTATTATACAAAAAAAACAAGAAAAGAAAAAAGAAGACAGGTTGCCCTGCCTTTTTCGATTCAATGCTCGAGGTCGTCTTTCTTGTCTCACACAAGAGAAGCCTTCTTTATACAGACAGGAGTTAGATAAGCATGTAGCTTATGGCTTTATCCTATAGAAAAAAATAAACGAGGATCAGTCTTCATCCTTTCGCTTTTCAAAGTGAATGATCCCCTCGCTCTTAACCTTTATGTGACCGCAATAGCAAGGGACAGGAGCCCCCCCTAGCTCAGTAAGCAAGTGCTACAAACCTTTGAAACTAGAGTAAAGGTACCCAGGGACAAAAAATGCTAGGTTGTGAGGAAGTGAATCGGTTCTTACCTGAGAGTTCCTAGAATTGGACAAAAAGGTTTTGCACGTGAATCAGAAAAGGAAGAATACGATCTTGTCGCAATTGAATCCGTAACTGCAGCTATTGAGTCTGCTGTGGGAATAAGCGCCTAGAAGAGAGCTTTCGCTGGCTTTTTCTTACTATGAGGATGGATGTAGATATAAGTCGTCTCTTGGCCAGGGCATTAGCAGAGCAGCTTCCACTCCTCCCTTCGATAAGCTTCCCTTTTTGGGCACTGGACCTAGTTACCGCTCCATGGGAACATCTATAGATTCCGCTATCGGGAAAGTCAGGCATGGAATCACGCTAAGGTAAGGTTTCTAATCCATCTAGAATAGGATCTACTCTATCTATTTGATTTTCCACTTCTGCCTGGCTGACTGAATAAAGAAATGGAACCATAGCTAAGACTGATCGATGAGCCTTCTCTCTCCTTGATCTGTCTAGTTCTATTTTGACTAATCCGAATCTGTGGACTGAGTGAGTAGCTAACTAAAATATTCTATTTTAGGATATAGGAGTGGGGCTTCGCACCGAGAAAATCTTTTGTTAATCTCGTTATCTCCACGGGCGCTGGGTTAAGGGCAGAATCACACCATGGGGAACCGGTACGAAAGGGAGCTAGCTAAGGCAGCAAGCCAAGAAAGGCAGCATAGTAGGCCTTTTTTTAGAAAGGAAGCCAACTCTTGTTCGACGTAGGGTAGAGTAACTTATTTCATTCCCTGGGCTTTCCATCCTATGGCTTGAATGCGGGTCTTTGGCTAGAGACGGAGACTTTCCCAGTGAAAGCGCTGGCGTTCAGTTTGGTTGCGTGCTTTCCGATCTCTTTCCCTTCCTTTCTGTGGTAGCTAGGCCTGGTAGCATGTTTGCTAGTCTTGTCAGACTAGGAGCTCTACTAGGCTTGACCGTGGGAAATTTCGTTATTCTTGCTCAAGTCAAGTGGAATCAGTTTCATTTGGCTCTAGACTACGATTCGATAGAGAACGATTTGGCACATCTTCGATTTCCTGGTATGAAAGTAGTTAGGCTTGGTTTTCTTTGAGTTCAAGATATTCGGCATAAGCCGTCTTTGCTTTTGCTCTTATCGATGTGATCCTTGTCTTTAGCTTGGGACTTAGCTTGGCACCAGGGCGGCTTGCTTACCTACCTGATGACTTTCGGACTTTCTTCTTTTCTGTGTTAGCACGCATCCAGTGACCGATGAATCTGTTGTCGGAATAAGCGTAAGCGCAGCAAGAGAATTCGCTGCTTTTGTGCCTAAAATCCCGACTTTAAAAAGCGTGATAACTGGGTTGGCTTTCAAAGAGAGAGACTCTCACTGGATTGCTTGCTCAGTTCCTCAATAAAATTTCCCATTTTACTTCCTGACATTTTCAAGAGTCCGTCCTGCTTACCCGCTTCAACTTCAAAGAGGATTTCTCACGGGATTGGTGTAACTGTCTTTCTCCCACTCGATGGATTACTCCTATTGACCTAGCTGTCTTACTCGCTGTCTAGCCCGCTCTCCCTTACTTTTTTCTCCCTAGCTTGAAGGAGGGAGAGGCCCTAAAACTAGATGGCAGAAGAGAGGGCAATGCCTCCTCGTTCTTCGTTTTCGATTTGCTTGTCCATTTTTTCATTTTCACGTGAAGGAAGCAAAGCAACCTTAGTCTTAGTCTGCCCTATCTTTTTTTTCGAATATCCCTTTTCGAAGCTTCGAGCCAAGGCAATCCGGAGACCAGTACGGACAGCCCAAGCCCAGAGTTCAGCAGTCAAGTTTGTAGCAACTCCAATTCTAGCTGCATAACCTCGAAGCCAGACGCCCTATCTTCCTCGATCCCACTCATGTTCGGATTCACTAACCATTCCCTTTCTCTTTTTGCATTTATGATTTCTTGGTCGGTCGCTTCCTTTCGCTTTCATGCGGAAGGCCGCCAGAAAGAAAGAATTGTTTTAGATAGTATAGAGCGGCTATGGTGCCATTTGCGAAGAAATGAGTTTATGCGCTTTCTTTTACGCTATTTCTCCCGTGATTCGTATTTGATGCTCTTATCGGATTGGATGCTTGATTCCTTAGCAGAGCTACTGATTTTAGATGCGGAACCAGAGCAGAGCTAATGGCTCACTTCACTACCTTAAGCCCAAGCTGGGACATTCTCTTAAGCTTAAAAAGAGTCAGTTGAACTGTTTACTTCTATTTTCTCCGAATTCTTTTCACTCTTTATGACAGCAGCTAGTTCAGTGGCATCTATCTTGCTCAGTTGTCTTCCTTTGGTCTGTTGATACTATCTTTCTCCCTCGGAAAACCGGAACTTGTAAGCAGAGTTATTCCCCAACTAGGACTTGCGGGCGAGCTACCCTTGGTTTAAAGCCCTGGTTGAGAAAGAGTTTTCTTTACTAGCCGTTCCCTCTACCTGTCTACCGAGCTTACTAGTTCCGTTCATTCCCTACTGTAACTGTAAGAGCTCAGTCGACTACCTAGCTAAACACCCTTCGTCCAAGTATTCCACCGGTATCCTCTTGGTCGAGAATGGCAAGTTGCGTGGACTTTCATCTTTATATATAACATAACGTGTTCTAGCCGAGCATGGGTAATCTCCAATAGTCAAAGCAATCCACCCGAAAAACTACCAGCTTCTTCAATGGGGATACCTTTCCTTTTCTATATCCTCTTTCCTGGGATACTATCTCCTCTTCTTCTTTTGATTCTTTCTTCTTTCTGTTCACCTGAGCTAATTCTTTACTTGCTTTCGAGCGCTGGGTCTGGCCTATTTGCTGTTAGAAGGGAAGCCTGAGCACAGTAGCAGGTAAAGAGAGAGGGATTGCTCGGCAGGGAAGACGGGAGAATATCCAAACCCGAATCACAGACAGGCACTCGACTCTATATACAAGAAAATAGTTAACTAAGGGGATCACAACGGCGAAGGGGGCCAATCGAGGAGACTGGAGGAGCTGGATGCAGCGATTCGGAAGTAGCGAATCGTCTTCTTTGCTGTTTTTCAGGGGAGTGGCTATCAAGCCAAAAATTCCTTTATTCGGCTATTCAGAAAATTTTGTATAGAAAGTTGACTTCTTTCTTCATTCAAGTAAGATAGTTGATCGAGAAAGGTCCTCTTCCACTGAGAAACTAAGGAGCGAAAGCGATGTGCTCCGATGAAAGCCTTGCGGGTCTAACGCGGCCCTTTACTCAATGAATAGGAAATATGACCACACACAATAAGAATCCCCGCGATCTGGGGCATGAAGCAGTTGGCTCTCAATGGGAATTCTCCATAGCATGACTAGGCAATCAAATTGATTGAGACAAGCAAGCCTCAAGCTAGGGTTCCCCATGACGAATCAATTGTGTCGGGCGAAAGGCCGGGGCAGGAATGCGGTAGGCGGTGGTCCTATGAATGGGTTGACAAAGAGAATATAAAGTCTACGGTTAGGTTAAACAATATCCAACAAAGACCGTAATTACATACATAACATAGTCATAGCGGAAACTATCAAAACGAGTAAGCTAGGTTGCCTATGCCTAAAGCCTGTCTACTCCTAACAAGTCTAAAGATAGAAGTGACTTTATATTCTAATAGTATGGCTGGAATCAGGTTCTCCTATGCGGCTGGCTTTACGCTTTTTTTAGTTATCTCAAGAAGTTACCGTCAAAGAGAGAGCCATGGCTGCTCACACATTGTTAGAGCGGGAAGGGTTTATATTCATTTCGCGTTGCATGAACCTTTCTATGGGTTGTTTGGCTATTCGATTCGCACAGACAGGCAGCAAAGAAAGGGCTTCTAGCCTACTAGTTAAGTAACAGCAGTTGTGGTTTCTTAGAATCATCCTCAGAGGGAGCCCATTACAGCACCGGGATACAACACATAAAGGCAAATCATTGTAAAGTCTTATCGTCAGGTTTGAGACTAAGATTCGAGCATTTAATCGACAGAATTTGCATTTAAAGCCAAGATGGTGTAAGTGATTCATAACTAATCTTCCCTTCGTCGCTGTAAGTGGAATGCCCTGAAACTCTTCCTGAAATAGGGACTCGAAATCTAATACAGCCATTAGGAGAGATCCCGGCAGAAGATGCCAACTTGGGCATTCAAATTCAGTAGTATTCTTCGCAACAAGTCTTATTCCTATTGCTTCTAGCCCCATTACATACCTAGCCATTTCAAATCTATCTATCTATTTGAGACCAAATCCTATGACCACATTCTCCTTTTTGTTCCGATCTGACATTCATTCAGAAAGCGAAGAACTTACTTTTTAATCAATATATGTATAGTTAGAAATCTCGGATTTGATTTGAACCAACGCTCATCAACGGATCACGACGTGAACTGTCAACCGCTCTACCACCGAGCTACCGAGACGGGAGGGAGGGACTGATTGATACATGGAAGCCTATAAAGTGAGTCCGCTCATAAGAACAGTCAGGCTATCTTAGTCTCATCATGTGCCCTTATTAAATTGAAGAAACCTATCGAATGAAGATGCCACTCAGGGACCCCTCGTTATGGATAGGTCTGGAAGAGCATGGGAAAGAAAGATCATCTTGTTCCTTTAGTCAACCGTGATTCTATTATGTTTTACAGCTATTCATTTGATTGACTCTGTTCCGAAGGTCCTCAGGAATCACTCTCAGGCTCGGGGATGCAAAAATATCTAAATGATAGACAACGATTCCCTAATGAGACGAACTGACCGCATTTAAGAAGAAAACTCAGAACGAAGGCTTAGAAAATGAGTCTTTTGGGGGGCCCGCCCGGAGGAGAGCTGGCGATGGGCTCTTGCCTTACTTAACTTAATGGGAGGTGCTAGTACAACCTTTTCCTGAAATGGGGATTCCAAGTCGTGTTGTTTTTGTTATATTTTTTTAGTAAGCATGGGCGCATAAGGGGAAGCTAGCACTACATTTGATATTCCTTTCCTTGGTCTCTTGCGCTTTCAGGCAAGGGTAGCTAAAAAGTAAGAAGGTTCTGAAAAAAAAAAGACAAGCCTTAAGTCCCTCCCCTGGTCTCCTTAGTGATCGGAATGTAGCCAATGGGAAAATTACGTATGGTAGTAGTAGTATGAGTGAGTGCTTTCCCACTATCTATATAACTTCTTCGTCGGGCTAAAAAGATAAGTAAGTAAAATATCCCTTTCAGGCCCTTTATAAATTTAGCTCGAACGCCCAGAGTCCAGACGCTCAAGCTCTGATTTCACCCGATACGAAAGGATCTCCGCTAAAAATGAATCTGATTCCCACGAATACCATATATATAGTATGGCCATCTTGTCATCATATTCGCCTTCCCCAGAGCATAGAGCGACTTCTTCGCAATGTCAATATCCTTCCTCAGCTGCTCCAAGAACAAGATATCTCGTAGAATAAGTAGAGCTAGACTGCATGAGTGGCTTGTAGGAGAAAGAGTGGAAGGATTCTAGCCAAGACGGAGATGCAAGCTTGTCTGCTATTGGATGTTCTAGTTTAGCTCGCGGATTGGTCTTCATTGCGCGCCATCCGGCTGGTAAGAATAAGAGATTGTTCCGCTAGTGTTGCTTGGTCAACAATTTGGAGAGTTTGCTTTTCTTTCATCTTTCTAAGAGCAGTCTGTCTGATCAAATCAGGGATCAGACCGCTCCTGATGTTCGAACTAGTCATTAATGGTCGGCTTCATTGGTACCCTTTCTTTTTTCTTTTTTCGGTATGCCGCTCCGCGAGCAAGGAGCGAAAGAACCAAGTGGGTTGTGGTCATGTCAGAATTTGCACCTATTTGTATCTATTTAGTGATCAGTCTGCTAGTTTCTTTGATCCCACTCGGTGTTCCTTTTCCCTTTGCTTCCAATAGTTCGACCTATCCAGAAAAATTGTCGGCCTACGAATGTGGTTTCGATCCTTTCGGTGATGCCAGAAGTCGTTTCGATATACGATTTTATCTTGTTTCAATTTTATTTATTATTCCTGATCCGGAAGTAACCTTTTCCTTTCCTTGGGCAGTACCTCCCAACAAGATTGATCCGTTTGGATCTTGGTCTATGATGGCGTTTTTATTGATTTTGACGATTGGATCTCTCTATGAATGGAAAAGGGGTGCTTCGGATCGGGAGTAATCACTAGTGATAGGGCAAAAATAGGGAGGAAGGACAAAGGAAAGAGCGATGCCTACATTAAATCAATTGATTCGTCATGGTAGAGAAGAAAAACGGCGCACGGACCGTACTCGAGCTTCGGATCAATGTCCCCAGAAGCAAGGAGTACGCCCGCGTGTTTCAACGAGAACACCGAAAAAACCAAATTCAGCTCCACGTAAGATAGCCAAAGTACGATTGAGCAATCGACATGATATATTTGCTCACATTCCGGGCGAAGGTCATAATTCGCAGGAACATTCTATGGTCTTAATAAGAGGAGGTAGAGTGAAAGATTTGCCAGGTGTGAAATCCCATTGTATTCGAGGAGTCAAGGATTTGTTGGGAATTCCGGATCGAAGAAGAGGCAGATCAAAATATGGTGCAGAAAAACCCAAATCGATATGAATGGAGGATGCCTCTGGAACTTCTTTTTCTCGGAAATTGATTGCTTTAAACTAAACAATAAAGAAATTCTCTTCCCACGGGGCAACTCCTACAAAGATAAATTACTTTAAACCTGTTTTACTATTTTTTTGTGGTAGTTGTCTGGACGTGGCCTTTCTTTCATTCCTTAGGTTAGGGAGTGAGAAGGAGGGCTAACGGGAAAAGGGTGGCCCCTTATGCGCTTTTTTAGGAGGAGAAAACTCGGCTTGGATCAAGGATGGGCTCTTGGTTACAAAAGGGAATCTACTTTTTTTCTTCCAAAACCTTTCTTTTTTTTGGTATGCCGCTCCGCGAGCAAGGAGTGCCACGCACGAGCGGAGCGAAAACAAAGCAGGGGCAATTATTCGCAGGGAGAAATCCTTTGATTGCGTATTGAATATAGATCCATGTCTTTCTTGTTCCACTAGCTAGGACAAAATTCTCAGATGTCCCTTTCGTTATTACAACCTTCTTTTTTGATGTCAAAGACCAGAAGCTATGCGCTAATTCTCATTGGATCTCGGTTGTTCTTAACAGCGATGGCTATTCATTTAAGTCTTCGGGTAGCACCATTAGATCTTCAACAAGGTGGAAATTCTCGTATTCTGTATGTACATGTTCCTGCGGCTCGGATGAGTATTCTTGTTTATATCGCTATGGCTATAAACACTTTCTTATTCCTATTAACAAAACATCCCCTTTTTCTTCGCTCTTCCGGAACCGGTACAGAAATGGGTGCTTTTTTTACGTTGTTTACCTTAGTTACTGGGGGGTTTCGGGGAAGACCTATGTGGGGCACCTTTTGGGTGTGGGATGCTCGTTTAACCTCTGTATTCATCTCGTTTCTGATTTACCTGGGTGCACTGCGTTTTCAAAAGCTTCCTGTCGAACCGGCTCCTATTTCAATCCGTGCTGGACCGATCGATATACCAATAATCAAGTCTTCAGTCAACTGGTGGAATACATTGCATCAACCTGGGAGCATTAGCCGATCTGGTACATCAATACATGTTCCTATGCCCATTCCAATCTTGTCTAACTTTGCTAACTTCCCCCTCTCAACCCGTATCTTGTTTGTTCTGGAAACACGTCTTCCTATTCTATCTTTTCCCGAATCTCCTTTAAGGGATGAAATAGAAGCTCGAGAAGGAATAGCAAAACCTAGTTTACTTCCCAGCTCAAACTGAACGCGATGTAATCAAACTTATAGTTGACGCCGTAGAGAAAGCCCATATGCGAAGTGGAAAAAGTAGGAGTAGACATTGGAATAAGAGCTGTTGTCGGACGTTAATCAGTAACCGGTGTGATGTTAGCAATGGAATGCGTATCCGCTGTTCTCTTTTCTGCTGTGATTGAATCAGTAAGCGCTGCAGATCTTTTCGTATAAAGAATAACCCTCATTCGATCTCAGAAGGGATGAATACAAAGGAAGGCAGGGAGTTGCACTAGTCTCAGGGACAAATGCCAGTCAAAGAAAACTAACTAGCCAAAAGGCCGGAATAAGCGAAAAAAAGGGATTGGATTCTTATTAGAGGATGACAATCTTTTCCTGGGAGATATGTTGTATATCCAACTCCAGGTGCCGAAATTCTCGGAGAGTGATCCAATTTACTGAGGAACCTGGGTTAATCAAGATTCTATTGATTGTGGTTCCTTGGCTGGTCCCTGTGACATAAAGAGGACGATTATGCTCCGTCGTCCCTAATAATAGGTCGTCGTCTGTAAACGTCACTGCAGCCATATAATCATCATATAAGGCTTCCTTCATCGACTGTTCTGCAAGGAAAGCCTGATACTCCTCAGGATTTAAGAAAACTTCCACCAAAGTACCCCTCCGTTCCGGAGACATCATTAGCGCGTCATATACTGTGAGCAAGGCGGGGAATCCTCTTTGTGTACTACCTAGCTTACTCTCTTAGTCTATCACCGGAGTCTATCTAATGTCCCCTAATGCAGCTATGAAGGGCAATGCATTGTGGAAACCGGGCACTGAAAGATCCATTTCCATGGATACTTCCAAAGCACTAACTAAGGAGGAAGCACCCCAGATGTCGGGTTCCTCACTAAGCTTCTTAATGAAAGCTAAGGAGTCCGTTCGCGAGACGCGCGATAAGAATTCATTTTCTTATCCAACGCATAACCTGTAATAGGAGTCCAGAAAGGGAGACCCTCATGTCTGTAGGTGAGCCAAGAAAGCTCATAAGGGAGCGCGGCAAATATACCGCCCTCTCGAGTCTTCGGCTCTCTACTATGGGGAATGTCCAGACGGACTTGATTTCTTCTTTGGAAAAGCGAACCAAAGATAAAGATTTGAACTAACAAGAGTGGAAACCATAGCCATGCCATATGACTCTAGAAATTCCTTAAGAAAGCGAGAGAGCTCAGTCCTAAAAGCGGATCCCCCTGCACTCCTTGAATCTTTCTTACTCCAGCTACGGAGCATGCCGCTATACATAAGACATTGAAATGGCTAACAAGCAACTATGCGCAGGAAAGGGGGAAAGAAGCTGAAAAGCCTCTTTTTTGACCGAACCTTATTTTATTTTCTTTTTTTTTCAGGCTGCCTTCGTACCCCTTTTTTGGATGGGGATCAGGTCAAACGTAGTTCTTTCTTTCTTCCAACTTGATGCACAAATAGAAACAATTCGCGCTTATGAATTGGACGAACGGGAATTAGCATGAGAAAGTTCATTGCCTTCCCTTTTTTTTCATAGACACGATATAGACTGGACGCGATATCAAAGCAAAGTCCAGTGAACGACGTTTAAACGTCGGAGTGGGACTTTGATATCTCGCGGCGTTTTCCTCTTCCCACCGCGTTCCGCGATACGCGCGACTCAACCAGTCGCGATAGCATCGCATATCCTTCAAACAGGCATTGGGATTCATACCCCCTTTAGC
>CM062532.1:152602-176602 GCA_031439595.1 Pterocarpus santalinus | reverse complement strand
TAGGGGGCGGAAAGGACGAACTTCATTTTTAAGCAGCGGGATATCTTTTCATTGCTAAGACCGCCTCATTTCGAAACCAGATTCGCTAGCCTTTTAGTCTACCTACGCTACGCTATTCTATATAGGCACCTTTCTTTTGTCCTTGGTTTCTCGATCAAACTCTCTGACGTCGAAGAAAGACTTCGAGGAGCAGGGATGATTTGAAATCTTGTCTTTCACACCAACCCAATCCCGATGAGAATCAGTACACGGAACTCGATCCATCCACGAAGGTGTAGCACTTCTCCACCCTCTGCTAGCAGCTTTCTTCTCTTATGAAATTCATAGTTAGAGGGAAAGAGAACTCCCTGCGACAAGCACTGAACACTCAACGGAAGCTGGAGGGGCAAGAACAACTACTACTTATGCCTAGGCAGCTACTGCTACAATAGAAATAGCAGGAAGGGGAATTACACTATGAGCAACTGGGAAAATTCTTGGAACTTCTCCATTAGAAGGTGCTGAACCAGAGAAGCCCTTGCCTGGCCTGCTGCTTTTATCACAGGATTTGACTTGCTTTACACCGCCGCATCTCCTGCTTTGATAGAAGTAGCTATAGCTATCCCCTGATCCTTATAGCTTTCCAACAGGCTCTAAGAGTGAAGAGATAAGTACTCGAACTGGAATTGTCTTGCTGGCGTGCTAGCTTGAGTCTGCGGTTATGGAATTCTCTTTTGAAAATGAAATGCTTGCATAAAGGACTGCTCTGCTTTCGATTCCTTATGTGAAAACAATACATGGCACTAGTCATACGAGGACAGGGAACCATGAATATTCACCACTCTACAATAAAAAGGGACTAGTACTGGCTCCTAGGGCGAAGGAAATTTCCTCCCAAGTAACTGGCTTGCCTACGATCCGTATCCATAGCTCTATTCTACCGCTTGCTTGACTGGCAAGGAAAATGCTTTGTCTTTCGATGTAGTTCCGAGTCTTCTATGTGCCTCGGAGACTAATGTCGGAGAATCGGTTGTTATGAGATAGAGTACCCGGGCATTCTCTAGTCTTCCCATTCCTCTAGCTCTCATTTCGCGCATGCGCTTGGCGCTCTTGCCTGCCGCCCGCGGATCATGCACTCCCCCTGATTTTAATATAAAAGGAGCCTAACCCGCTGGGCCACAGGAAGAGAAGAGTAATCTGAATCTCTGTGTCTAATCACCGAGTTCACATGGACCGGATCTGGGACTGTCCGCTTTCTGTTATCGCTTCACGCTACTGTAATGGGCATGATCCCATCCCAATTCCCGTACGCTGCTGTGGCTTCGCCCCTCTACGTACTGGCTTCTTCCTTCCGTGGGCTCTTAGAAAGCACAGACTGAGACAGGAAAGAGGCTGACTAGGACCGATGGGAGGGAACTGGCTTGCTACCGTTTGACTGACTTGCTTTCCTCCGCTTTCTTGCCTGGAATGCCTTCGGGAAGTCAGTCCTTCTCTACGGTCTGTACAATCGGCTTGTGTTCAGCATAGTGAGAGAGCACATTCATCAACTAGTTGTAGTCTAGCGAAGAGGATCTTTGACACTAGGAGTACAGAGAATCGGCTGTTGTAAGCCAGTATCCGTCCTTGCTTCACCTGTGTCCAATTCCTCGTCCGAATTGAATAGCTGCTCATCGTCATTGGTCACCTCAGTCTTTTTTAACCTTGGGCTTGAAAGAAAGAAGTAGATAAGTTTCTTTCCTTTGCTAGTGAATCTGCTCTTTGAAAGCTTGCTTGATTTGATTAGAGGCCGAATGGGATATCAAATAAGTCAATAGCTTCCGTAACATCCTATTATAAAGGATGGATCTCTCCCTCTTTCTTTCGGAATATGCCTCTAGTCAATATACGAGATAAGCAAGGATCAATCAATAGTAAAGATACCCACGGGCAGTTCTTATCGCCGAATCCGCTGCACAAATTTCATTCTATAGTAATGTCGGCAATTCCGCTGCTTCGGCTCAAAGCGAATAGGCTGGCGCGAAGGAGAATTCTATTTCTTCTTCTATTCCCAAGTTCTAGTCCAAAAGACTAATTCAATCCCACTCTTGGGTGACCTTATCCATTTGGCGGATTTTACACTGGTCACATCAAAAGAGAATGAAGGGGGTTCTACCTAATGCGCCATAACTCCTTCGAGAACGAGGAAATACAGATTTTGAATTCGCTAACGGGTCTTGAGCCTACGATATGAGTTCTGTCGCTGGTCATAGAAACCAAAGATTGGGGGCTCTCCTACCCTCGCTATGGTTGTGCTATGTTAACAGTACGCGGGCGGAGCAGGGAAAGGGTCATCTCTTACTCAATGGGGCTATTTCCAGATAGTATTCACCAACTACCCGGTTTCGTTGCCACTGGGCTAGAGAATGCCATGGGATAGAGAATACCAATAGAATACCAGCTCTCATCACCACCAGATTGGGGAGTGATCCAAGGATAGGCGCTGCTATAACTCTGAGTGTAGTTTTCGAAGCAAGGCTATCAAGCATTTCCAAGGGACTTCCTAACAACCCGTTGGACAAATACAGATAGATTAAGATAGGTGACTTAATTCTATGTTCTTAGACGCCGGTGAGTGAGTTCCATGCCTTTTGCAGCAGGTATTCCACTAGCGTTCAACGGGGGGGGAAAATCCCTTGCAATCTTGGTTAAGCTACCTTACGCATTTAATGGGAGTCGAAGCAGTTACTTGAAAGCTGCTGGTGAAAGGGCGATGTAGTAACCAGTCCGAGCCCTAGGTTAGCATTTCAGTGTTCGCCAGGAAGACGAGTTTGAATCTTCTTTGTTGTATGAAAGGCTCTTTTTTTATTCGGTAGGACTTCCATTTCATATCGTGTGTCGGAGAATCGGATTATTATGATGAGCGATTTGACTCTGATCCACCAGCATCCACTACCGGATGGAATTACCGCACTTACCGCCTGCTCTTATTCCCATCGATATGCCCGGAAACAAGAACTTGATATCTTTCATGCCCTTTAGCTTAAGCCTGACAAAGATAGAATGTTTCACTTGACCTACCGCTTTCATTGCCCGTAAAGACTCTATCTCTACAGCCGCCTTCTCCTTCTCCCTTTCATTACAAACAAAGCGATCCGTTTTCATAACTAATAAGGCGTAAAATAAAGAAAGGAGTCTCGGTATTCGTTCTGACTTCCGCGCAAAGGAAGAAGATCCGGATTTGACTAGGGCGAGCGCAGTTTACTATGCGAGTAGAGAGATTTAAGCGAGCTAATAGGGAGACTCGCTATTAGCTTCGAAATCGAGTTCCAAAGCGAGGTCGGTTGGCGGGGAAATGAAAGAATTCCCAAAAAATCCGGTCTCATGTCATGTCAACCCCTGACTGACCTGAGGCCTAAAAGCGTCAAAAAAAGGGGAAGGGTACTCCACCGGGTTCTTCTTTTTAAATCGTGTAAATAAAAAAAAAAAAGAAGGGTTCCAAACCTGTTGCGTGATATCACATGGAGGAAGACAGCTGTGGCGCCCACCCGCGCTGGTCTGCGTCTGACTACTGTTCCCTAACTAACATTCCATTCTCTGGACTGAGTTTCCCCCGGTGCCATTTATTTTTCCGCCGAACTGGTATTGGTGATTGGTCTTTCCTGGTGAATGAGTGTGAATATCATTAGCTAAAGAATCAATTTCTATGCTGCTTTATTTCATCATATGGTTTAGAGCTAGACTCAGTTATTTCATTAGCCAATCAATAGTAGTTTTTTACTTTTTTAGTCTATATCCGCGCATATCTACATCTACTATCTACTCAAAATAGCGCATCTACTCTCTTCGGTCTAGGCTCCATAAGGTAAGGATCTCAAGGGCTATTGGTCAAGCGCCCTTCTCCATCTCCTGCTGATGCTAAGGTTAGCAGCTCTGCCCTTTCCTGGAATCACTCTCTATGGGCTAGTAAGAAGGGGCGTGTTCAAGCTCTCCTCTAGATGGAAGCTGAAAGAGTGTCTCAAACTTTATTATCGACCAGAATCTCACTTTCTTTAGATCGCAAGTCAGTCTCTTAGAGTCCTTTCCTTAGTAGCAGGATCCTATCCTATCATAGGCGCACTCAGTTGAGTCTACTAGTTCAGGAGTGAAGGAAGGCTCCAAGTCAGTTTATTCAAGCACTGGGAATCTATCGCTTTTGCAGACAAAGAAAGTATTGCGAACAAAGATGGTCTTTCAAAAGAACTTAAATGCACCATAACTTTTCCAACCAAGAAAATAAATGCTTCTAAAGCATTCGCTCCTCGGTTCAAGAAAGAAGAAGAAGTCGGATACGAGGTCAAGAGGAGGAGATCGACTGGCTATAATTGGAGTTAGGTTCCGTCTTTGGCGTAGCCTTTCTTCGAACCTGTCTTTTCAGTGGTCAAGGCGGTATGTCGATCATTCTAATGAAAACATCTCCCTGATCCAATTTATGCCCGAGGACAGGGGAGAAGCGCTCTTCTGCTAGCTTCTTACTGCAAGACATAAAGTGAAAGCCCCATCAAGAGCCGTTCAATAGTCCGTATGCTTTCAATCATCAATCGGTACACCACTTAAAAGTAAAAGTTAGTTTTTACATCCGATCAAGCAGCTGAAGGAAGCACAGCTTAACAGCCAGCACAAACTTGAATGAAGCCAGTCGACGTAGCGCCTTATGCCTCTACGGATCTCGATTAGCCTCTTCTATGGAAGAAGGTTTTTCCTTCATTCCCCTTCTCTTCCTTTCCCAGGTTACTGGATTGGAATTTAGAATAGCGGTTCCAGAGGAGCGTAGCCGATTAAGGAAAGCAGTCTACTCATGTAGTTAAGAAGTCACTCTTCAAGCATGGTAAGCAGGCACGTATGGAATGAAGGTAGGTCAATCACTCTTACTTTCACCCCCGTGTCCAGCATTGATCCCGGAGCTGGAAAGAAGGATTGTTTTTCTGTCTAGTTTAGACGGTCTTGTCTATGATGGAGTATAGAAATGTGAGATTTGTTATCTCAAGTTCAGATAGCATCAGTAACCACTTCGCCATTCTCTTAAATAGGGCAGGCTTCTCTGATTGCAACAATCGCTCTATTCCCTTTGCCTTTTAGGCGAAAAGAGTAGCTGAAGCTTTAAGAAAGAAAGTGTGCTTACTTCGGGGATGAAGAATCAGTTGAACTCACTCGACTAAGAATCCTAGAAAGCGGTGCCCTTGGTTCAGTCTTTAGAGAAAGTGCTGTTGATTCGGTCCTTTCAGCAGTTGGCGCGTAATATCCATCCCCATCTGTTATTGTAACTGACTCTCTTCAATAGATGAGCCTTGGTCGTCCTATCCGCAAGAATGGCAAGCGCAGACCGGGAACCTAGGCCAATTGAAAGTCACAGCCGTTTGATAGCCCTTTTCGTAAGATCCCTTATCAATTGTCCTAATAGAGTGATTTACCTGATTAAATGAAGGCGCAGGATTTCCCACCCGTTGTAAAATAAGGGAAGTTTCCGTCCACACCTAGCTAGCATCGAAGAGCATTCATTCCGTATCCTCCATTATCCTACTTTCTTTCCTTTCCGTTTTCGAAACTAAAGAAAGAAGAAAAAAGCTAGCGCTAAGCAAAGGGCGAGGATAAGTGCACAGAGAGAGCTTTCAAGTAAAGATGTCAGATCGAAAGCCTCCGGAATTGGATAAGAGGTGAGGTTCACCTGTCACCCTAGTGGGAAAAGAAGAAGGAGTTTATTCCCTTTGAAGAATAAATGCTTTTAAGCCCCCCTTTGTAAGTGAAGGAAAAAGAGGCTGTCTCAGATCATGGGAGAGTCATCCGTCTAAGGAGAAGAGGCGCCGAGATATTAAACAAAGGTCTTGTCACGAGCTGGACTCGAACCAGCCTTTTCCAGATGCATGACCCGGATTTCGACCTTTCTGATCGTGACTTTTTTTAACCCGGTTCGTCTTCGTTCGAAAAAAGCAAGACTAATGAAGACTACATCCGGGCTTCTTCTCCCTTCTATGATGAACTTTCTTCACTTCAGCCTGCTAGCGCTTGTTTTACTATCAGAGAGAGGAATAGACATCTCTGAGGTGCTACCAGTAGGTTGTCATTGAGACCTTTATTTAAACCCCCTTTTTATATCTTAAAAACAAGCCAACTGTGGCATTTCGTGATTGAGTTCTCATGCCTACTCTCATCTGAGAAGGAGATGGCCAGACGGGAACCTTTCTTAGCGCTTAGATAGATGGTAGTGAAGAGCAGATGAACTAGACCAGACAGCTCGATGGAAAGGAGAAAGCCAAAACTCTTGCTCTTATCCATAGGTGGCCGTGATCGATCAAACGGATGCGCCGCCACTGCTTTCTAGAATTCTTATATATCTCAACGAAGAAAGAGAAAGAAGCAATTCCCCCTTCAAGGGGCCATTACACGATGCAAGAGCAAATGAGAAAGCAATGCCCCTTAGCCACTCGGGGTGATCCACTACTTACCACTCAACTCAAGCTAAAGCAAAGGCACCTTACTAGCACGATGCGGGGTATGGTGCTAAACCCGGACAAGGCAATTTCCCCTGACTTCGACCAATGGTTCGACACCCGAAAAAGCCAGCTCCTCGATATCCTTCAACGGGAGGAACTGAAATCAGTCAAGTAAACCCCTTAGCCGAATCAAAGAAACTGGGAAATGGTTATCCACTTGGAACATCATAGACTGGCTCCACGACACCGGCAGACGGAAAGAAAGGTCGGTTCCCTAAAAGCTTGGCCAAGAAAGCCAGTGCCAGCTAATGAGACATGCCATCCATCCATAGTCCTACTTCTATTGGATCGAGAATGGATTCGACGTTCTTCTAAATGGATGTCTTAAATGCAGAAGTTAAGAAAAGCAAAAAGGTAAAGAACTCGATCAGGAAGGGACAAAAGGGAGCGAAGTCACTTCTAGCTTCTTTCTCTTGCCCAGGCCAGGAGTTAATGCAAAGGCAAAGGCCTTCTTTTCTTCTCGCAACAGAACAGACGGTTCGATCAAAGAAAAGAGTGCAGCTGGCTAAGCCGCATCTTCTGCTTTAGTTTTAGCGCGAGTGCTTGAAAGTGACTGTCTTCACTTAGTCCTAAGATAGGGAAAAATGATCTTCCGTCACTAGCCATTGCTCTAGATGCTCTTGTCTCGAAGAGTAAGAGTCATATGCCGATCTTCATTACTAGCTCTGACGACTAGTCCTCCGCTAATCAAATACCTGCAAACAACCCCTCCGAAACAGGGCATTCGTCGTAAGCCCTTTCCTCTTATCTGTTGTTATCTTACCTGCTCCTCGAACAATTGAATCAATAGTCATTTTTATCACACCCATGCACAAAGAATAGGCTGTGAATGTCCGATAGGCCTGTCCTCGTTCTAGTAGTGGGCAAATCCCCTGTTCTCTTTGAAAGACTAGGCTGTGGGACTGATGACTCGGCACTCTTTTCAATTGCCACTATGCTTAAAAATTAGCTATTGCTATTTTTTGAACCCCAGATTCCCCGCCCTTGGAACGTGGAACGTCTTTGAGGAGAAATCCTTTCCTGAAGTTCAACAAGCTATTGGAAACCAGTAGGCTATATGACGTAGCAGGGACCAATCATACCCAGATCCGGCCCAAGCGGACACGGTGATTAGACGTTGAGCGGAGCTCTTCCTGCGGTCTCACAGGCTCTTGCTTCCTTCACCTTACGGAAGATGGCAGATTGGAATGAGACCGTTGTGGCTCCTGGCTGTCAAGAGGCTAAAGCCCTTGCGAGAACCTTTCATCCGAGTCTCAAACAAAACCATTACATCTTAAACAAGAAGACGATAGGCGAATGGGAACACAGCCAGATAGACATTCCGCCCCTATCTGCCGGCTATAGGTCACGAACTATAAGACCAAGGAAAAGCAACTCTGTCTGGTATCGGTAACGATTATTCTTTTGATTGATAGAGGGGGAAGCAACACTGGAGTGCAGTGCCCAGGGAAGCAAAGGGTCGAAGCGGAAAAGAGATAAGGTATAGCGGAAGGAAAGACTTCAATAAGAGCCGGACACAGCAAAAGAAAGCAAGCCTAGTCTAAAGGGAGAGAGAGAAGTAAGGCTCGGTTAATTCCTTTCTTTACACTTTCAACTTCTTACCAGCCGGATGGTGCGCAATGAAGACCAACTAAAGTCCGTGCTATTTTATCAAAAACCTCTCCTTGGGATAAATGCCCTTTCCTTTTCATGTGTAGCCTAGTCTCTGTGCGTGGATATCTTATAATCTTAAAAGAGCGCATTCGAGGCATGAATCCTCTTCCACTTCAAGGGGAAATCCCCCGGTAAGGTATTGAGAAGGGATCGCCTTCTCTTACTGAACCACGGAATAGCGCGGGAAGTGCAGCTTTGCTCTTCCAGTTCGTAAAGGATCTTAGCCTACACCGGTTACCGACCTCCTCGTTCGTAGGCCTTTTGGGCTTTGGGGTCTATGTATCGATGTCTCTTTCTTTTTTACAAGAAGAGCGGAAAGAAGACCACTTATCTTTTAGATAAAAGTTTATTGATTAAATAAGGGCTTCACCCTATCTAACTAAAGGTAATTCCATTTCACCATTATAGGCAGAAAGGTAGTCCCTCATGTCAATTCGGAGAGATAAGAGATTGGAGATTCCGTAAGTCACTCAGTGAGTGCTCTCTAAATGTGCATCTTTCTTTCTCCGAGTCGTGTAGGGCCTGTTCAAGTTCCGCAGGCGGTTGGACCTTGGACGCAAGCAAGAAACTTCTTTAATATCTCCGGATGGGCGGGAGAGGATTGCTAGGCAGCCTCCTCAGCCCATAAAAGATGATCTTATGTAGCAGCTCAATAGGACCCCAGCTTCCATTTCCATCTTAGAATTGCTGCTTCCCCATCCGCCTCCCCGCCCTTACTAGTAAAGGCTCCCATTGGGAGAAGCAGAAATTGATGAGTGAGCGATCCGGCTTCTAGCCCTTCAATGATGGGACTCCCTCAGGGTCGAAAAGCGCCCGGCGGCGCGAGGTTGATGAGCAGGGATGAAAGAAAGTTTCTTCGGTGCTGCTCCAGGACGAACAGTAGAGGCACATGGAAGTATTGGCTTATCGATCGGATGGAGGTTTTTAGGAGGAAGATGAATCAAGAAGATGTGAACATGAAGAAAGAAGAGAGAGGAAATGCTTTGCCAGCGAACCAGTAGCAATCCGAGATGGAATTCCTTATAGAAAGAGATCTTCCCCTCGCTCTTTCATTCCGGGCCGGGAAGAAAGCCAATGTCTTTCTGAGTTCGAATTCTATGTCTTAAGCATAGTGCACGAAAGAAGAGTATGGCATCTCTGCTTTATGCTTTCTAGTAAAAGTAGGTAAGCCAGTCAGCAAGCCTATTCATTCCATGCATGCAAGCAAGCTAGCCAAGGGGCAAAAGAGTAGTAGGCTTTCAAAGAATCTCCTTCCCTGCTGTCTGTCCTTTCCTTTCTTTTTATCTGCTTAAAAAGGGGCTTGAGTGGACAAAGCCTTCAACTTCCGTCCCACTTCTCTATCTGTCAAATCCCCTTTCTACCTAGGTGTAACCTTTGATAATCCGTCTTCCTAGAAATGCCTCAACCTTCGATCTGAAACCCTTCGACTTCGATCGGCGGAGGATCGTGGTCTTATTAGTTTATCCTCCCGTCTCTGGAACTACAGGAAGGCTACGCCCCTTTCTGGGTGAGCGCCTCTTGGCATATTCGACTGAACTCCGAAACCCCTCAACTCATGAACTCTAGGCTGGCTTGAAGAAAGACCTTCCAGGAGCTCTACATCACCCTATATATGATATGGGATTTATTGAGCCGGCATTCTTGCTAATTCAATGTGGGCATTCCTACGAACATACCATACAGAGACAAATGAGCGGCTACCACATACGAAAGATTGAATAAAAGATCGAAGAGAAGGCCAATTTTAAGAAAGACCGACGACTTGTGTATTGATTTCCTACTATTAATTCCGCTCGGGATCCTATTCTGGGATCCCAGCGCTCCCTACGCTTACTAAAAGATCTCATATCTTCATTCTCATACTCAAAAACGGCAACTCCAAGAACGACAGATACATTCTAAAAAGACAGAACTCCATCCGATCCCTATCTTTTATGCCGATCTCAGCAAGCAGTACCGGAAAAAAAGGAGTGAAGGTTAGCAGGCTTGGTTGCCTGCCACGGGCCCCTTTGAAACCAACTAAGTCAAGCTCAATTACACAAAGCTAAAGGAAAAGTTATAAAAAGAATAAGGATTAAGTTAGTGTTCAGTGAGCTCGAGATAGCTGCCTGACGAGAGGAAAGGACACCCGGTACAGTCTTTTTTTTGCCTCAGCCCCCGGTTACACCAAAGCACACCACACCTGAAAAAACTGACTTTACTTACTATAGCTTGCTTATTGGTGAAATCTAAAATTTCGTAAGAAAACAAAGACCTGAGAAGGCGAAATAAATAGAAAAAGCTGACTGAGTCTTGTGTTCATTAATGTCCCCCAATCCCATGTCTTTCTTGGTTGGACCAACCCAACCGGTGATTTACAATTCCAACAAGTCTCTCTTTTTTTGGGGGGGGCAGAGCACGTTTCAAATAAATATATCATGAATGAGCAGTCCTTAGTTCTCTATGGACATCCAACGTCCAGTGATGTCCAATTTATGCTCTCAGATACTAGGAATATGTCTTTAGATAGTCTGTCAAGTACCTCTTCCACTAGGTCAGATGCTGAAAGCGCTCCACCTGACTTTGAGGGGGGACTTAATCGAATCTCTAATGAATACACTGAGTGGGTTAGGAGAAGCGGGAGGCAATTACCTCCCGAATGGACGATGCCCGACCTTGTTCGGGCTGTTATTGGAGACGATAAAATTGACAGTCCGGGCTTTCTGGCAAATGACTATTATGATGTCATGTTACATGGCCAAAATGCTTGGTTATGTGAACAGATTTTGAACTTTATAGATCTAATCAACTATGTCTTCTAGTTCCGAAAATGTGAAACAAAAGTTTTTCGAGAAAAGGTCCCATCCTTCAATCTCATGATTGGGTCGACCAGGCCAGATCATGAGTGAATAGAAAATCGAAAACGTACATAGCTGCTGAAATACTCGGAATAATTCTACCACTTCTACTAGGAGTAGCCTTTTTAGTGCTAGCGGAACGTAAAGTAATGGCTTTTGTGCAACGTCGAAAGGGTCCTGATGTAGTGGGATCGTTCGGATTGTTACAACCTCTAGCAGATGGTTTGAAATTGATTCTAAAAGAACCTATTTCACCAAGTAGTGCTAATTTCTCCCTTTTTAGAATGGCTCCAGTGGCTACATTTATGTTAAGTCTGGTCGCTCGGGCCGTTGTACCTTTTGATTATGGTATGGTATTGTCAGATTCGAACATAGGGCTACTTTATTTGTTTGCCATATCTTCGTTAGGTGTTTATGGAATTATTACAGCAGGTTGGTCTAGTAATTAGGGGGCGGCCGTTCGGTCGCCTATGATACTAGGACCAATAGGTCAAAAATGGGTTTGTGCCGCAGGTGTTGAACGATCTACTCTACACAGGTGTGGGCTTACAGGGCTAGGGCTCATAAACCCTTTCTTTCATTCAAAAAGAGGGCCCTGGTCGGTCACCTTTCCGGGCCGGGATCGATAGATAAGTGGAAGTCATAAAAAAGAGATCTTTCTCTTCGCACCTAAGATCAAGAGGAAGGGTAGCTTGTCAAACTGGCCTATATAAAATGAATATCTTATTAATTATTATAATATCTTATATCTATTTTAAGATTCACTGTCTTTTCTGTTCTTCTTTGTCAACGCTACTAAGGACCTATGGGTTAGCCTACCCTACTAATGTATTGTATAGTAGGCGAGCGAGTTAGCGAAGACGCTTAGGCTAATAGATAAGAGAGCGTCAGTGCGTAGCCTTCATTCTACTACGCTACGCAAAGGTTACGAAGTCACTTAGCTCGACGTTAGGAGAGTCAAGGGGGAAGGCCATACCTACATAGAAGAACCGCTGTTCGCTTACTTTCTAAGGTCTAACCTTTCGCTCCCCTACTGAAAAGGGGCACAAAGCCGCTTTGCACCACTGATAGACTACTTAAGATTCAATTCAAAAGGCCCTACTTAGTTTCGCAAGCCTTTGTCATTGTCAGTCAACTAAGTAGGGCCTGAGGCCCCCTGCGAATCCGTAAATCTGAGGAGCATGCCGCAACACAACAAAAGGATGGTCACCTATGCATTTCATTCTTTCCGGAAGGGAAAAAAGACAAGTACCCCCATCATGGTGAACCTCTCCTTGTGATCGGGATGAGGTAGATGCCTCCCAGCTGGGGGGCGGATCGAATCGGAGTTTCCTTAGGTAGCCACCGACCTACAGTTATCCTTAAACTTCCGTGCTTGGTGGAGAAGAAGCGAACAAAGGTACGCTCGCTTGCTGTCTTGTTCTCTGCCGCGAACTGGGATCGCTCGCCAGCTAGGTCAGATTGGAGCAAGAATTTATGAGAACATATTACCCATCTTCGGGGACAAGGGACGGAACGACCTCTCGATCTGCTTACTGCAGCCCAGGAAGAAAAACGTCGTCTAGGCGTTCCTTGTTGCTCCGATCTCCCCGACGCCTAGGACGTTGTCTGGGCCAAGAGCCATAGTTAATTGCTGTTTCCATTTGGTTGTTTTTTTCTTGTTGTTGATACCGGCAAGACCCAGCCAGATGATGTCTGCTGGTTGGTAGTGAGAGGACTCGTAGTACCTGCATACCCAAAAGGAGGCGCTGATTAAAAAACAATCATTTGATTTTTTTTCTTACTCCCCCTTAGCAGCGGGAAAGGAGTCTATCTATCTGCCTAGCTTTGGTAGATTTCCCCCAACGCAATCCATATAAATTCCACGAATCCCTTGGTGGATAAGTCCGACGACTCAGCAGCAGTGCGGAATTGAGTTTCTCGTCTGGTGGATCTGATCTTTAGGGGGCAATACATACCAAAAGGTGCTTTAGTGATCTTTGATGGTCTGAACAAGGAACTCTGTGTGGGGATCCATCTTGTTGTTATTCGCATTGTTCACCTTGGTCGGAAATCAGGGTGGTTGTTCTGCGCTTTATATTTAAAGCAAGCAGCTTCATCCTTGATGATGGCCTATGGTGGTGATGAATTCGTTCATCCTGACAATGCGGTACCAGTTTCTCTCACTCGGTCCGGTTACCCTCGGATCATTCCGTCTCATCATAGGCGTATGATTCTGAAGAAGGATGAGAAAGCGGACATGCTGGTGAAGTTTTATTAAAAAAGATTCTCTCTGTCAAAGATCATTACTTTGGCAAAGAAGGTTGATAAATCAACGTTTTCAGAACCCCACCCGATAATATTGACGAGGTGGTGGGGCTGGTTGGTTCGATTAAGGAGAACTTTAATCGACTTATCAGTCGCTATGCTCCCTGGATAAAACGTATACCCCTTGAACAAGGGTTACGGTTTGAACCAACCTGGAAAGCCTTGCCGACACACTCATTGACGAAAAGGGTGTGGGTTGGGAGAAGGAAACTTCCTTATCGTAAGATTCGGAACTTTCGCTCTTCATTCACATCGTTTTCTCATGAGTTGGGCGCTTTTCAATGGCTGTTGGTCGTTGGGCACTCACAGGGTACCCAATGGTCACATGGCTGCTTGTGGCCTCCCCGTATTCGTTACGCCTTTGATGTGAGGAATAAAACAAACCTTCACACCCGAGGATTTGGATTGGTTTGAGCGCCGTATAAGGCCCTTTCTACCATCCTGCGACGATATGGGGATCCCCGCAATCCCCCTTGTTGGAACAGGATGGCAAACCCCACCAGTCAGCCTTAGACTAAACTCCCTTGAATAACTACCTAATGGAGCTCTATCCCACATCTTATCGGTACCCTTGGTGACTCTTTCTTACGCCTTGTGACAATGATTCCTCACCGAAGGGCCGTGTCACCAGAAGAAATTGCTTAAAAAAAAAGGCTTGCTCTTAGACTCGCTACCAAGACTCCCCTCTGACTTCCCTTCCCCACAGTGCTTTCTTTAAGTCTAAAACCCCATTTGTGTCAAGACTGGGGATGGGTTAGTCACTCCATTACTCTAGTATTAGGATCGACTTACTGAATCGCGTTACAATCCTTAAGGAAAAGAAAAACAAGAGGTCCTAGTTGAATTAGCTTCCAATCCTAGCATACTCAAGTCAGCATTCCCAAGGCACCAGCATAATCCGAGTGCTTACTCTCCACTCGCTAAGCAGTGAGATCTACTTTCTCTTTGAAGAGATGTAATAGGGCTCAATGCGTCTAATGAAGGGATTTGAAGCTAGAGGCAAGGGAAGAGATCGAAGCTAAGCAGATCGCTTACAGGCCTTTCTCCACAGGAGCATCATCCATCTTAGGGGTCAACCTCTGGCCTTGATTCAGGCGATTGACCCGCACAGTAATGATGGTTGAAGACGGATAGCCGCCCGTAAAGGCTTTAGACCATCGCGGAAGAGTTCAATTAGAGTCAGTAAGACCCGACATAATGGGAGCTTCAGTCTTCATGCCCAAGTGTGTTATCGTAAGGGGATCTGGTTGCTCATGCCTCTGTGGAGCTAATAAAGTGGGTTCATCTTCCTTCTTGACATCCGAGAATAGAACAAGCGGCCCCTATAAATTCTTTCCCTCAGAGGCTTTCCTTATGGAGTTGGACTTAGTTCAGTTTAAAGAGCCAAGGAGCGATCTCACTGAATGATAGAGGGTCTCTGGTATCTGGGATGGATGTGAAGCGGGTCCCTCAATCGATGCAGCACATGAATCTTACTCGGATCTATACATTGAGCTCAATCTTTTGAATTAGCCTTAGAACTTTCACAAAATTTGACTTTCTAACCCTTACCAACCCCTTAGATTGGCTTCCTTAGCCCTATCTCGAGTGGAAAGCCGGTGAACGCAATTCTTTTGCCAGATTCTTGGTCAAGGTTTGACCTCGGGTTGGTTAGAGTACGCTCTTCCGCGCGCTAAGCTTAGGGAGGTACCATTACGCCTTTCTTCCCAGTATCGAGCTAAAAACTGGCATTTTTTTTTAGAAAAGGTGGTGAAAATTCAGTCTCTCGGGTGGAGCAGAGTTTGCGAAGAGGTTTAGATGTAAGAGGTTGACTGTGGATAACTCCCCAGTCGACGAAGTTACCATTCGAATTATGGCTAGGCCGCTTCCATCCCTTAGACTTAGAGGGAGCTTAATAGCTTTGAAAAAGTGCTTTCATCGTCCTCTCAACGAAGGAGGGCCCCTTCGCTTTCTTAACGACCACGAGTTGGTCTTTTAGGTTGGCGTAGGCAAGGTCCTAACTCTTACTATTTTTTTCACGCATGACATGAGGTTGTCTACCTCACTAACTAGTATTTGAACTGGAATGCCAGGCGGAGGAGTGTAACTGTCTTATCGCGCTATCCAACTTGTATGTGAAAAGCATTTCGTACTCGTAACTGATCCCTTCCTAGCGAAAGGTGTGCTCCAATCTCCAATGGCAAAAAGAAAGAAAAGATAGGCCAGCCGGGAAGCAGGAAAGAAGTTGTACTCTTGTCGCGAAACCTCATTCCCAGACGACCTTCACGCTACAACTTCGAGACCAGCCCTTCGAAAGACTCTCTTTGAAGAATGGGGAAAAGGATTTCTTTTAGAATGTCCAGCTGCAGCAGTAGCAATATACTCTCTTTTTAAGCTGCTCTCTCACTCTCGGGTGGTAAGGCTTCTTTAAAAGGTACGGACATCCCTTCTTCATGAGCACCCTATGCTCAAGCAGTCCATTCTTTCATGAAGTAAGTTCTTTCTAGACAAACGACCCAAGACTCTGGGAGAATCCTTTATTGAGGACCCTTTAACGGGATGTGTGTCCGCTTCCATCTCATTCTCGTTGTCTGGAGAGGCTTTTGGCCACACGCTGCGAAGATCAAAAGCGAGGTATTCCACTCGTCATAAACTGACGAGCTTCGGCAGGAGCCTAACTCTTGAGCTCTGCTTGCTTGGAAGGTGAGAGCTCAGGATGGCTAGAAGTTCCGCTATTTCGGATAGCGAAGAGAAGAGTTTTGCCCGGCAAGCGAATCGTAGAAAAAGCACTTCCCTAATTCTTGACGTGAGAAAGGAATAGAGTCTGGTAAGTAGAGGTGAGTGGGGTGTCTTCCATAGAGGAGGAATGCTCCACCGATAGGGTACGAGTGTAATACTTGGAGCGAGAGAGTTAGAGGGAGTTGGCTGGTTCGATAGGACCAGTAGGGGTGGCCCAATCACTAATAGGTCTCTAAAGAGAGCCCCCTCATTCTGTCTAGAGGAAATTGCTTCGGTCGATCCAGTTGATTAAGTCGTTGTCTTCGTCCATACCCACCTGCTTGGAGTGCGGGGCTCACCTCTTTCTTCTGTCGTTGCATGCTTTTTGTTTTGGTAGAGCCCCACCCCATTCCAACATCAGGAATGGCGGCCTTTCTAATACCTATCTTTATAACTGTCCTGTCTTAAGTGCTACTACTCCTACAGGATCGCATAGCATTCTGCTTTGGTTGGTGCGCTTTCTCGAGACGAGATCTCTATTCGTCTTCGTGTCCATCTCTAGGTGGTTGAGGTTCCCGGGTTTGTAAGGGCTAGGTTCGATTAGACCACAGCTTATATATAGGTTTTTATACCTAACATTTAAGCATGACTTAGGCCATGGCGTGCATACCCCTATTTCTAATCTCCCCTAGCTGCTTGTCGCCTGACAGCCTGCTCTACGGTGTCAGTCTTTTCGAAACTTCTATCTTTACCCCTATCTTTTCAAAGCTTAGTCTTACCGACAAAATCCGGGAAATAACCCCGCCATCCATGCTTCCTATTCAGAGGAAAGGGGATGGATGTGTAAAAAAGGATCCTGTGATTATGGGCAAAAAGCTGTTTTATCACTCGAGAAATTTGACAAGCATGAACTGGTACTGGCATCTCTACCTCCTTCTAACGCTTATCTCTTTTCTTGCTTCTTTGCTTTAATCCTTTTGATTGCTCCCTATAGAAGATCGATTGAAGAGGCCTGATTTCTAAAGAGAAAATGAATTGCCAATTAACGATACTGATTCCAGGCCTATCAGCTCTTTTGAATTTTAACTGGCCTGAAGCTTAAAGAAAAATGGCCATAGAGAGCGATGAACTCATCAGACAGCTGCCAGCTAGCCTTGCACTTCCTTATTCACTCTTGAACTAAAGGAATGCTAGACTGAAGACCGTCATGCTTTGCTTGATCTCCTGCGCCTACCAGGACGGACTTGCTTTACACATACCTTATTACCTGCTACCGGAAACCGAAGCACCTATGCTTGCTGCCTTAACTCAACCTACGGAAAGATCCTATCTATTACACAAGTCTAGTTATAAAGAAAAGGGAAGAGAACTGATTGCCGTCTATGATACAGGTATGAATTAGCTACTCAATAAAGGAAAGTACATCATAAGTCCAATACGAGAGGTTATTCCGTGATTAGACTAGCTTTTGAAGGGGGAAATCCTTAAGAGTATAGGGGCTTATACAAATCATTTGTTCTCCCCTCAGCCCCTAAGCGCTGGCTTCACTCCACTTGAAGACAGTTCTTTGCGCATAAGAAGCTGTGATCGAATGTCCTTCTATAGTTTAGGAGTGAATGAGCTAAGCCAGAGTCTTCCTGACTTGCGGGACCGATTAAAGCAATTCCCCTTATCTTACTAGATCTTCACTAAAGATTTGCTTTATTTAATGCAACAGCCACCTGTTTCTGGTGTGCAGAGCTAGACAGAAGGCTTCTTAAGACATCGCTTTCATCCTCCACTCTCTAGTTCACTGATTGATCCTTCCGCTTCTGTAACAGAGGCACGTAGTGAAAGGGTGTGAACGAAGATCTTTTTTTAGGCTTTTATTCCGGTAAAGGTATACCAATGTCCCGAAGAAGGTGATGAACCCATATCAACTCAGCAAGAGTGAAAGCCGTTGCACGAGACTCTGCCTCCGCCCTTTCTAAAGCTGTTTTTCCTTCCATGGATTTAATGGCTTTGGTTGTCTCATAGAAAGTCAAGAGGTCTAGTGATATCTCGGGCATAAGTTAGGACGGATTTTTGGACAATTAGGGAAGGTAGCAAGGTTTTTGACGCTTCCCCACAGCTAGTAGTAAGAAAGAGATCAAGGAGGACTCAAAGAACATACAAATACAGCTTAACGACTGGAACAAAGAAGAGACTTCTAAGTTATCCCTTTTCAAAAGTCGGCGAGATCACATCGACAACTACTTCCAACAAAGAGCATTCGCTCAAGGTAGTTTACTTGCTTACTTGTTAAGGATTTGGCAACTCAGAGCTTACCTTCTCGGACTCTGATTCAAAACAAAGACAAGCAAGGAAGTATGAGCGGGAAGACAGCGCATACTAAACTAAGGACGGTTACGCCAAGAGAGTGCCCCGGTCTTAATTCTTAATTAAGGATCACGAACTCCCCTGCCTGAAACTGCCATACTGAACACTTATTGAATGATTGAACTCTTGCCTTTGAAAAGACTGCCCTACGGTTATCTGGTAAGAATTGCTCAATACCCTCTTCTAGGGAGTAGAGCCTTTCACCTCCAACTGCAAAAGAAAATCAGTCATCGTTGCTGTGCTTCCTTCACTTGTCCTTTCCCGAGCCTTACCCCATCTTCCTTAAGATGTATTTATCTTTAGTGCAATATCGAGAATGAAATAGGTAAAAAAAATAACCTCAGCGGGGATCGCTATGCCACTTAAATGTCTTTGTTTAAACAGTTCCTTTTCAAAGCCCAAGTGGGGAGTACTGCCCAAGAGCTTGCATCATAAGATATGCTCGAGAAGGACATTCGCTACCTAGGAAAAAAGGATTCAATCCAGCCCCAAGCGTACCTGGAGCTACCCTGTTTACCGGATCCAACGATTAGAGGTCTGCCCGTCCTAACTGTCCGACAGCCCTGTGAGAACCCAGCTTGACTGCACCAAACTGAAACGCGAGGCGACGATCCTGCTTGACCGGCACAGGATCTTTGCAACCGCCGGGAGACGCTTTTGTCACTCGCTAGGAGGTCAGAAAAGAGGCGCTGTACGGGAAGCTTTTTATAGCAGGCGGGTCATAAGTCCAGCTGGTGAAGGCAGGGGAACCGGACAAGCGGGTGAACATTCAGGCAAGAAGAGGGCTTTGAATGTAGGGGCTTCTAAGTGTAAAGAGGCTACACGAAGGTCCAAAGCTGAAGTAATACCGGTCAAACTGAAAACATGAATAGGGCAAGGGGCTATGGACGACGTGACGCACCCGTTAGCACCGGATGAATGAGGCAAACTTGAGCGCCTGAAGTCACGAGAGAAGGACGCGACTTCCTTCAGGGCAAGGGGGACATATAGACCGAGTCTGGAGCCACGACCAAGTCCTTAGGCTTCCTCACGCAGCATCCTTGTGAGATGCGCACGTAGATACGGGTTGAGAGGCCTCATACGGCCCAGCCACAGTTCAAATGGTATCCGAGGATGAAAGCATACACTCCTCAGTCGTTCAAAACGACGAGATAGAGTGCTGGAAAGTAGCGAAAGAACTCTAAACCCAGCACCATGTAACCTACACAGAGTGCGTGAACCTCTTACCTAAGGGCACTTTCCTGGCTTTTCGCTCTTGCTTTAGCTCGATGGAATAAACGAAAATCCGCTCCAGTCTTTTTTCTCGTGTCTTATGCTGCAAGGAAGCATTGCGATGGGCTTCCCTCCTATTTGAACAAAACCCATTCTCGATGCAGCTCCTTCTCTAGGACATTTGGCATTTGTCCATCTCTAGGAAGATGGTGTCCAGGATCTGGTAATCTAAGCCTTGCTTATTTTAGCTTCTAGTATTTCCTAGTTCTAATCCATAGGTAAAATTGGGATGATAGCCTTTCTCCTTCTATCTCCTTAGGCTCATCAAGGAAGACTCGCTCTAGATCTTCATTTTCTTCTGCTTATACTGAAAGGAGAGGAGCGAAAGGGAGTTCCTATTACAGAAGGGGACTATTACAGGATGCTTTGCACACAGACTAGTTGCATCCCTTATATGGCTGCCTTCTACTTACATAAGGACTCACTCTAGGAAAGGATTCATACCCAGGCTAGCCCTACCTCTGCTTTTAATGCTCGAATGTTGGAGTCCTTCGCTCAATACGTCGTCTAATGTCGTGATTGACTCGTTTCACTCCAGTTTACCGTAGCAACTACAGCAAGCTGCCTAGCTCACTGGCTCGTATGACTAGCTCGCTTACTTTAACTCAACAGCCTAGCTCTAACAAGCCAACTCCGTTCCTAGTTTCGCTACCCTGCTTTAGCCCCCCCTATAACGAGCAAGTAAGTAAACTAGCTGAGCTAGCCGCATTCCTAGCTACTACTTAGTAGCCTTTATTTCATTTCACTTACAGTAAGACATTCAGGGGCTGTGTAACTGCTGTTAGAACGCTTTTCTTAATCCGTTACGGATTAAGAAAAGTGAAGATTGGTTCTGTACCAGGTCATGGTGATATGCTTGATAAAGGTTTGTTTCGTCGATAGCATTTTCTGATGTGGGATGCGTAGTAGCTATTGTCACAGTAGGGGTCCTAAGGCGGGAATTGTCCTAAAGTAGCCATAGCCTTGATTGCTCTCCTTGTTCTATTGTATGGGCGAATTTTCTTAACTTAACTAAAGCCTTCTTTTTTTTTTTGCTCTCGTGTGAGGGTTGTCATAACTTGTGTCTATCCGCTGTTAAATGACTTAATAGAGTCCTAAGGGTAGTCTCAAAGATAAGGGAGCCGTATTTTGATTAGCTGTCCCAGGCATTTAAAAAAGCTGGAGTTATAAACCCAGGCACGGAAAAAGGATTTTCATTTTTAGCAGTAGTAGTGAAAATGTGAAGTTCTATTATGCATTCGCAAGATCCGTAGAAGAGAAGGTGAAGGTCTTAGTTTGTGCCTCTTATAGTCTAGTGATGAATTCTTACCCTATACCTGACACTCCTAAGAAGCTAAAGAAGGGAGCTAACTATAAAGAGGGCTGGCTAAGGATTCCCCGGGGAGGTCTCCAGTAGGGTCAGTTTACTAGTTGCTAATTTCCTGCTGGCGTAGTAAGGTTTGAAGTGAGTGATCCCACTTCTGATGTAAGTGATGCTATGTGCTCTTATCTGTCTGTTCTAACTGCTGTCCGTGTCCCCTCCATCTTTGCTCTGGGTTTTGCTTCCGAAACGAAAGGGTCTTAGACCTCCGCTTGGGAAAAGCATGGTTCAGGTTCTTTTTCTAAGCGAGCCCTTCCCTTGATCTAGCGAGCCTGGTTTAGTTTCTTTCCATGACGGGCCAGGCATTTCAAGCCCTGGAGAAGGCGGAAGCTAAAAGTGATTCTGTCCCTCGATAGTAGGGCATATTCTCGATGGATGGGAGCGGTCCAGACGAGCTTACTTCGATGGAGTTGCAGGCCCAAGGCCAGTTCCTTCTACAAGCGAGCCAGTTTCAGTTCCAATTCGAGTGATAAGGGTTGGAGTCCCGTAGAAAGATTCATCAAATAAATGGGCAATCCCCTTGGGCAAGCCCGCATATACCTCTATCTTTGGAAAGCCAGAAAGGGCGACAGGATAAAGCGGTGGATAGCGGGGTAAAGGTCAGGAGTATTTGCAGTTAGCTTGGAGGATGTGGGGTCAGAACCCTTTTTCTAATAGCATGGGATATGATCACAAGTGAAATGGGCACCAAGATAAAATTCAATCGAGTACTCCTCTCCTTACAATCGAGATCTTCAAACCTCTCCTGGGGTAAAGCCATAATAATATCTATCTCCCAGTTTTTGTGCTTGTATCGTTCTTGTATCAGTAGTCACAGCAGTTACATTCCCCCCTTAGTTCCTGCTCGCTCCCTTTTAACACCATTGGAAAGGTCTCTGTAAGGCTCCAGCGTAGAGATAGCTTCCTTTCTTATTCTTAGCGAGGAATAGCCCCTCTTCGCGCGGATAAGGAATATAACCGCTCCCTCTGGCCTTTATATTCTAGTGAGTGTTCCGTGAGTGGGTTCTCGATTTAGGCGGGCTATCAATCGACTATGAAAAATAAGATAAAGAAGAGGTCTTAGTCTACTATTAGGGAAGTTCAGAGTTCATACTTTGATTCATTCTAGCTCTTAGGGATTGAAGAAGATATAATTGATAGAGGGCTTAGTACACGTGGGACTTATGCCTTTCTTTTCGGATCAATGAGACAAGGAGTTACTCAGAGCTGTAGTTAGGGCCTTTGCCAAAGGAATGGAATAGGGCCCCTTCTAAGCGAGTCAATCCCAGTAGAGGAAGGGAATTTCTTTCCTTAGTAGTTAGCTTTCATCCGAATTTGTGGTTTCAGATGGATTCGTCTTATATGTAAATAGCCCACTAGAAGTAAATAAAGTAGAGTGTGGTTCCACCTCGCAAGGAGCGATAGATTGAAGATCAACAGGGCTTAAAAAAATAATCAAGGGAAGAGAAAGAGCATGTGTGCTAAGGCACAAGGTCCCGTATTGGCACTTTCAGGTGGGCGCCCCAAAGGAAGCCAGTAAGCGAAATAGGAATAAAGGTTAAGTGAAACTTAAGACTTTTGAGGGAGCTTAAGGTAGTTTACTTGCTTACTTGTTAGAGTAAGGCTAATAAAATTCTTGTTTAAAAGCACTTACTTACCAAGGACGTTAATCTATATTCAAAACCACATGAGATAGGCACATACATCTCTCTTTTGCCATCAGTTATAAACGATGGAGCGGGAATATGACTGAAAGATGGTATAGGTCCACAATGGAAAGACTAAATCCAAGCAAGCTTTGTTAGGGGAACTTCCCTTATAGCCTTTCCCCGTGGAAGTACGATTTTCTTTGGTGAAAGGATAGCAGTCAAGCCACAAGAGAAGAGATCATTAACATCGACGCTTCCAAGATCCAACCTAAGAGAGTAGGGAGTTCGGTCAGAGACTAGAAAAGTACGAAATCCTCCTTAGCACAAGCACTAAGTAAGCTCCCAACCTCTCCCTTCCGGTCGAGCACTTCGTTCCTTACTTTCCAGTCTTTTTCTGAAGTTCCAGATAGATTACTGTAAAATAGGTTCTTCTGCCGCTTCATTGTAAGATCGGCATACGAGGGTGTCAGCACTAAGAAAGCAAATCGGACAATAAAGATCAGTACTAAGTTAGAAGGAAACTAAGCATCCGGCCCTAAGCAAAAAAAAAGGATAGTACCGTCAGTGTCATCACTTAATCGGGTACATCTGGGTTGGTGGAAACTAGGTCCGCGTGTAAAAGAAGATCTCCGTTATGGAGTCCCTTCTAAGCAGGCTCAGGATATGGGCAGCGCATATGACAGACGGTCAGGGAATTTTTATCTTTCTTAATAGAGTACCAGACTTCTCACACGGCTATATGACCAAAGATCAGGTCTCCGACCAAACTTCCCTTAGCTACTTTGAAACTACACATATCACACTTCATTAAAAGGGCTTAACGATGCCATAGTCTGTACACGCCTGACTTATCCCTTATTCAGGATTGGTTATTTTCTCATACCGAAACGAACTTAGTTTCTCTAATTCCAACCGGAGCGATGTTGGGAACTTGCACTCCTGATAACAAATAAAAGCTGGATTCTATCTCTTCCTTCTGTGAAGCGTATGATCCTTCGGCACCTCTGGAGGTTTCCAAACCAAAGTAGCGGACTTAGCAGTCCCTACCCGAGTCAAGCTTCATCCTTGGAAGAAGACCTTCCAACACGATGACCTCAGCTTCATGGTTGTAGCTGGTAGACCCCCCGGACGAAGTTCAAAATCTTCCCGGAAGGGATAAGGCATAGCAAGCATGCTAAGAGCGAATCCCTCAATCAAGCTTGAAAGCGAGTTTCAGTGATCTGAGGGTGAATAGATAGAATACCGGAATCGGAATTCCACTAGTGAGGTAAGCCGTGCTTTTCGGTAAGGGCTAATTCGAAGATCTTAGTGAATAGGGCACAGGACAGGGATCTCCTTTTTCGAACTTTGAGCCACCCTGGACTTTGGCCAGGCCCCGGTTCCCAGGGTTAGAGTATTCCCTA
>CM062532.1:122602-147602 GCA_031439595.1 Pterocarpus santalinus | reverse complement strand
GACAGATAGATTATTCTTTACTTATGCAATTTTTTGAAGGATTGAATTTCGCTGATCGGATCGCCACACCCGGAGTTTCCCGCCAACAGTCTCACAGCCAGACATGACGGATAAACTTGATCAATCGAAAAGGCCTGACACGTCGACAGTCACTCACTACTCGTTGGTGCCCAAAGTCTGATGTCTGATGGCTTTTCGCAACCCTTCTCGAACTGTATGGAAGAATTCGGGAATCCCCTGGGATGAAAGGCTCTATCACGATAGCCCGCCTAACTCATGCATAACCGCCTTATTCGGATGCCATGAAGGAAAGAAAGGCTTTTGCCTAAAAAAAGAAGAATCCAATAAGATGAGCAGTACAACATGTATGTCAAAGTCATGCTCGAGGCCCTTTTGGTATGTTAGCTTCTGTCCTCCTGTAAAGCTAAAGAAGTATAGGGCCCCTCTATAAGTATGAGGAAGCAGTTAGTTAAAGCCTACCATCCGATATTCGTTACGCCGACAAGCTAATAGCTCTTCCTTGTTTTAGTTACCGCTCTGTGGGAATCTCATTTATGTTTTCCTTATTCTATGACACCAGAATGAAGTGAATCCCTTGGATTGTGTACGAGCATTTCATTCTTATAGTTGATCAAGAACAGCGCTTATGGATATAACACCAAGACTGGATACTTCCAGAGCTTCTACGCATGAAGTTACCTCGAATACATCGGATATTCAGTCAGTTCAATTCCAAGCCTTAGGATTGAAGGGTTTGGAGAATCGATTGAAGGATTTGGAAAGGGGGGGCGCTCTCGTAACCAATTTAAATTTCCTTGGCTTCAGGCTAGTCAACTCATCTTATGCGCTTTTTAAGAAATCCAGTTCAAGTACTCAAGTCAAAGAAAGATAAGGATCTAGTGACGTAAACCACATGATGCCAGTGGCGATGAACACATCCAGCCGAAGCCAATAGCAATAAGCACTCCGGTCATGGTCTGAGAGGAAATGGTAAAAAAGGTTCCGGAGAGGGAGGGTACCACTTAAGAAGTCCCCAATCGTTATTTTTTTCATGGATGGAAAGCCTTCGTTATATGAAATTACACTGCCAGTAGTCAGCTTTCAAGTGATACGAAAAACTAAATTAAGCACAAAAGTCACTAAACTGCTTTGCTTGCATGGAAGGCAATTGCGTTAGAGAATCCTAATCCGGGGATTGGTTCCAGTAATGGCATAAACGTCCCGGAAAGATCAGATATGAAATCTGATCTGGATCTAACCAGTAACCCTGCATTCAAGCTGAATAAAGTCTGTCTAACTCCTTACATGCTTTTACACACGCACCGTGTACGAAAAGGTTCCTCTCGACTGTATAATAAATTGCCTTCTCCGGATTGATGCTAACCTGAGCTAACTTTGAACCTTACCATGTCAGCGGTACACGTTGTACACGAAGCCAGTTCTGTGCTTTGCCTTACAGAGGTTCGAGAGGACAGATAGGCTAAATGAAAGAGAGGTTATCTCGACTGTCAAGAAAGCATTATCAGTACAGGAAGCAAAGAATGCCCAGATGACCTGATTGTACTAGCCTTATTCCATTCCAGTACTGTAATAAGCTAGCTACGCCACTCGTTCAAGATGTCTGAACATTGGCTAAGGAGGTTCTAGTCATGAATGCTGACAGAGAGAATGGACTTGATTCACCTTTGCCTATACCTGCATGTAGCGGGAATGTAAGATGCCAGCCCCCCTGCTAAAGTACCCTTTAGGTGCGATTCAATCAATAGCTAGCTTCCAGCAAGTTCTCAATCCAGTTGGGAGATTAGGAATTTGGAAAAAAGTAGGCTCTCTTACTTATGGGGTACCCTCTCTCCGGTCAGATAGTCTTTCATATCACAGTGGGTGGGGACAGTTTTCTTCGTTATCACGCTTGTTGTCTGTGCCTACGTCCCTTCTATTCTACTATTCTACCCTATCCCTATCTTTATAGTTGCTTCGCTCCTGTACAGGATTCTCCCTGAAAGTGAATGTTACAGTGAAAGCATCATCCCAATATGCGTGAGTTAGAGAAGGAAGTGCCAGTTTTGACAGTATCAATCCCTCAGTATCCATGATAGGGTTTAGTGTAAGCAGCCATCTTTGTTGCCATTCCCAGCAATTCTTTATTTTGTTTCAGCCCATGCGAGAGCCAGGAAGTTCAAAAGCAAGGGAAGGGTGTGCTAGCCAAGACGAGTCTCCACGGTTAGCAAGTTCTTTTTTCCCTTATTCTACTTATTTCAAGAGATAGTTGTTAGGACGAGACAAAGCGTCTTTGGTAGTCTGTCAAGCCACTTCCCCTAGACGCCAAGCCCCTATTACCAATGTTCCATCGGAAGTCGAGTTTATTCGCTCCAGCTCCAGTAGCAGTGGTAGGGCTTCAGCCACTCAAGTGAATAGGAAGAGGAGATAAGAAAGGCAGGATTGGATTACAATGAACTCGAATCCCTTCTTTAAAAGAGTGTATTCCCTTTACTGAAGAGCTAACGGTGCGGTGCCAATTGGCTGGGAAGCGAAGAAAGAACGTAAGCACGCCAGTGGGTGTCTTTCGCATGTTGCTATTCCAGAGGTGAAAGTACACTTTCTTTATTAAAAATTAAAAGAGTCCTTGTCACGAATGAGAGCTAATCCTAGAGTCCAGATGGACATTCTAAATGCTCGAACTGAGACTTGACGGAAAGCCAATAGTCCTGGGTCAAGCCATTTTCCTAAAAGAGGAACTTACTCTACTAAAGGAATGGCCGTGGGGCACGAAGACGAAGGAGGCAGTCCGGGTCTATAAGTAGAAAGGCTCAAGGAAATGCGAAGTATAGAGAGTATAAGATAAGCTAAGATCTAGACTCCCAGATACCAACGAGCGGGATTAGCTACCAAGCGGGGGAGCTTCAGGAGACTGATAGGTAGGTGGGTGGGAAATCAAGAGAAGTGACAAATGAGACTCTTAATGGATTTGTCCATTTTCATCCGGGGCAAGAGCCAGCCCATTCTTATAGCATCCAAGGAAAGAAAAATGCCCATGGCAGCTCTTAAAAAGATAGGAGAGGAGTGTGAGTCAGTCGAGTCGAGACCAAGGATATGAAATACCTTCATTCAGTTATGAGCGATAAAAACGTAAGTATCTTAATTACGCAATTTCTGTTGCTCAACATACTTTCCTGTACAACACCATAGCCGTCTCGTAGGCACTGTTTTATTCAAGTCCGGAGACTCGACTTTGATAGGAAGTGGATAAAGTCTACCTTCACCTAGGACGCCTGAGCTCGTTGGAGTGAGTAAAAATCGATTTTCGCCATATCAAAACGATGCGTTTTATATATTTAAATACATAAGATTTTTTCCCTAAACAAGAAAGGGGGAAGAGCTGCTAAGAGCATATGCCAGGAATTCCGTCTAAGAGAAATCGATTCTAACCTTAGCCCAGAAGCTTCCTTAAGCCATAATCCTTACTTCTAATAGCACTGGATTTTATAACAGCAAACAAAGCTCGGTACCTCTCTTCGACTAGAAATTATTCCAACAATTAAATCTTTGTGTGGTATTTTGCTTTGAATCCTTAAGCATTTCCAAAAAACTTGGAATCCCTAGATCAACTAATCCGTAACTTCCTTCGCTGCCTTTCGAGCTTAACTGCATCGGATTCTATGCACATTGCATTTTTTTCCTGAACTAGAAGTCCCCTCTGAGCGTATCCAAGAAAGCCTTCTCGAGTTTATTCTCTTGTCTCTTTAGTGCCTTTCACTATTGAAAAAACAGGTATGACCTCTTGCTCAAGGACTGACTTACAGAGAGGCCAGCTAGAGCCCTTTTTAGGCATGTACTACTAAAAGGCTCCTAGTCTCTTTATTCCATATCAGCGAAAAGCTAGATACGGACTGACGACTGTTTAGGGAATTCAATGTCAATTAGGATTTGGCTACGCTACGACTTGTGACTTATATCAACTAACTTTAGATTTCTTCTTCCTCAAATTCCTAAAAAGTATGTCATGGTATTGGTCTATCAATTCCGATTGTAAGGGGCGGTAGCGTAATCCCCGAAAGGAAATAAAAACAAAATTAAAGAAGGTAATCTAGTAAGAAAGGCAAGGCAAAAAAAAGGTCAATCAGGTCTTTCCCTAACCCTAACGAGGACAAGACTAGCTATTTTCTCTAAGGTGCATTTCTGTCTATTGGTACCTAGAGACGATACAATCTTGACTTTCTTTCCTAAGCTTGAATGTGGCGAAAAGCAAGGGACTGCAGGAGGTATAGCAAGCGCAGTCGGTAGTCTGGTCTGATGTATGCTATGTTGTGTACTCGACCCGACATGTGCTTCGCAGTTGGGATGGTTAGCCGATATCAGAGTAATCCAGAAAGTGCTCATTGTATCCAATCAATTAATCCCACAAAAAACAGGGGGTTTGGTCCGCGCTTTAGAGCGCCTCGGCTTTCTGACCATCGCGCCATGCGCTGGGGAGGATGGAAACAGCCACTCAGGCTGGACATCTTTAGAAAGCGACTCGGGGAATAGGCCTAACAGTCCCGGATGGACGACCTTGTGGGGGGAGCAGAGGACGGATTCGTCCTCATCCTCTGTCAATGGGCCTTTTCGGAGTATATCCACGGAAGCTTCCGGTTCTTCCGATACTGGTGAAACTCAAGTGGCGCTTCAACAAAAAAAAGATGAGTTGCAAAATTTGATTTTTCACCAGTTTAGGCATTTCTATAGCCGGGGGCGGCCGAAATGGCAGCTTTCTGGCTCTTCGGAACGCAACCTACTCGATTGGAAGTGTGCTGAGACTATTCTTTCAAGCTTGGAAATAGCTGAAAATATTTCCGAGTACCAAGATTGGATAAATAATATCACAACTAATCCAACCCTACTCTATCCTCTTTTTCGGGATTACTTGTAGAAGGATCTATGGCTAATTTTTTATTGCTCTTAGTCTTTAGTGCGGGGGTATCCTCAAAGAAGAAAAAGGAGGCCCGTCCCAGAAAAGGGGCGGGGAAGGAGAAGTGGGCATGTGGGTCTCCTTCGCCATTTCTATCAATCTTGGAATTCGGTTTGAAAAGCTATCATTGGTAGGCGGCCAAGCGAGCATTCCAGTGTGATTGGGGATAGGTAGGCGCAGTGAATCGGGCAATTCGTGAAAGGATATTTGTATAATTAGTACCTCTTCTGAAACCATACCGCTCCTCTGTTTTCTTCTGGTAAAGGGTCGGAATCAGTCCACGAATAAGTTCCTTCTTTAAAAGATCTCCGGTTTAAATTAAACCAAGGCATAGTAGCTTGTTTATGTCTGATTAACCTCCAGGCGCTTTTTATGGAAAACTGAGTGATCAGGCATCCATATAACTCTGTCTTATTGCTCACTGTTCAAGGGCCTTATGGCTCCCCCAATTTCTTGCAGATCTTGATTTGCAGCTGCAGGGAGGGACCATCTGGAATTATAAAGTATGTCTGCAACTTTTACATTTTGGGGAACACCAGACTCCCCTATGATCTGCTCACCATACATACCTTTCAACTATAGAACCTATAGGCAGCCAAGAGTCATACCAGAGAGATGTATTGGTTCCATTGCCAACATCATGTATAATATATCTTATAGCCAACTCTCTCACCTGAAAAAGTTTCCTACAAACCCAGCTACCATTATTTGGTGGTTTAATACACCAGGGGGGTCCTAACTGAATGAATTGAGGTTGAGTAAACGCCATTCGCTTGAGGATTGGGATCTTAGGGCACTGTATAATTCAAGATCCTCATAAAAAATAGCCTATTCAAGGCCCTGATTCTCCCCGCGCTCTACTACAGGAAAGCTAGCCTGGTTGATCCACTACACGCTAAGAAGCAAGTCCCGACTAACTAAGTAAATCCGGGTTAGACTGAAAGTGACCAGAAATTGCAATCTTCTTTCACAGACTAGCGATAGTTAAAAAGAGCGAAGCGTAGCCGTGTTTAAGCCGAAGGCGATAGTGATTCCCGTGTTTACTGAGCTATATCTCTATCTATTAGTTATCCGGCTTAAAGAGTTTAGACTCACGATACCGAGAAAGCAAGCCACGGCTTGAAGTGAACCCTAAGATGTTCGAACGAGAGGGTGCACAATAGCTTTCTCTACGAGCCTACAAGCTTAGCTTTGGTTTAGCTTCCAACTAAGGCATAGGACCTATGATAGGGTTCTCCGCTTCATCGATCTCCCCTTCCGACAGTTGATGCTGCTTTAGCTGAGTTGATTACGGAAGAGACCCCTCGCTGGTGCCTGCATCCTTAGGCAGTATGGATTCTGTTTTAGCTGCTGCCAAGGCTGAGCGCTCCTCCTGAACTCTGCGGCGAGTTCAGCCACCACTTTCAGCCCTAAGACAAAATGTCTTCAGTTCGCTGCAACTACTGTAAAGAACTGCGGCATATGAAGTTCAATTCCCCCCAAAAAGAGGAAGACTCAGTCTCAGTATCCAACTTCCTCTCAGACAAGTGCTTCCGCTATTACGGAAGTTCCTTTCACTCCTGCAGATGCCGTGCCTGTCTAACATGTCGGATCTGCTCCATCATCCTCTGTGGCCTCACCTGCGGTTCCACCCGAGATGATTCAGCTGTGGATTCCCTTCCTACATGCTATGTCTTCTGCACTCCCTCCAGTTATTCTTTTACTTGGTTGATCGATTCAGGGCATCAAACCACTGGTAATGTCTTTCTTCTCACCAAGTCTACCCCCTTTTCTTCCTCCTCTTCTATATTTACTGCTGATGGGGCTGCCTTATCTCTTTCCTCTGTTGGTAATAACCCTTTCTTTCTGCTCGTTCCCACTGCATCGAGAATAACCGTTCTTTTCCTACCTGCTGTCTAGAACCACAACCACACTCTTATCTGCGATAACTCACTCTTTGAATCTGTACTTACTCTCCACACCATGCATGCTACGAAGACAAAATGCGGATATTACTGAAAGGACAACAAGAAGCCGTGGAAACTGATCGAATCTCTCTCCTGGAGAAGTTGACTGATCCAGTCCAGAGAAAGCATACAACTAAGTGAGACTCTTCTTATATATATTTCTTTCCCACGCTGACTGTACTAGAACCTCTTCTACTAAATCTTTGATCGGCATCTTCCTCTTTATTTTCTTTTATTTACCGCGGAAGACCAACCTCTCTCTCTGCTTTATGGTTGTTAGTTCAAGTAGGCCAAGCTGAAGTCTGATAGTAAAGAACTTCCTAGCTGCACATTCATCGTATATAATAGATAGGTAGTAGGTATCAGATGGAGTTTCTGTTGAATATGCTGCTGCCGGCTTCAGCCCATAAGTACTTAGGTGGTACATGCATTTGAACCTCTTTTTCCTTAAGGAGCTTCAGTTTGATCAGTACTTCGTTCTTGGGAAGCCCTTCAAGGAATCGTTTCTTTTGTTAAGCAAGCTAGAATGTGTTTTCTGCTGCTATCAGGAGTTCCTGACCCAAGGAGCTACTTCTTCGTTGAGCTATGACCTTCGGTTTTGTGATCGACCTGCCTTAATACTTATTATTATATATTTTATACTATATATTATATAATAGTTATATAATAGGGCTTGATCGCCCCCACCAAGAGTGATCGAACTTCCTTCTTAGAAAACGTCCTCCGCTGCTGCTAAAGGAAAGGGTTGTTAGGGGGTGGAACATTAAACATTAGCTGATGGTGAGCATTCCATTAAGAGATGATACAACGTATACTCCGCATCGCCTATGTACGGAGAATAAGTGGTAAGTAAGAAGGAGGAATCATTGCTTGTCTGGTAGTTGATTGAGGAGTTTCAGAGTTCTTGATAGGGGATAGAAAGAGGAGAGATAAGACATTCTAATTTTAATACATAGATAGACTTAATAGCCTTTGCTTTAGTTGAGTTGAGGTGTTTTCCTGGTTCTCGTTCGGCTATGTATGGTTGCGATATGGTTGTTAGCAGTGCGGAGCTGGTTCGGCTTTGATTAGGAGAGCTAGGCTCCCGTTCGTTCTTAAGGAATAGGCTAAGGGGCGCCCGATTGAATGAGCCTAGCAGTGGCGCTCGGGTGTTGGTTGTTCGGTTTATTTTATTTTAACTTTGCTTCAGCATGCGTTAACAGCTGCTTGGGGTACGATGACAAGGAGAAGTAAGATAGCTTGAAAGGAATTTCCTTGCCATTCACGTTCAGCTCCGTAACCTGTCGAAAAAAGGGTCAACGCTCCTCTACTGCTAGTCGAATGACTTGAAGCGCATCTTTTTCCCACAGTCCAATTTTCGTAGGGGGAATCCTTTTTTTATGAAAGAGAATGCTCACCATCAGACATGAGCTCAGGTTCGTTTTTTCTGTCCACTCCTGTGTGGTAGGCTCCCCATGTTCTATCAAGTAGTCCTTCTTGTCCTCTTCGGTCAATCGACATTCATCTGAGCTTGCTTTTTGAATAAAAAAATCAAAAAGATGAGGTTCTCACTACCAGTCGGAGTGGGACCCCTATGATCACCTCCACAAGAAAGTGAGGGATTCCTAATCATCTCTTGAATTTGGTCTTTCTCTCTTTGATCCCGATCCTGAAAGCTCTGTTCGCCTACTGGTGAGATAAGCACCTTCTAGGGCTCAGAGTGTCACCTATGACTAAGCTCCGTGACTAGCTCCATTGTCATCATCTAAGTTCTTCTTCATCACAGGCCAACCAAACCGCTAGGATAGGCAGACAAACCTGAACCTTAGAAAGTAGCCGGCAGAGACGCTACGGGAGAACCACCTAGGATGGCGTAAGAGACTCGATCATCTCTTTCTTCAATGTGGGTTTGTGCATTTTTCTTTTGAATCGGTCAAGAGTTCAAACAGGAGATGTGCTTTAGCCAAAGAAGCTTGGGCACCTGCTCCAATAAAGCTAAGAGGACTCGCTATGGTGTGGGCACCAGATCCACTCAGTGAGGCCGGGCAAGACTTTACGTCCGATATAGTAGTGTCTGACATTTGTCAGACTTCAGCAGTGGGATAGACTCCTTCAAATGGAAAGATAGGAGAAGTTTAGCCAGTACAAGCTGTGTTTGTGGCACACATCCCGACTTGGAGTGGAGTAGCCAGGAAGAGGCACCGAGGGAAAACTCGACCAGAAGATCAGCTAACCTAAGTGCCCACGAAGAGAGATTTCGAATAATGAAAAAAGTAGGTAGTAGGCCTTCACTTCAACCAACCTACTTGATTTCGTTTTTTTCTTTCGCACTCAACCATCCGCTCTGGACGAAGCTCGCGCTCGGCCCCTCGGTGACCTTTTCTCTTTCGTTAAGGAGACTTGGAAACCATCGTTGACATTTAGGTGAGAATGGAGTGAGGGTGATAAGCTAAAGCCTATCATTCTATTATAAATTGATTTCATTGGCCGGTAAAAAGGATAGAGTAAAAAAGGGGAGAAACCTCTCAACCAGTGGGTTGGTGCCAGACACATCCATCTTATTGTCACCTACATTCCCGTCTTGCTTACCTTCTGCATTGGCTGATGGAGATTGTAATCCCGGATGAATGGAACTTTCGCCACTTTCCCAACCAGAATAGAATGCAGCTCGATCCGGCTGAAAACCTTGAATCTGAGACTAATGCCTTTGTTGGTTGGGCCTTTGCCTTTGATGCCTCACCACTTTCAGATTAAAGTGCTAGTTTTCTTACAATGTCGATCGGGAAAGATAGAGCATCTTTTCCCCGGCCTGGGTAAGAGTCAGAAGTAAGGCCTGTGTCTATGTCTATCCATCTTATAATCAGCTATACCTCCTAGCCTGTTCTGTCGGTGAAAAGTGCTAAATCCGTGTAATGAGAGAAGGCTCTTTCTTTTCTACTCGTTGTAGAGTATGTCATTACTGGTCTTTCTTTGGCTTTAGCTATTCAGGAAGATTTCCCCCAAGTTTTTAATTTGCTATTTTACTAGATCGAGATGCTTAGTAACTCGAAAGATAGGACTTTCTCTCTTCGACTTCGTCTAAAGCCTGTGCTGGCTGTGTCGCTACTGCAAGGGAGAATCGGAGTGACAATATGGGAGTTGTTCCTTTTGTATACCTTAGGGTATAAAGGTAAGATCTCTCACGTGTCACTATTAATATAATAAGGAGCACCTGAAGGTAACCCGATCAGAATCCTAATCCGAAGCTTGTCCGTATGATGGCCCAAGTCTTACGATTATTTTACCAATGTCTGGTGTTTGGAAAACCTTTTCGTAAGCCAATGGAGCGGGGAATAAATTCCTTTATCTTTCCTCTTTCAACGAAAATGCCTAAGCTCGCAGGTTGGCAGAAAGACAAAGGCTTGACGACCTACCTAATTAGCTAGACGAACTTCCCGATACACCCCAGTCCCAGGTCTGAAGCCGGACATTGATTGACTCATTGATTCCGAGATAGGCTCCTGCTCAAAGCAAAGCCAGGCTTTAAAGACCGAGCGAAAGGCCCCTTCACCCCCGCTTCAGCTCTTCTGTAAGGGTAAGGCCACTAGATTCTGGCTTTAAGGCTGAATTGGCATTGTGCTGCCAGAGGACAGCGAATGTACTAGAGTAGCGTAGCTTCCAACCCCTGCTTAGAAAACAAGAATAAAGGATTAAGAGAAGAGCGGAAGGTTGGATGTAATTCAAGTACAGAAATACGGACATGAGCCCCCACAAACAAGCTCTCGGGCAAAAAGAATTGGAAATAGGCCAAGCCTTTTTCTAGAACTGTTCGGAAGAAGACATAGGAGCCTAGCCGATCAAGATCCTCAAGAGTCAAGAGAAAGAAATCGATCGAAAGAGGACTAACTATAGGTTCGATCGATCCGCTTCCTTCAGTAGTTAGTTACAAATGTATGATAGGTCTATCATTGTTGGCTAGGAAGTCTGCACAAAAGTAGCCTTGGCAAAGGCTGTGAACAGGGGTCACTGTGAGTTGTTTGATCTGCGCAGTCTTAAAGCATAGCTCTTCACGGGTGATCCTCAATCTCAGCATTTGTAATCAGACTTAGAGCTTCTGCAGAATCAGTTTCAAGGATGCCATCTTTTATTTCATAACCTTCAACAGCATTAATCGTCTTTCTATTGCCCAAAGTTTAGCAGCTAAACTTAATGCTTTTGCCATGTGCCCACAAAAACAAAATAACCATCTGCCTTGGTCATCTCTTGCAATCCCTCCAATCCCAGGAGGGCCAGGGCTTCCTTTTGTTTTGCACACCAATCAGTCTTCAATTGGATTCTACCTGCAGGTAGTTGCTTCTTCTTTTTGTAAGGAGGAAAGGACAATTTTCTTAGTCTTGTTCAAGGTTTTTTCCTTACCTTCTGGTCTGAGTGCCATTTCCATCTCCTCTGCATAGGTCCGCAATTTTGGATGATATTTATGGTATGTGCTGCGGCCTTCAATTCAGTCTTCTTTCTATATGTGCCGGATAATACTGGGCAAAATAAACGTCCAGCAGACACCTCTGAGTCCTATCTCAGTGCTGCCCTGCAAATTCTTGTGAATCCGGAATATAAAGATAACTGCTGCTACCAAAGTGAATCCAAAATCTCTTCGATTCACTTAAGGCTTGTGAAAGGCCAAAAAAGGGATTCCCAAGATCTCTTTCCTAGTCGATCACTACTGGCGGAATGCGCCCCAAAAGTCTACCGCGAGGGCCTAATCCCGGCTCTCTTTATATATCCTAATTTGATTTGTCATTAGGTGCTTTTGTTGTAATTGCTTTCACGCACTGGTCCACATAAGATCTCACTTGCCAGAAATCCACAACACCAATTCTGGAATGGCAAAGAAAAAGGCTTTAATTTAAAGCACGAGAATGAGGTTGGATGACTATCAGTGGAGAGTTGGTTAGAATGACTAGAAGACAAGTTTTCTCAAAACCATTAAAGTCAAAAAGTCCTCGGGAAATCCCCTCATCTGCAGATTGGAGACCAAGGGTCTTTCCGGGAGGCTCGGGTGAGAGGGGTGTGATGAATAGAGATTTCCACCAGCAGCTTCTCCTATCACTTGACTTCTGCAGGCGCTGGATCTTATCTTAAGGGAAATGCCCAGATCCATATTCTATAAGATACGGATTTCAGGTAGTGAGAGAACCGAGCAAGTCCTCACTCGAAGAAGGCCGGCTTAAAGGCAAATTGAAGTCGAAAAGCCTTAGATGACTCTTTCGAGAAGGACTTCCCGGATTCGGAAGTAGCAAACCGTCCCTCTATTCCAGTTGCAAAAAAGAAAGGAGGGCAGGCTTGCTAGATTGCTTGCGTCTATGATCGAACTTGAAACTAGCCCATGGAGAGGTAGAGCACAGCGTAAGGGAGAGAGTGAGGGTTGAACCTGTAATGTACCAACGAGGGAAATAACCCCTCCATAAAAGCATGCATTTCCAGACAAGAAGATTGATTGTGGAGGAATTGTCCACATGATGAACCAAACGGGGAGCTTGAGGGGCAGAGTGAAGTTACCATTTTAGGAGCAGATGTCCCGGCTGGTAAGGGAAATGAATGAAAGAAGCTTCTCCAATAGGAGGCATGTGTTGAGCATTCCTTTGGCAGCTGAAGTTCCAGTGCCATTTGAGTAAGGAAGATTGGCCAATCTGAATGACTCCCTGTGAGACTTTGAGAGCAGATGTATTAGTAGTTCCATTTCTAGTTGAAAACAACAAATTAGAATTCAATCACCAAGTGGATATCTCGAGAACTAAAGGTGCCAAGCCTCGGATTCGACTTGAAATGAGGATAAGGGTTCTAGCTAGATATGTATGATTCACCCGGTACCTGGTATTGGTAGTAGCATCAGTCTCTTTCCCCTCCCTCTGTATGAGTTGAGAGGCTGACGGAAGTCTACTAACTATAGGGCTACTCCACCTGACGATTGTTGTCTTATTTCAATAATGCTTTGTTGGTCACCGCTGCGAGGCATCGCTGATAACATCGCCTGTTGTACAGTTGCTTTAGCCTAGGAGCCAACCTAGCTAAGGTTCACTCCTTTTTCATTGGCACCCGCCTGAACAGACAGATCGTCAAATGGCGACGTATATAAAGGTTCCTCACAAACTGAATTGCTTTCTCGAGTTGCCGAAGCTGAGCTTGAAGAGCTTGTTCTCTCCACTCTTGCTGCTTTCTTTGCTATTGCTTCTGTTGAATGTAAGAGGGGTGAATTGAAACTTCTACGACTAAGTGCTATGGAAATGGTTCTCCACACGGAAGACCTATCCCCCCGCTCTACGAAAGAAATGAACGAATGGAAGACAGCCAGAGGAATTCCGAACTGCCATGCGGGGTTCTTATACCCGCATTTGGACTCCCCCTTTAGACTGAGACAAATAAAGGGCAAAGGCAAAGGCCGAGGAAACTCACGATCTACATAATGGTTTGTAGCTTGGTATTGGTTCGAATCCAGTTCGTGAGATGTGTATATCCGATGTCGTTCTCTAGTTACAAGACTAGAGGGGGCACCAGTCATCATTTCTACAGGGTTGGCACATTAGAAAATCCCAGGAAAGACATTCTTTCCCTGCCTTTCTTCAGCTGTATGTTCAGGCTAAAGATAGGCCAGAACAGAACCCTTCATAGCTGGAGTGTAGAAGTGTTTGCTGTAGGTATCGTACAAAAAAGAAAGACGGTATAGTACGGTACGTAAGGTAGACGGTATCCTACGCTACGTAAGGTAGATGGTCTTGTACGCTACATTACATAAGGTATCGTATGGAACGTATGGTCTGGTATCCCAATGGTAGAGACACCTATATAGAACATATAGGAAAATCAAGTTTTATACACAGAGACTAAAGAAGTAATTTTAAAATGATAGGATATTATTCTATTTTCATTTTCATTGGGCATTTGATTGTGGGAATTTGTAACTTGGCATGGTATCCGGACAATCTCTCGCCTCTCATAATTATGGGGGGTTCCTCGGCTATCTTTTTTGTTTTTTTAGCAAAAAGTTACGAAGAAAGATGCCTATCTCTTATAAATATTTTCTTTAATAACCTGTTTGTATTCTATGTTTTGCGAGTGTCTGATCCATACATCTTCATTGTATCGCAATTTATAATTCTAATTTCAATTTATTATCTGTTTTTATTTGTAGATTCAGATTTGTTTTTAGATTTGTTGTTTATTGCTGTGCTCCTCTCACGAATCTTTTATCATCCAAAAATAGGTGAATGGGGATTCGGTCTGGTGACCGAGTTGATCTTTCTAAGGCTCTATTCTATATTCTTCGAATTTTATTTAAAAAAAGAATCTAGATCTGGAGAAGGATCTAGAATAGAACCTCTCATTTATTTGATACCTTTATTTGGTATCGCATTTTTGAATCTTAAATATTTAGACAACGGTCTAAAGGGAATCCTAATTCACATAAACTTCCTTTTCGCGGGCGCATCCCTTATTTAATATATTTCCGAAACAAAAACTGAACTAAGAATTTCATATATTATAGTAGATCAAAAGTTTTCTTGGCAGTAGTGGTACCGATAGGATCATAGACGTGTTGAAGGATTTCAACGGTGATGGTGGAGTTGATCCAGATGTCAGCAGAAGTGCATATCTTTAGGCCCCTCACTAGGATCTATTGAGAACTATGAAGAGGGTATTTAAACAATTTCGTGGAATGGAAGATCCGCTTTTTGATTCAATGCGGGATAAGAAAAGCCAGTCGAGAAGGGCAAAAGAGAGATTTCTTAAGAAAGGATCCCTCGTCCCACGGAGCGCTAAACTTAAATAATTAAGAGGTGAGTTGTCTTCTTTTGAGACGAATGAATTCCGAAGTCGCTTCATCTAAACCAGGGGCAACAGAGTTGAAAGGCTAAGCAGCGCTGAGTTGGCAGCCCCGGGAAAGAAGGGAACTTTCAACATTTAGTAACCCTTTCTTATTTCTGATCGAGGGTCTCCCAGTCGAGGAGGGCACGCAGCCTTTAGGCAACTCGAAAATCATCGGAAAAAACCTCAGTCTCCGTCCGACCATTACTACGAGAAGTGGATAGCCAGGGAGCATCTCTCTTAGCTACGATCTTGATGGATTAGCCCTCAAGGGTTCCACTAGTTAGGCCAGCCGGGAAGACTCTCGAATCAAAGATCAACGAGCCAATCTCTTCATCTACGCTAATCGATTGAGTTGATTGATTAGCCTGAACAGGAGATCATATCTTAGTGATAAAAGCCGTTATGCTTGATGAGGATTTCTCCCCTTATCTGACTGGTGGTTCTAACCTGATATCTATCATTGAGTCGGGATCAGAGTTCACCCGCTTGCCCTAAGGCTGAATGCCCGAGTAAGGCAAGCAACCGGAGTGCAGAGAAAGGGAGACCTGGTGAAACTCTCTTCCATGTCTCTTTCTCTTATAAAAGATATTTTAAGAGCACGGGAAGTGTCAAAGCTGTCTGTCTGACTTCAACAAACTGACAACAGCATTGAATGGCGGAAGACCGCAATCCAGCAAGGAGAGAACCCGCCCTTACTTCAATGGAAGCCGGGGAGGGGGAGTGGAGAGATAGAGATCACATTTTATCCTAGGGCTAGGGAGAGAGAGATTCCAGCCTTCTTCCCAACTGAGGCAACAAACAATCGAGCAGAAGGACTTCGGCCATTAGTGAAATTTCACGAGTTGTTGAGGTTAATTCAATCGAACATCAGCTTCGGAGCTTAGAGCACGCCAAGCACAAGCTACTTCCCCCATTATCCTTTTTTTTTATCTAGGAAACCTTAGTTCAAATAGGATTCGATCAAAGAAAGGCGATTCCACTCTTTTCCTAACCTACAGGATCATTTGTCGAGAATAGGTCCCCTCTATTTCCTCCTTCCATACATAATTCACTTCTGATTCATTCTTCATATCCTGTCCTTCGCGAGTTCAGTCGTTTGTATTCGATACCTAAATAGGAGTCCCTAACCCTAAAGACGAGAGAGAGTGACAGGTTACTCAACTCGTAAAGGAAAATCCGCCTTATTACACTCTTCACTCCCCATTATACACTCCTAGAGGAATGAAGTAGCTATACTTAAGAGTATAGTGAGAGGATGGGAGCTTCCTTAGCTGATAGCAAGCTCCCCCTCTCACTACGTTCCTCTTCTAGCATTGCTAGATCTTCTAACCGTCTGATTCATACCTAGTTCAAGAAGAAACATCTCACTTCTGTTTACTCAGACTCCTCTTTCTTATCGAAGACTCTGGCAGCTGGAACTCATCGGCAGCGACTCTTACCACTGCAACCTAGGCACTCAGGCCTTGGAGCTGATCTGTCAGTCCACCGTTACCCCAAACCTCTACTTTGCTTTGAAGTGAAGCGACTTCGTTCATTCCCGAGTCGATAATAGCCAGAGGATGGAACCCTATCCCTGTAATGGCACATCAGCTTACCGATTCCTTAATAAGCATTGGATTCCCTGGAATAAAGAGTAAGCCCCTTCTATCTCGCGCATATCACGCTGATGAGAAGAGAAGTGTCCATAACGCGCTGGGAAGACATTTCCCTTCGAAAAGAAAGAAGGCAGGGCTTACGGGACTTCTAATCGCCTGCTGGGGGCTCTGTTGGCAAGTCTAAGACTGCCTCCTGTCACCGGAAGTCAAGAATACCAGTATGTAACCTGCTATACCTCTCGAGGGCACAGATTACCGTCTGTTCTTGACTCCCCAGGATACCCCCTCTTTGAGATAAAAAGATATCAGGGTTACCTGCCCGTTGTTATCAAATCAAGCACCCCTTTATCTTATCTTACAAGTTTCACAAAGCATTCGACATTCATTCCTGGACTTTACAAGTTATCCCCATATGGAGTTAGCCCAAGGGAGTGATCCAATCCCCCCATTATATATCAAGGGGGTCACTGGGACTGGGCTTGACATCAAAGACAGAGACTCGCGTATAAGCGCAAAAAAGGAAAACTGAACTGGTTAAATGCACCGCTGAAGCTGCCATCTCACGATCGACTGGGATAAGGCCTTTGTGCAAACAGCGGCCTATGCCCTTCTGTTTCAGGCCACTTCCCAACTAGTGAAAAAGGCGATCGAATGATCAGTGAAAGGAAGAGTTAAAGAAAAAATGGAAATCGATCATGCCACGTGCGAATTTTCTCGTAATGCTCCTTTAATTTTTTTAGTCCGTTCGTACGATGGTACCTTTTTGGGGGTCAGGCGGTGTGTTGTGTACAATTAGTGGGGACCGATAGTTGTCTTACATGACTACAGCCACCACTGACCACAGGACTTCTCCTTGCCTGCAATTGTCCCGTATCGACCATGTGGGATGGGAGGACGTAGATTGCCATATAATGATATTTCAGTCTAATTTGTCTTATCTTATTTCTGAACTGCCTATCTTACCTTCCTTGTCTTAGCTGTGCAGATCTTCTTTCTGCTTTCAGTTGATCTTCCATGTGCCAATCAAAGAGAACGAAGTGCACTACACTTCGTTCTCTAGGTTAACGTCCAATCCTGTCCACCTAGCATCCCACCTTCCCCAATGTTGTTTTAGTATTGGGCACCTGGTCTTTCGATGAGCTTACTAGAGGGAGAGAGATCGATTAGCCGGGCCCCTTGCCCACTCCCCTTCCCCCCATTTCTGGGGGCCTCGCCCTCTTTACTTGATCTATCAAAGAGAACTACCACGCGAAACCCCGTTACCGCCTATTGGCATGTTCACAGTCATCGACGAGTCTCACTCAAGCTTGAGTGGCCGTTTTCCCCGAGTAAGGATTCAATCCAGCCACAGGTTCCCCTACGGCTACCTTGTTGCGAATGGAGGGTCAGCTATATACCTTTTTAGAAGGGCCGCGTGGATTTTTCCAATTATAGTTTTTGATTCTATGGCGTAACTCCTTACACCAGTGCCCCTTTTACCGTCACGACTTAGTCGTTCCCGGATGTTTATCAATTGAAACTACGACATTCACCGAGGTTGGCACAGGGAGCCGCTCCGAGTGTGAGAATCCGAATCGATTACGCCCATTCCCTCAAGCAAATGCGGACAAGCTGCTTCTGGAGGAAGCGCGAGCGATCGCTCAACTAAAAGATTGTCGATCGAATGGCGCAATTGGGCGGACTTTTGGCGAGAAAAAAATGCAATTATTGGGGAGTCAATCCTTACGAATAGGCAAACTGAGTATCCTTCCCATAAACTGTCTCAGATGCTTGAGGAATTGTGTCGCGCGGATGCCCACACATCCTCTTATCTACTTTAAAAAAGATGTCTACTATATAAAAAAAAACTTTCTTCAATTGGGCACATATAAATTTGAGTCCTTCAGCTTCCTATATTCCCACCTATGTGATCCCCATTACTGATGGACAAATCTGTCACTTTTTTCTTCTTCGTATTCCGACAGAAGGAAGAAGGTGTAGTCTCCCTCTCTTCTCATACAAGAAGAAAGGGAAGAGGCCTCTAAGGACCTAGCGCTGGGGGGGAGGGGAAAAGTGGGTATGCGGGTTTCCCCCTTAGGAAGGTTTCCTTACAGCTAGTGAATGAAGGTCGCATTGAAGCTCTAGATGACTCTATAACAGCGGATATTGCTACATATATAAGAATGAAAAGCGCATATCAGTTTTGTTGAGGAAGTAAGCTGTAGTGCTTTCAGCAGTAGGGGAGTTTTCTAAGTTCTCATAGTTATCTACGGTAGTCAATGAATTAAGGCCAGCAAGTTCGCCAGTTAGCTTTCCTGCCAGCGAGTAGTCTGATTGTTAGTTATATTATCTCCTTTGATGTTACACTAAGTGATCACTGGAATCATAGAAGTTTCTTCATGTTCAGCTAGTCTGTTAGTGATAGGCAATCCAGTTAGATACAAGTAAGTTCTCTTTATGTTGTAAGCCAGTCACTTTCTTTCATCAGTAGTCCTGGAAGTAGGACATCTTTTTTGATACAAGACTCTTTCTAGGAGGTGTGAACTAAAGGTCTTTCAAGTCTTCAGGCCATAAAGTTGTTTAACGTACCGATATGTAAAGAGAAAAGACATAGGATAGTTTTTTATACTTTCTCTAGCTATTTAGTTACAGCTTTCACTCATAACTCATAGGAAACCTCCCAACACTCCTAAGTCATAACTAAATAACTCCTAAAGCATTCGGGGTAAGGGCACAGGAAGTATATTTTTATTTATATATTCAAAAGAGGAAGTGGTCCTTAGATTCATGTCTAAGTCAGGAAGCCCCTGCAATATCTTTTTTTGATGGGGGGCGGAGTGAAACGACTAGGCTCTCTAAAAGGTATCAAGATAGGGCAATTGGCGATCCCGGGGTTCCCCTTCGGGGGTTACAGACCGGATCCGAGGAGAAAGAAACAAGGGAGTCTCCTCTCTTCTATTCTATTTATTCGATTTACAAACTTAACGAAGCGGATAATGCGACAACCGATTGTGCGACATCTATTCTATCTATCTAGACAACAGCGGATTTGCCGATCGGAGAATCCGCTGTTCACTCCTATCGTCTTCTTGCTAACAGCCAAAGAGCGGATTGGCACAGCGAATTCGAGAGCAGCAGATTCCAACAACGGATATTGCGATTCTTCTTGAACTGACCTTTCATGAGGGAACGATATTGATCCTCATTCATCTATATGTAGCTGCGTCTCTATCTATGATGCTATAGATCATCTTGATATAGCAGCGGAGAAATAATGCTGCCTTTCTGCTCTTTCTACCTTTGCTTCTCCTGCTTGGGTCTCGCTCACGGATCTCAACCACGAGACTAAGAATCATGCTTACGAGGCTATCTCGATCTCTATTGTGCAGCCTGAAGTGGTTAGTCTGGTTATAAAGGAGGAAAAGATGTCTGAGAAGGATTAAGTGGTTGATAGTGAGCAATCGGCTAAGGGAGGATGACAATGAATTCTCGTTCCAGACAGCGACGGAGGATGGTGTAGAATTCGAACAACACTCCTTTGACTTGCTATCTAAGAGACTAGCCTGGAGAGATAGGAAAGACGCTCTGCTCTAAAGGGATACTGAAAGGCAACTCGATGCCCCTATGAGGGATTGACAACTTGATGCCGCAAGATCGGTTGTTAAAAGACTAAAGCCCACCTTCAAGCTAAAAGTCTAGTCGTATTTATTACTTATTCTTCTTCCGCCATACCCAAGAGTCATTCACTCCCTAAAGAGATTTGAGAAGAGTAACTAAGATAAGAGTTGTTATAGGATTTAACGAAAATCGGTTTATAGTAAGTGTGCCGCTAATTGACATATCTCTTTGTTGTCGATTAGAGACCTTCCTTGCCCTGCTTAGGGCTATGTGATAGCACCCAAAGGGACCTATTCTATTTGAACAAGACCACAGAAACTATAGTCATACGGTCAACCGAACCAAAGCCAAAGCTAAATCCTCTTCCCTTCGCCCCTTCCCCGGCTCCACTCCAGAGCAATGCCATGACCCGGTCGAGAGCCTTCCATGCGGATTCCTTCAAAGAGAAAGAGAGAGTGTGTATTCCCGGCATCAATGCAAAAACTTCCTGGTCCGGGAACTATAGCAATTCTTGGTCCCACCAAACCATGCCATGAACAGTCGACTCAACAAGAGCAGGGGATATTGAAACTAAGACTCATTCCGTCTATTGCTCTAATGCCCTTCCTCCAACAGATTCAATTGCATCGTTTATTCCTATTCCGGCAAAACTAGCTGCTGACTCAACCTCCCCTCGGGTCTACGCCCTCCTTGTTTTAGCATCGGCGATTGAAAGAGAGTAGGAGCGCATTCTCTCCATCTCAGTTGGAAAGTCTATCGCTCTCAGCAGCAGTTCCTTGGTCATACCCTCGGTGATGACTAGCAGTCCTTCCTTATTGAGTTCTCAACCTCTATTGATAGATCAAGAGTTCCGGCCCGGCTATGATTCCATCAACAAACCCGATTCGGTATACTTAGCTTCTATTACATTACAAGAATCTATTTTGAAAAGAGCTATCCTAAAGCTTGACAGGTCTCCCCAACTCTGTTTTTCACTCGAAAACCGAAAAGGATGAGCCCCTTTCCCAAGAGCAGAAGGAGCGTTTAGATACTGTACCCTTAGGTGCAGGAGCAAGGACGAAAGGAGAACAAGTCGCAGGAGAAGCGTTGAAGAAGCAGTAGTTTAAGCCTGCAGCTTATCAAAATAAGCACCAGCAGACAGAGGTAGATACAGAGCCATAGGCAAACCTTCATGATCGATAGCCTTTTATGAATACGACCCTCGTGCTCGAGAGGCGGATCCAAAAGCAGTCGCTTACCTAGGAGCATACTTCGGTGTAGCATATATAGCGGCATACCCCTTTGACCTAGGTGGAAAAGAGATCTATTGAAACCCACCATAAGTATCTGGGGAGACAGCAGCGGATACAGATTTACCATAAGCAAAAGCGGCTACTGAGGCGAAGGCAAATAAGGTTCCGGAAAAAGAAATGGAAATAAAAATCGGAAAAGGTCTGATCCAATATTTTGCTTTCTTGTTGTCTTGAATTGTTATAGAACGGCTTTATATAAGGTATAGTTGGTAGGACGAAGTGGGATGAGGCCTTAGTGGATATAGCAAGTGTGCCGGGGAGGCGGCTCGGGCGTAGTAGGTCTGGACGCCTAGCATGAAACAGCCTTCTCTGGTAGCGGCACTATACCTTAGTATAGTCTCTCTCTAGCTTCCAGTCTATATAAAAAAACGTAGTTAGCAGAGGTAAGTCTGTCTGGCGTTCCCTCGCGTAAAGGGCTACTTTGGCATCGGCTCTCTCTCGTTAGGTAATTACCGAGGCGAAAGCAGCTCTCTCGGAAGTCAGTTTCCCCGCCATCTTAGTGGGACTAGTCTAATAAACTTTCACTTCAACTGCCTTACTCTAAAAAGTAAGCAAGTAAACTACCAAGACTCGGATTTTTTTTTGTTGTGGTAACGCCCTTCTAGAATTACGTTTAACGTCCCTTTATGACTTTTCCGATCAGCGCCTCGGGTCGGTAGCCGGGCTCCGGGACATTACTACCACGGCTACTATCGACCCGAGCCCAAAGAAGGAAAAGAACGGACTAAAGCGAGGAGTTCATTGGCCATACATAGTGAAGGGGGGTGGGGGTCAACCTCTTTCATGACCCATGGCCCCAGTGTGTAACTTGGTTAGCATTTCTAGAACTGTAGGGTTGGTTTTTCGATAGGGAAAGAGGGGAGTTAGTTGGCTGTAGTTGAGACACATTTTTCGGGTGGACGATATGGATTTATTCGAGATGGTTAACCACTTTTTTAACCGTGAGAGGGAGGTCATTCAGAACCCGCTGGCTCCAGTCCAGAACCGGTGGAAGTTCCCCACGCCGATCCCCATCAAGAACAACGTGAGGCACTTCGAAGTGCCATTCACACTTTGATTCTTGAGCAAGTTCGGGAATATTGTGAGAAGGGGAAAGGGCGGCTTTCCGCTCACTTTCCGGAAATGGAAGAAATCTATTCCAGTGTCGCAGAGAACATTATGTCTCGCGATCTGGAAATATCTGCGGAGATTGATACTGAAACCCTCCGCGGATGGGTGGAGGAGATAAAGGAGAGCCCTAATCCCCTAAAATCCCTCATTAGGGAACACCTGTAAGATGAGTCTGCCGCTTTCTTTCATAACAGAGCCGGGAATAACGGCTGGCATAGAAGTCTCTCGCACGCAAGGAGATGCATTTCTGGTACTGGTAGTACTGGACAAGCTCTCAGGGAATAATCTCTTTCTTATTTCTTCCTTTTTTCCCATGACGACTAGGAACGGGCAAATCAAAAATTTAACTTCGAATTTCGGACCTCAACATCCTGCTGCTCATGGTGTTTCACGATCAGTATTGGAAATGAACGGAGAAGTGGTGGAACGTGCGGAACCACATATTGGATCACTCCAGTGCGGCACGAAGCCGCTGACGCCGAGTCGGCTCCTATGCCGCTAGCTATGCCCTGCTTGGTCCCCGGCACGGTGGAGGTCCCGTAGCGCGTCATGAGCACCGGGCTAAGGGGCGGTTGAGCAACTCAAGCGAACCGCCCTACCTTACTACAACATAAGGACAGAAGGGAGAGGGTTGTGAAGGTGGCCTCGTTATCCACACCTCCGGTCAGATGAATGGAGGACCGACCCGGGTTTTCATGAGCGTTGGCGGGTCCTGGAGTGCCTGTCAAGGGCGCTAGCGCATACCCCGGGGTGATCATCACCACCTGCACCTCACATCTCGGCACAGCGGAACGTGTAACCCGCCTGCTGTCTCATTCAACTACATTTGTTCCTTTAATCCATAGCCTAACAGAACGCAGCAGCGAGGGACAACCCGCCCATACAGCCAGCGGGGAGGATGGCACTACTGGCAAAGACCGTCCGGCGAAAACGCCGCAGGCGCGAAGCGTGGTAGGCCTGTGCCGGGGGAGCATAGCATAGGTAGGAAAGGGAGCCCGGACGGTGGAAGAGCCAGGGGGGCCAGGTCATTTGACGGAAATGGAAGGCTTTTCCCCTATTAGAGAAGGCCCTCTGAAGGGAAGTGCATTAATTCTTGGAAAAAGAGGGAGCGAGCCTATAAAAAAATGAAAGTGAATTCAATGAATAGATAGGTACGACAGACAGCGCTGCCTACACGCGAATTAGCTTCCGAGGTCGAGCAGTCTCAATTTCACTACAGGATTTGCGAATGAATGCTGGGCTGGGCCACCTCGAATGGCGTGAGCCGCATGCGGGGAGACCCGCACGTACGGTTTTTAGGGGGATCTGGTCGAAAGACCGGCCGGCGCCCACCCGACTAGAGGGACTGAGAAATTAATAGAGTACAAAACTTATCTTCAAGCTTTACCTTATTCTGATCGTTTAGAGGGCGATCGCGGACTCACTGAATGAAGTCCTCCGTTTCTTTCGGAGGTGCTGACCCGCAGCGAGGCAGAGATGACTAAGTTACATAAGGAATATGGCGACGACAACAGCATGTCGTAGAAGGAGATAACAGGTGGAGCCAACGATCCGCTAAGACTAACGTATCTACAACTCCATCCCCGAGCGGCAGTCAAACGGAGGCGTGAATGCAAGATGCCAGCGGAATGATCGGCCGGACAGAGGCTAGGGCTGCTTCCTTCCCACCGCGTCCTTCCTTGTGTGTCGGAGATATAAAGCGAGTGCACCGGAAAAGAACGGGAACTGGGTCGATCTATTCTATGGCGAAGCATCCGAAGCATAACTGCACACTCACACGATCTTTGCCGAGAGATAGGAGCATTCGGTGGAACCGGTGAACTACACTTGCTTCTGGATAGATGTGTGGGACAGAGGGCTCGTGGTACCTGCTGCCCACCCTTCCTCCTCTGCTTTGAGAACCGTGTGAACGGAGAGTGGGCAGAAGGGAAGGAGGTCCTCATACGGAGTCGCACACGCACACTTACTTGAGCAGTGCGGAAGACTGGGGAATGGGTTGAGTAAACTCCCCTGGGGCCGGAAAAATAACAGACGAAGCTTTACTTAGATAGGGCTTTGATTGGTCTTTTTTTTTCTTAGTGATTGAAAAGGGGGGCGCCTGGGTATGTTACAAAAAGGGAAGGCAGAGGTAGTACTTCGAATGGCGAAACGAAGGGCTAAATAGCGCCAGTGATTCTCTGAGCCGGTCTGGATTTTCAACGCCTCGGGAAACTGGTCGAGATAGATGACAGCACCCTTTTCCTCTCTTCCTTACCGGGAGGGCAATCTTATCTTATGGCCTTCACCTCCCGCCCGGCCCGGAAATAGAACCCAGCCCCCCCTTCTGATCCATTCATTTCTGCAAGCAGGGGGGATCCAGAGCTAAGCCTCCCGTCTATTGCATAACCTAAAAAAGCTATAAGCAAAGTACCAAAGGTGCGCTCCGCCCGGTGACTAAGAAAGAAATTGGTTTGCGCTTTGAAGTGATGAGGTCGCAAAGAGGGAAGTAGGGCTCCTATTGAAAGGCTTTCCCTCCCTAAAAAGGCGACCAGCTTTCAATACTAGTTGTTACGTTACGCTGCCATTTTTCCAATATCATTGAATAGCATGGCCTGCCTGGGGCTAAGGTAACTCAAGTGGGAGAGCCGTGTTATGGGTGACCTTATTGCACGGTTCAGAGAGCACTTGTGTATGTGATGCAAGTGAACGTGTACG
>CM062532.1:112602-117602 GCA_031439595.1 Pterocarpus santalinus | reverse complement strand
TGAATTCCACGGAACTTTATCGATTCCAACGCAACTTATCCTTTTGGAGCTGACGTAACAAACTACGCGAGCCTCCCGACGAAGCCAACATAAATCCTATCCGAATAAAAAAAAGAAAAGGCAGTTTCATTATGGTGGTATACCAGCCGCCTGTTCTGGAACTTCCAGTTCCAATCGAAGCATATCTATCCGTAAATGGATTTGTATGTATAGCCACTTCAGTCGTGCTCGTTGTTTCTCTAAAGTATCTTTTTTCTGGGAACATGGTCAACCATAAATTATTATGTTCGCGATTCTTCATCCACCGATGCAGAAAATGCTCCAGTTTTCCATTCTCATATGAGGCCGGAAAGTTTATTGGCAACAGGTCGGCACGAAGTGATTCATCATGCTCAAACATGAGGCGATCGTTCGTTAGGGACGGTTTATAGATCATAAAATTCCCACAAATGGAATGAGAAGTGGGTCCATGTAAATGATCGAGACCTCGGAAACAACAACGCTCCTTCCCCATATGGAGTTCGGAACCCAAAGGCAATCGTTGAGTGAACTGTATCCTCTTTGTGTTAGTTGACCTAAGCCGCACCATTACTGCTGGGGTGGGGCTCGGCCTCCGAACCGTACGTGGGGCGAGTTTCTGCCTCATACAGCTCGGGCCGAAGACCGGGGGAAGTTTAGGAGAGATGGGGAGACCCAGCAGCTGCCGGTCGGGGCGGGGATAAGCTTGTGAAGAAGCAAATCCCCCCCCAAAAAAAAACTTGATATACTATAGCGCTAGCGCTTCGCGTTCTTTCTATTTCATCCCATTTTTTTCGGGATAGGCGGCGTCTAATAAGTGAAGTAGTCGTCGTCTTACCAATTGGCTCGGACACCAGACCGCTCGTGCCCGCCCATTCTGTCTCGCCCTAAATGGAATGGCTCTCTTAGTTACGCTGCGCCCCGGTCTGAGTCCCCACGTCCGCTCTTCTCCGCCCGCAACCCAAGAAGTTGGCTTTGCCAACACAACATTAGGGCCGTCCCCTTCATTCTATGCCGACCCCGGCCCGGGGCTGGCTTTTTGGGAAGCCCGTTCCCACCGCGCTCACGGCCCGGCTGGCCTTCCAGCGGTAGTGGGAATTCTCCCGTTCCCTGGTCAAAGACTTGGTTGGATGCGGGATCTACTCCACGAGGAGCGGTACGGACGTAGATGATATCATCACGACCTCTCTTTTCGTACCGCTAGGGATGCTTAACGCCACTTCGCCAACTGGCGTTACCTGCGCTTTCGTGTCTCTCAGTGTGGTCAGCACTGGGTGTTTCCGAGCAGCGAGGCTTACACCCATTCGCATTAGTTCATCCAAAGTTCCTTACCCTTATGCACGAATTATTGAATAAGCCATCTTCCTATCAAGGTTAAGGAGTCAACTGAGCATCTCAGCGGCGGGATTGAATACCCGGATCGAGTCAGAGTTCACGCCGCCCGCCCTGAACAAATAGGAGGCGTGGGCCACAGGTCGCACATAAGCCGCCGGGTCGCACGACAGAAGAACACCCAACATACAGATGCACACTCCAAAATGTGAAATATTCATCTGAATTGGAGCTTTTTGGTGGTAGTCGTGACCAACAGCCATCAGCTGTCGGCTCGTTGGTAAGGCGAGAGCTTCAAGCCCGATTTCAGGTTCAGGTGGCACACCCCCCACACAAGCACCACCCGACGAAGGGGGGACGGGGAAAGCTACAGGCCCAAAACCTTCGACCCTTCTTTCGAAATGGGGGTGCCCGGAGCACCTCATCTTGTCATTTCGTTGTTGCTCATTCCCGTTAGGGTTAGGCCGAAGTGTTTGGCGTTTCCTTCTCTGCGCCCGCTCACGCTTTGCTGACCTATCGCGTGGTAAAGAGAAGAGAGTACGAAAGAATAGTAAACAGAGCACACCGCAGAAAGATTCTAAATATGAAAAGTCCCCCTTGGATTCGAGAAGAAGGAAATGAAGAACGGGAACGAAACGAAATGAGGCGTTTCCAGCTCTAGTTTCGGATGAGCTTCTCCCAATTATGTCTGGTAGTAGAATAGGGCGGCCTGCTCTGACCAAGACTCCACTTTTTGCTCCGTCCATGGAGCGTATGAATTTCCTGGAATGTAGATAGACCAAAAGAGGGAATGAAGGGATAAGAATTGGAATTATAGTACCATTGGAAAAAGGGGCACCTGTGGGAACATCTCTACTGACGAACCATTTCAATAGTAAGGGTGCTGCCGTGCCACGAGGCACGACCATAGAAGTAATGAAAAATAAAAAGTTATGTAGTTGGACCATCTGCTCTATCCGTTCGAGTTTCGCTTCTCTAGAGAAGATGAGACGCTAAAAATGAAAGTGTTCGCAACGCATACCGAAAGGATACCAATGAAGCCGACCATTAATGACTAGTTCGAACACCAGGAGCGGTCTGATCAAATCAGGGATCAGACCGCTCTTAGAAACATAAAACAAAAGCAAACTCTCATAGTTCGGAGCCCAGCTCCAACTACTTCTTCGTAAGTAAGGTGAGGTACTTCTTTCGGTTTGAATAGGGGGTCGCTCTTCTTTTCCATTTTCTGTCTGGTTTTGGTCCTCCTCCTACCTCCGTTTGCAACGGCTACAGACGCATGTTAACGTGAATTGCGTGCGTATAGAAACAAAACGAGCCACTTATTTATTCTCGGAGCTGGCCCATTGATTCCCTGCGGTTAAAACTATTGACCATCCACTCGGTCTAACAGAATATGCGAATGATGGATGGCTTGGACGACCCGCAGATAGGGAAGGCTTTGCCGGGTGCCATGCTCCATTATTTGCATGACATAGGACTGATAGGTCCGTGGCGTCATCAGCCCCCCCCGCGGGGAATGGAGATAGTGACGAATGTCACGGTACCTATCAAGAATAGAAAGGGGGTCAAACCCGTCCGCTACCAACGCAGCTTCCACACGCCGTTCTACTAGGAATTGATTATGGACTATGGACACCATACGGTTCAACCCGTCAGCCCCCCCAAGATTCTGGAGCCCGTAGCGGCAATAAAGAATATCTCTTCGAATTGCGTCCGAGATTAGGGGAGGTTCTAATTCCGGGATAATAACCGGTTGAGGTAGGGGCGCCGCTGGGGCGGGTTGGGGCGCTTCAAGAGGTGCTTCGGTTTCTATACCTGGCGGAGTGGCCCTTCCATCCCAGCGATCCCATCGCAATGGGCGAGAACTTGATCTTGAACGACTAAAGGAATAGTAGCTCCCCCCGGAAAAGAAGATACATAATTTTCTTCCAAGTCAAGTCCGATGCTCTCAACTCTTGAGAGACTTTCTCTTTTAAGACCTCCGGCTCAGGTTTTCCGCAATTTCTAATCCAGTGGAAGGCCCTTGACATAGCATTGAGAAATTGTTGAAACATAGTGATTGATTCAGACAAAAAAATTCCCTCCAGACAGACTGAACGTAGTCTTTCCTGTAGGAGTAGTGAAGAACTATATATAGATGTGCTTTGTTGTTGACCAAAGAAAGAAAGGATGCATGGGACTTTTGGCTTTATTATCATTCAGCGCAGTTGCCGCCTATTTAGATATAAATAAAGGACAAAGCGCTGTTCACGTTACAGCTACTTTGTTGACTGTAACTACACTACGATAATTTTCATTGAGCTCCCAAAAAAAAGCAATTCTAGCACAAGAGTCAAATAACCTTTTCATAAGTAAGAAACCTACCTTTCTTTTCTACGCTACGATCTTTCTTTTCTTATGATTTTTGCTAATGGATTGATTATATAAAAAGTGATTGATATCAACGTTTCATTTCATTTACTTTGACCAATTGAAGCACTGAGTAGTTACTTACAGAATCTCAAACCTATTAATTAGAGCGGTACACGGAACACTAACCCAATCTCAAGAAATACAGTAAACGCAACTACTTTCAAGCATCTCGTAGTTGAGCGGTACTGCCATCAACAGTTCCAACATGGACAAGGACTGCTGAACATGGATGGATAGAACGAGAGTCGAACTCGCATGTCTCTCTTGCTATCCCCTTCCCCTGCTATGCTTCCTTCCTCCCTACCGATCAGTGAGCAGCACTACTGTTTTATCAGTGGTCTTCTCTCACTTAAAAGTCTCCCAGACCCGCCTTCTGTACTTGGAAACGAGCTAACAAACGTTAGCGAGCATATAAGAGTAGTCAAGCGAGTAGATAGAGCGAGCGAGTAAGCGAGCATATGAGAGGGCATGAAATAGGTCTACCGGGACTTCTTCTTATAGATATATCTCAAGATAGCTTTGAACTACTTCCACGCAAGGAAAGATAGTACGTACTACCAATGTCAGGGAAAGCAGACTGAGATACCGATACCAAGCCTAGCTTGAAAAGGATAGATCACAGGTATGTGTTGAAGCATACCGAGAGAACGAGAACTGAAATGAACCATATCGAGCACTGGTCTCACTCTACAAGTTAAGTTCGATGAGCTCCTAGCGTACCTGTGCCTACTATCTACTTAGTGTGTGTGCTTAGGGAAAGCAAGTAAGCTGAGCAGTAGTGGGGTCAAGGGCGATCCCTTCCGCCTTTGAGCCTCTTCCTTCGAGGAGGAGATAGAATGGGCCTGATAGACATGCCTAAAATTGACCGATCCAGCCTGAGCCTGTCTTGTGAATCAAGTTCGAAGGAAGGAGAAGCCTATTCGTATTCATTTACGGTTCCCGTTTCATGACTAGATAATGGTCATTCTACCGAGCAAATAGCAGTTGAAAAGGCTGTAGCTGCATCAAAAGCGAAAAGAAAGGGTGGTCAATCCGATGATTCGCCCCTAGAAAGGGTGTGAGCGAGAGGCAATTCTTTCTCTTTTTATCTTATCTGGGAAGGTACCAAACCAAGGGTAAGTCGGCATTTGCTTAAGATAGGGGTGTCCGCGGGTGGATCAGAATGAGTCCTGCGGTGCACCTTAAATATTGGTAAGTGGGACTCATTAGAGCGTATTGGTCTTTCAAGCACCTGGGGC
>CM062532.1:77102-112102 GCA_031439595.1 Pterocarpus santalinus | reverse complement strand
CCCACCCTGTCAAAGTCAAAACGATTCTCCAACTGATGATTTTTCAGTTTCGGATGTGAAGGCTTAGGCTTCCATTTTTGTTCTAGGTTTCATTTCTCCGCCGGGGCGCTCAGTTCCTTCCCTTGCTTCAGGAAATTCATTAATGCGCTACCTTTACTTTTGCACCAGCCTTGTTGAGGTAGAAGACCGAGTCTACCTTTTTTTATTCTTTGACACCGAGGCTTATCGAGGCCCTTTTAGTACTTCCATGCTTCCTTTTATACAGTAATAGTCATATGCTAGACAGATTAGGGATTAACGAACATAGGTCAGTAATAGCCTACTTGAATGGAACCGCATTCACATAGAGAGAAAAAAACTTCTTACATAAAGAATTTAATTCTAAAATGAAAAGAATCAAAAGGTAGAAAGGGCTTTTTCTTTGCTCTTCTTTCCTTCTCATCGAGAGATGCGGCATTACCGCTGTTGTCTCTATGCCTTTTTGCCTATCTTACTCTTTCTCGAGAGACAGATGCCGACAATGCTTTACATATGATAACTATTTTTTTCACTGGTCGAGAGAAGAAAAAAATTCCTATCTAAGGCTCGGAACTGAACTCCTTTGTCCAACAGTCCATACTTCATGTCCGAGTTCGTCACTTCTTACCTGCTTTCCTTATGCCTACTTGTCTAAGCCCTTGCAATGGGAGGAAGACCGGGGGATTTCCCTTTGAAGTGGAAGAGGATTCATGCCTCGAATGCGCTCTTTTAAGATTATAAGATATCCACGCATAGAGACTGACATGAAAAGGAAAGGGCTTACGACGAATGCCAAGTTTCAGAAGGAATAGAGGGGCAGGTAAAGAAGGGAATAATAGTCAGAATAATCATCCAAAGATGCCGAATCATCCGTTGACTGGAAAATCAACCGGCGCCTCAGGATCAGAAAAAGTCGAGGAAAGAGGCGATTACACAGAACATGAAGCGAGAGCAAAAGCTTTTGCAGAGGGACTTAATCTTCCCAGGAGTTTTCTTTGAAGCAAAGGGCAATAAAGCCGTCAGGAACCGCTCAGCAGTTGGTCAACTTACCTATTCTTTTTTCAGAGTGGGATAGTTAGCGTGTGCCTTTGTTCGGACTTAGCTGCTCCATCTTTACTTTTGTAAGTGTAGTGAGCAATCAATCCTATTCTTCCTTACCTAATAAAGTCTTATAGTTTATAGTAAGGTACGCCCGGTAATGCCATAGATTTTCCCTTAACATCCCGTTCATTTGCTGTTATCGGTTCTGTGTCTTTCGTCCTTGGTCCTTTCAAGTATAGGCCAAATGCGCGTACTTTGCTAAGTAGTTCCCGAGCTAAGGTAGTACCTCTTCGTCTTTAAGGTGATCGTTTTCTTCCTCACTCGGCAAGCGCCAAGAAAATCTCATAAGAAAAGGCAACGCAGGAAGCCGTACTAGCTATGAGTCAGAGCCAAAGGAAGCATCGGAAAATTTCTGTTATGAAGGGAAGACCCCGCCCAAAACTTGGAGATTGGACCTGATACAACAACCGCAATGGTTTTATCAGCAGCCATTCAACACGGCCCACACCATACCCTGGTATACAAATCAAATTCTTTTCTTCTTTCCTTTACTACGATACAACGAATGAATTGAGTCAAATGAATGTACAATATTCACTCAGAAGCGGCAACTGCTTTTGCTTCTTCAATAGTTTAGGGTGGTTTATCCAGGGTCAATTATGGGGCAGAAAGGTCAAAGATCGACGGGAGTGGGGTTCGGGTCTGTCTGTCAATCAAGTAAGCAAGCCGGGCTGCTACGCCGTGTTTTGGGGTAGCTAAAGTCAGAAAGGCAACTCTTTACTACTCTTATCTTTCTAATAGCTGACAAATAGAAATACTATACGACTCTATCTAAGGCAAAGGCCTATTTCCATATCATCTTTCTAGGGGGCTTCCTTCTTACACATCAACTGAAGACCAATCCAAGACTGACGACAGACTATATTTATAGAGCAGAGGAAATCAGAATATCCGAAGTCCAAGCAAAGCAGAAAGAAACGTTAGCTATAGATATATGCTCAACACATGTTACTTATTTCCTTGGCTTAGGAGTTAAGACCGGGAAGTAAGCACAGCAGTAGTAGGCCGGGCTAATCGGTAAGCAACAGCCTAAGACAATGCCGCATACCAACCACAGCTTATCAGGCTCGGTCAAGAACCTAGCAGTCTCGTTCAAGTATTCAAGTACATAGTGGCAGTTCATCTTTTGACCCCTTGATCTTTGAGCTTGGTGGCCTCAAAAAAGCGCTCTAGCTGCCACAAGCGGTTATACAGCTCCCTACCCTTGAACCATTATACTTATATAGGTCTTGGTTTCAGGTCTCTCTAGCCAAAGGTATCCTTGTCTGATATCCATGTCTCCATTGGCCCTAATCTGCTTCCGCATAAGGTAGTTCCCGCGCATTCTCTCTACCTTTTTTTTTGGAGTGGCCACCTTCTAAGCTACCTCAGCCAAGTTCTTTATCCTTACAGTGGAACCCCGGAAAGTGGATCCGGCAATGGAATTAGTAGCTACCAAGAACTTTTCTTTATCCCTCCTACTACCAGAAAGTGATTCAAGGCCTTCATTCTCTGAAAATAGAAGTCTTTGCCTTAGAGTCTCGATATGAGAAAGGAGAGGAAGAATCCGTTGCTCTTAGGCATCCCGTCGAATCCGCTCTGAAGGCGGGGAGCTTTCTCTCTTAAAGGTGGTATTCGTAGCGCTTTCCTCTTACAGAAGTAAGCGGGCTGCTGAAGGAAACTAACCAAAGCAAGCGCCTTTCGAAGCGATCTGGTACTCTTTTTTATAGGGCTTCTCAACAATGTTCAGTCAGGCCTAGCCTAGATCGAAAGGTTGCCCGAGCCGGCAGTGATCATCATCAACGATGATTCGAAATCATATGTCGAATTCCTACAGAGCAGGAAAACCGTTGATTACAGGGGGTGTATCGAAGCATACATCCTAAGTCGGGGCCTAGACATGATATAATTATAATATAGGTAGTTTTTAAAAAGATTGATTGCTAATAACCGAAGGGCTTCATAGCATCAGGCTAACGTGCTTCGGACGGACTAGGGCAGCAAAGCAAAGGTAGCAGCAACTTACTATTGAGGGTTTTTTACCTTAGGCCGAAGCGCGTCAAGGAAAGGACATTCGTCTATATCAAGGTTGAACGAGATATAAGCTAAAATGTCGTACCCGCCTTCTGCCGCTCTATCAGCAAAGGAGGCAACTAACGTAATGGTATTCGCCCTTGCAGCTCTTCCTATTTTTTTAGATTTCGAGTATATAGACACAGGTGAAAGAACAAAATCTGGCACTGACAGCGGAGAAGCAGAGTGACCCGGGAAAGAAGCTCGGGTTGGTTGATCATAAAAACCTCCACTTTTCTTTCTTTCACGGACTCCGTAGAATCGAACTGAAAGACGGAAAGCACCAACCAGTAGGCAGGCGCAGACATACGAACGAATTGAATGAATCATCATGAAAATGAATTCAATTCGTTCGCCGGGAAGTGCAGCAGGTGCAAGCTTTGCGAACCAAAAAAGCCTGCCGATGAAACCCGTTCCCTCGTGCTTCCATTAATGACAGATACATCAGTAGAGGTCGGCCAAGCATGATCAAGGCAGGTGAGCCCTTCCCGCTAACCAAAGGCAGAATTGTTGAGAAACTTGGACCCATTTAAACAAAGTTATAATTCCCGCTCCGACCAGGGTAGACAACACCAGAGTTAACACTACGCAACCGAACTGATCATGGGCCAGAACACCCCTATTGGGTTGGGCGACAAAGTGGACCTTTACCCGAAGCGTAAAGCTGATTCTATGACGCTTCCAAGCCCACAAAGGCGAACGAAATGACGTATATAGATAGAAATCGCTACTGATGCAACTGTACGAAAAGTTGTCTAGTGATCCAATAAGTAGACATACATCAGAGGGATAAAAGGTGGGCGTTAAGGACTAGGTCAAGGGAAAATGCAATTAAAAATGGCAGTAAGTCAAAGGAGTAAACCTAGGGCCAGTTCGTTTTCTTTCAAGCCAGCCAGTTGCAAGCCTATATATTAATTATTCCCTTGGAGCGAGTTCGAGTGCTAATGCTATCTAGTTTTAGTTCTTCGCCTTTCCATTCATATCTCTTTTCTCTACCAAGCCAGTTCAATCAGTAAAGCCGGCAGGAAAGTTTGAAAGATCAAGAGCTGGGGCAGGCAGGGCATTTCCAGTTATCAGGAGGGGGTCCATGGTTGCGTTGCCTCCCTTTCAGGGAATTGCTTTCCAGCCGTTGGGATTTCCCTTGCGATTGTCCCATTCCCTTTTGCAGTAAGTGGAAAAAAAATGACTTGTTCTTGCTTTCCTTTTCACTGCCAATCTTTATCCCTTTCCGGCAGTCCCTTAGCCAAAAGTTAGCTGATAAGGAATGGTCGGTTTTTTAGTATTAATCCAGCGACTGGCCTTGCTCCGAGCGATATCCGAAGTATGGTTCGCTCGCTAGTTATATGCTTAACACATGCATCTGAGGTCAGAGGTGCCGCTAAGGTGAACGCTCAGCTTCAACTCTGACTTTCTATTTGAAGTGCACTGAAGGTTAACTATGTCAATCTACAACTCAATGTGATTGGCTTCGTCCGGGCTCAGTCTCTTCCGGCCGCCTCATCCTACTTACTCCACTCGCTATGTTTTGCTGCCAAACGGACTCTCTCGGGTAGGGGCGCACAGTTCGGCTACTGCTGATCGTAGCGTAGTAGGCAGAAGTTGAGGAGATTGATTTGTTGAGCGAGCAGCAAACCGGATCTGAGAACTTGAGAGATGAATGGCGTAGTTCGCTTGGGAATGGGATGAGACTGGACCTGCCGTCTTTCACATGAAGGTTTATGGAAGGTATGGTCTTTATGTTGGCATGGTTATGGTGGCATGGATCGGATCTGCTTTTCGGATATGGTTTGTTTAAGATCTATCTCTTGTAGGGTTAGCTCCCCGTTAAGCGACTAAGGTAGTGCTCACTATCTTCGCAAGTTAGCAGGAACCATTTCGCATAGCCGATCTGGTGTCGCTGCTTGAAAGCTTTCCTAACTTTATTCATGTAGCTATTAGAATAGGTAGCTCAGCAGATGAATGACTTGTCTCAGTATCAGTCTATTGCTTTGAGGGATTTTCACTAGTAGCTAAAGGAAAGGAACTGAACTCCCCGACTGAGGGACGAATCGAATACTCGACACTCCTTCCCTCCCTACTCCGAAAGAACTGACCGGCTGAAGGAAATGGATCACTCGTAGGACCGAATGTAAGGTGGAAAGCTAATGGACCACTAGACGGATTGCTTACCGAATCCAAAGCATTGAACCTTAGCAGCAGACAAAAACGCAACTGTAATGGTGCCCGAAAGACCCTCACTACAAGATTCACTTTGACATCGCTCCTGCAACAGCAATTATGATAGGCATTTCACCACCTGAAGGAAAGAAGAAAGGCCGGCTTCCCTATTATACGAGGATTGATTCCCAGACACGCCTTCCACTACTAGATGGAAGACTAAGAAGAAAGCAAAGTCAACCTAAATGAAAGGCTTCGGGGATGGCGCTAGACCTGCAACCGCATTCACTCGATCTACGACTTCGAAGACATCAACTGAGGAAAGAACGAAAACGGATTCCTTATTTGACTGAGGAGTTAAAGAGTCTCAAGACTAAGCCAATGCTCCTTCCACGACTAAGACACAGACGAACGGGGCCACTAGGGGTTCTTACACGAGAATTGATTACCTGAAGGCCGACTAGTTGCATTAGTCAAACCTCTCCGCTTCCTCATGGAAGAAAAGAAGGAATAGCAAATTAGGCAATTACCGATTCGACTGCTTGAACTGCTAATAGAAGGCTTGCACGAGGAGAGAGCTGACGGACTAGGGGAATGTGGCAAAGGCTGCTGCTTCATCAAGGAAGCGATAAGAGGATCCTTGATGAGGGGCAAAGACCGGGCCCTCGCTTCAACGAATATGCGGAGGGATAAGTTAGCCTACGGGGTTACCTGCGGGACTCTTAGAGGATTTCTGCCCAGCGGGGCCGGTTACACTGAGACACTACTTCGAATCCTTACGGGATGAAGAGCTAACGGAATGATTACCGAATCGACTGATATACGTAATGCAAAGCGGGCAGAGAAGCTGAGACCGCTGAAGGAACTCGTAGGGAAGACAGTAAACTTAATCAACTCCCTATACGAAAGAAATGAAAGAATGCGGGAAAGAAAAGAGTAGTTAAAAAAACTTAAAGGAGGGTAATGCGCCAGGCAAGAAGCCGCTTACCAAACAATAAGAAGATCGAGAAGGGTTCACCCAACGGAAACCCGCGCTACAACCCAACCAGAAGAGTCCATTACAAGACTTCAAAGACTAGCCGGAAACCCATACTCTCGCTTAGACGGGCATACGGAAAAAACTACCATACGTAATGGACTACTTTTAAGACAACAATCTTTCCTAATTTGACTGATAGCCCTCAAGGATTAGGCCAGGACTCATACGATTACAAGGAGTAGGATGCTTGAAAGGCTGGCTGATGTGCTGTGCTTTTCCCCAAAGATGGAATCTTCCTTGGGGGCCTAAGAGAACGGAAAGATGGAAAGAATCAAAAAATGGGGATGAATGCAATACGGAGAGAGGTAGAAAGGCAAGCACTGCACGGGGCCTCTCTGATGCCTACACTTCCCCTTAGGGAAAGGGGGGAGGATGCCAAGGATTTAGGTTCAAATCAAATCCATCTCCCCTTCGAACTTCGGATTCGTTCAAAGAGAAAGAGTAGTACTTGCTATTTCTTTCTCCCTCTCGCCACGTTCAAGCTGCTAGTCGAACTAGAGCCTTATTACCGTTCCTGACCCAATCCAACTCGGATCAGTTGGCAAATCGAATCCCACGGGTACTTTACTAAAAAAAGGATCCCTAAAATCATACTTTATAAGGCTAGCTTCTCGAACCGGACCAGAATCTTTTAAGCTTTTACTACGCTATGGGCAGACTGACTCTAGGTACACAGAAAGACCAAGCTAAGCCAATCTCACGTCGAAACAGGGAAATTCTAGCCCTTGAAAGCAGCCCACTTCGTCCCTGTATCCCGGAGTTACCTTAGCTTAAGGAGCTCATCTAACTCAAATCAATTCCACGATTCAATCTTTCTTGTGAAACGTTCATATTAACATCTTAAGGGGGATGCGAGTAATAAGTTCTTTCCTTCTCTTCTAGTATAGGCCGCAGGGATCACTTCACTTGGCTTACTTCGTACTGAATGCCCTACTGAGGTCCCGTCCCGAGAGAACTCGCGATGAGCTCTTAGTGATTAGTCAGAACCGGGTCCAGCTAGTCTTTTCAGATCCTGCCTGCAAAAAAAGGGTCTAGTAAGCGCGGATTCCCTAGAAAAAAGAAGATCATATAAAGCTTTTATCTTTAGGGGCGGGCATAGAACAGAGCTAGACTTCACAAAGGCGTTCCATCGATCCAATCCCTACTTCTTTTGGTCTCAAAATTACATAAGAGGGAAAGAGATGAGGATAGGATTCTAGTTCTCCCCAAGGGAAATCCAGCCTTTGAAACTAGTTCAAATCGAACTCAATGGTGAATTGGTTCATTTCACCAGAAAGCTCTAAAGAGAGAGAGTCAAGGAACTTAGGGAGGAAGGTTTTTTCGTAGCCTTTGACTTAACTGTTGGAGCAAAAGAAGAGAGTTCCTTGACTTCCGAGCTGAGCTCGTGACCCAAGGTAGGAATAGAGTGAAGTAGCTAAGGTTTATGCTATGAAAGTTGCAAGGTAAGCAAGGGAAAATTTTGAATGAATAAAGAAGAAAAGTTCTCACCTATCTCAAAAAGGCGTTAAATGCTGCTTTGAAGGTCGATGGGGACTTTCCCACGGCTCGTTCTCGGATTTACCCTTGTTCGATCTGCCATAGTCTCAGAGCTGAGATAATGGACTGCTTTCCTCTGAGACTATGTGGTATCAGAGCGATTCGAGATCAATCAGAGGTGTGCCTGTGAGTGTGGGAGACTCGTTAAAAGAAACTCTTAAAGATGCTTGCTCCGTCAGTGTCAGACTGACGAGTTGGCCGTGGAGGATGCGGCCTGTCAGGAAGATCGGCTTTGGTGCTCGATTGCTTAGAAGGCGAATTTTGAGCTTGTGCTCGCTCTCTCCTGTCATGCATCATAGCTGGGTGGAACACAAAGACATACATCGATTTCTTTTTACCAAGATTTAGATATTTTGATAATATGAATATGGGATTTTTCGCTAAACAGAGAACTATACCTAAGAACAAAGAGTTTTCGCCGCTGAGAGATCACTATTCTCCCTCCTCGTGGATGAAAGGAAGCAATGCCAAGTGTCAAGGGTACCCAGACCGGTGAGCGCCATGCTATCAAGAAAGAGAACCAGCCCCTCTTCAGTATAGGCAGGTCTTTCTTTAGAACAGATTCATTCCAGAACAGAAAACCTAATTTAGAATCAGAATCGCGCTTGGAGCCTATCGCTAGAACGAACAACACACCTGCGACCAGACTTGCTACGCTAGTAGGGCTTGTGGGCAAAGCAAGAGATCTTATTTTATCCTTAAGGATAGGGAAGTCTACCTCACCCTCGGGGGGAGATATCGGAATAAAGTGCCCTGCCTCTGGATTCCTTGATTGATCTTGTCTTATGAATAGATAGGAAGAGAATCTGATCAATCTAGGCAATCTTGTCCGAAAGAATCACAAAGTCCCGTAACCCGCCTAAGCGTGTGAGTCATAGACTTTGTACACCTTCGCTCGTCACTTCACTTACTGAACTTACCGAAACTCGCTACCGTAAGATCACAGAAAGACGTATTCACCTTAAAGTCTAGGCCTACCTTCTATCTATAGGCTCAAGGGACGGTATGAGTTCTCTGCGATTAGACTCTGAACTCTTCTGGCCTGAACAAGATCACATCCAAAACATCCATCAAGGACAGGGGGGAAAAGCCATTGCCAAGGGTGGTGATGGAAAGCCAAACGATGGTAGGCCGGACTACGAGGAGAAGAAGAAAGCATATGTGCCCAGAGGTGGGTGCTAAATAAATATGCAAGGGGCCACATGCCATGAGGGAATGCCCCAAGCTTGGGTCCTTGAATGCCATGGAAGAGAGGCAGGAAGCCCAAGCTAGTCAAGATCAAGCTGCTGCAGTGGCCAAGATCTGTTAGCTGCAACTTACAGAATGACTCGTATGGAATGAATTTAGTTTGGCCACAGGAGCAAATGTCTCGAAATAATCGATGCCATAGGTTTGTGTGAAACCTTTTCGCCACAATACGATCCCTATGAGAGCTCCTCTTTTGGCTTAATTAAGAAAGATGGTCATAAAAACGAGATCTTTCATCAGTCAGGCCAGACCAAGTGAGATACTCAAGATGAGTGGCCGATCCCAATTTATGGGGAGGATCCAGATTCAGATTCCCAATTAGCTGATCTAAAGCACGGGGTTGATTGATTTGAAAGTGAAAGCTCGGTAGCGGGACTGACCAGAACCAAGCAAGGGATGAGCGATTCCCCGTCGGAAAGGAAATTCACTCATGAGGGACCAAGGCAATAGCAGCGTCCCGTCGACAACTCTGACCGGAGCTCGACCCTCTTGTGACCCCATACATATCCATTCCATATTTTATGAAATCACTTAGATAGAAGCATGTTGGATGACAGAACGATGACTGAGTGCAACAAGTATGGATTTTTTCCAAGCAAGTAGAAATGACGTAGGTGATAGATCGAATCGTTTAGTACGCTAATCTTGACAGTTGAATTTTTCGATGGAGAGAGCGTCTGTTCACGTCAGGGTCCGAAGGAGATGTAGTCACTTTGACTTTCTTCTAGATTGGGTATGTGTTCAGTGTGCCAGGTCAAAGAAAGAGAGGTAGTTTCGCTTATCGGGGGTTTTGGCAGAATTGGGTTCGACTCCCGTTATACGCGATGTGGCGAATCAGACTGATTCAACGACGACGAGATATGCCTGCATTAAGATTTAAAACTTGTCGTCTACTTTCAGGAAATGTTCGGAAGAGAGAACTTACAATAATACAACGCCGCATTCTCCGAAGATTGAGGAACAAGAAGAGATCTATTAAGAGAAAGATTTATCCGAGAGAAAATCTTAACAGTTACATCCAATCACAAACTACACGAAAGTTGCCCCTTATTCATGGGGATTTACCCATCACAGAGATGCACAGAGGAACAGAACGAACTTCATATATCCCTTTTCTACTCAATCCAGAAACAAGATCGGACGTTATTCCGGTTCGTCTCCATTTTCGTGAAACTATTCCTCAAGCAAGGCAGCCGATAAGTCATCGAAGGGTTTGTGTGAATAATCGAATGGTAAGCATTACTCGTTTGAAAGTTTCCCACGGCGATCTAATATCTTTTCAAGAAAATGACGCGAAAATCCGCGGTGAAGAAATAAGGAGATCTTTCTATATCGAAATATCAGTTGAAAAAATAATAGGCAAATTCCTGGATCACCCGGTAAGAATGTGGAGAAGAACCAAAACAGAATGGTTCCACCTACTCAAAACTAAGCGGGGATGCCGCCTACTACTAAAATCCCGGTTTTTGCAACAACAGTTGCGTTATTCTATGCAAGAAGAATACTTAGAAAGAACAAAGAAGTTTGGATCCGAAAAAGTATGCTTAGGCAGTTCTTTCGCTGAGCACAACAGAATGAAGAGGAATTTGTATCATTTCAAATCCCTATTCTTATCGAAGAGAAGAAACGAGAAAAACCGAAATCTTCCTACTCGAACAAGAAGTCCTATAGTTTACAACTCTTCTTTATATAGTAATTCGACCTATTGCTCCGCATCCCCCCATAAGTTTACTATGAAGAGAAGAATAAAAAGGATCGAACTACCTACTCATTATTCGGAGGTGAATCATAGAACACCAAAAGCGGTGGTATTTTATGGACCTAACATAGGTCACATCCCTCACGACATAAGATTGAAAGATCCAAACCTTCCTCTTCGGAGCGGAAACGGACGTGGCCAAAACATATAAAGATCGGCGTAGTCGCTCATAGGGACATATCTATCCGGATAGGGGATAGTCTAGTCTATCGCCGTCTCTATCACGCTATTAGATATTCGAATATCTAATTTCTTTTTCTTATTTATAATTGAACAAAAGCGAGGAGCGAGCCAAAGAGCGAGTTAGGTCTACTCCACGTAGGCCAAGTCTTGCCTAAGCTCTTTAACTAGTTCCTCAAGGACAGGAAAGATAGATAGATTCAATTAGATTACACTCCTATCAGTGCAACGGCCGCTTTCTCCCCCACCTGGCTGCTCAATCTAAACCATTAGGGGTGAGGAAGATTGATCAAACTCCCCAAGGGGATAGGAACGTACTGAATCAACAGGCAGGCAGACAGGACTTTAGCGGACGAGCAATCGAACATTCCCGCTAATCACTCGTACTCCTCCTAGCTCATGATTCAGTCTGTGGTCACGGAGCTATGTAATACCTCTGTACTAAAGTACCTGGTCCTTTACTTGACCAAGGGAAAATCCCTAAGAAATGTGCCGAGCAGAATAGCAGCATCATGCTTTAATAAGGATGTTAAGCTAGCTCGATCGCAGGAAATGATGGAAAGGTTGAAGCCCCAGTGGCAAGAAGAACAAGGTAACGGATGGAAGATAGATAGAACGAGGTGACATTGGAACTGGCAGTCAAGTAATCAAGCTACTGCCCTTCCTTGGGAGGGATAGGAGCCCTTCTTCTCGAGCCAGGAGCCTGCCTTTGGATGGGCTTTTGGGAATGAATGATAGAGCACAGGCAAGGCATAAGTCCAAAAGAAGCACGGGCATTTGCTGGGACTTGAATGGGCATGCTAGAATAAGTCCTTTCGATCCTCAGAAAGGAGTCTGCGCTCGCCCATCTCTTTTTATTGATTCTCGCTAAAGGATCGGGTACTTTGATTGGTATTAAAGTAAAGTGTTCTATCCCTTCGATCAAGTAACCCCAACCAGTGCAAGCGAGTGAACTAAACTACCGGCATGGGCGGATCTATCCCTACTAATTCTAATCATGAATGGAATCGGTGCGCCTATCAACCGTAGGGATTGGGTGCGGGGCTAAGACCGGATGTGCAAGAGAGACTGGGCTTGGGTATACCAAATTCTAGAAGGAAGCCTGACTTTACGCATAAATCCATTAAAAGATATAGCCGATCGCATCTCTCTTTCTATTGATTGTAATTCAAAGTCAAGGTTCTATGCTTGTTCACTAGAATAAGGGAAAATTACTCGACCATAGGGTGACGAAGGAAGCTTGTTAGAATTAGAAAAGGAAGTCACTGAATCAAGTCCCATTTGATAGTGAACCTCCATCATCCATCAATGGAGGAAGGGCGTTAGAGCAATAGAAGGACTAGGCCATAGCTGTAAACATCACTCTTCACAAGAAGATGCCCGGTCACACCTGGCTTGATCGATTGAAATTGATCCGCCCTTTCACTTTCTCATTCGAGCGCATTTTTCACCAAGCTTAATTGGATTTGGTTGTACCCATTTCATTCCTGCTTCAGTCCATCAATGCAGGAAGGCGGTAATTTAAGAAGAGAAGCAAGACTTTCTACGCAACTCTCTCCTCTATCTAAGTAAGAGGAAGTTTAATTAGGTAGTAGCTTAAGCGCTAAGAAGCTCCAATCATGCTACTTCCACTATATGCTTAACACATTGAATTCCATGCATATTTCTGCTTAACGCCCTTCTTCTTTACAGTGGGGACTTTCTTTGACAGCCATTCTGTGTAAGGGATTGGCCTGATTCATTTAGCATCCAAGAGGCGCTCGATTTCTTCTTTCACCTTTGCTGTGATCTCAGGCCGTGTTGGCCGCTAAGAAAGTTAAGGATTCTACAGCGAGCACTGGATCCCCTCTGGCTGTGGGTCAATTAGGACACTCCATGTCGACGCATTACTGCCAGCTGAAGTCAATGGCTCATTGCTTTTGATGGTTTTCACTTTGGAGGTTAACTGTCCTTGCCCCCTCTCTGGTTGGTTTAATGTGTTCACAAGCTTCTTGGCTTCTAGTATACCTACTCTCATGGAATAAGGGCGTAGCTACGTCTCGCAATTCCCTCTTACCCGGAGGAATGAAAAAGTCTGACGAACCTTATCTTGCGAGGTCTGCCTTCCTTGATTGAGCCCTAAAACTGGCACCGGTGGTTGCATATATAAGAAAAGGGTAGATCTAATTTTCACTAAATCTTTTCTACGTTGATATACATATCATCGGACGGAAGTCAACGCAAAATAAGCGGCTTCATCCACATTGAGGGTCGGCTTGGTGAAAGGCGTGATGCTATCGTATATAAGGAATCGCCTAGCCAACGCTCTACTTACCAACTGACCGACTGGACTACATATGTAATACGATCGGACTACAGATTACGTGCTAAACGGATTAGGCTGAAAGGCAAGGATGATACGATTATCATCAAAGGTGGAAGGAGATTCTCACTTCTTTTGCGAAAGACCATTCCCTTAAATGAAAAGCACATAAGCTCGCTCTACTACTTCGAATACGAGAAAGAGAATAGAAGACAAAGAGATTCATTACGGATTGGAATGCTAACGATTGATTCCCTTTTGGGCTCTTACACAGAAATGAAAGACTGACAAGAGGAAGAGAAAGCAACTCTGACTCTTACAGTAACCAACAAACTAGAATCACTTCAATAAGTAATCAAATTACTTGCTTCGGAAGGAAGTGCACGGGCTAAAGGAAAAGCCAATGCCCCGGATACGACCGGAATTTACTTGGACTACTTCCAAGGTTTAACATAACGACTTCGACTTCCAATCCTTAAAAAAGAAAGAAGGGAATATCAGACTGCCTAGCCTATACTTCAGCTACAATCAAAACAACCTTCACCCACAAAGAAAAGGCGGACCAGGAAGAAAGAAAATCTTGAATGCCAGCAGTAAAAAGAAGATAGTCACGAAAGATAAATAGACAGGATAGAAAATCAATTCGAGGGGAATCCTGGCTACATCTCTTACTTTAAAGAGCCTGACCTCTATTACCACTACTCTTAGCCTTAGCACCAAGTCAAGACCAGGCATCAGAAAGAGCAGGTGGAGAGCAGCAAAAGAGATGGAAAGTCACTTGTAAATCATACCAGAATCCAAAGATAGATAGGAATGAAAAGCCCTAGCACTTAGAGAGGTTGAGAACGAATCACTTTCTAGAATAGAAAAAAAGAACCCCGGCAGCTACACTCACTCAGCAAGGCTCTATCTTCTTTCTTTGGTCATCTGTCCGCTTGTTGTGTTGGAAAGGCTCTTTCTCTTTGCTGTCTCAATCGAGCCCTTTTTAGGGTCAGATCCATAGAGAAGTCAGGCACGAAGAGGCTCCAATAAGCCTCAACCTTCTTTCTACTCTTAAAGGCTTCAGACGGCTCGGCCGGTCTACTTCCTGCTTGAAGTCAAGTGAAGATGTGGCATCAGAGTCCTCCTTCCTACCTATAGTGTGCGTGTGTGGGTCTATCTTCTACTAGTGATTAACGTGCAAAAGCTTATTCGATTCGAGCTTGCTTGTAAGCCCTTCTAGAGTCAGATTCATGTCCACATCTCTTCCTCCGAGATCCCCTAATGGAACACTTACCTACTCTCGATGCACTGCTTATTCACCTTCCTGGGATCACAGCTTTTTTTGCAAACACTGGGTATGAATGAAAAAGCGGCTAGTCTTGCTAACTCAATTGCTATTTGCAGTTCCTTGCCTTACTAATATATTCATTCTTGCGCATTGTCTTAGAGAAGCTGGCAATCCACTGCCCAAGGGCGGATCATTGCTTGTTAGCTCGGCAAGGTCAACGGCTAGTAGCCCTCTGTTTTCTGAGATTGACATGCTGCTTACAAAGACTGGGAAAGAACTAGTTGGAATAGACCTATTGATTAGGGCTTTCTTTTCTCTTGCATGCGCCTTCCTTCCTCATTCATTCAAATCAAAGGAAGCTTCATCGGGAAGGGATAGGGATGGCGCATTGGCTTGGTTGGCGGCTTGGCTTCGCTATCGCTCATGACTTGGTATAGAGTCCGTGTAGTCGGTGAGTACGAGTACAGCCTATGAAACAGGCTTTGAGTTCCATTACATTGCAAAAAATCATTCCCGCCACTCTCCCTTCCAGTGAACCCCACGTGTCTGCCTCCGGCTTCGAAGCAGTGGGGAAGAAAAGGACTCGGCTTAACTTCACTTGGGTTCGGTTTCCCTTGTTACTATGGGAATGATGGAAGTTGCTCTTCTTCCTCTTAGCGTTAGCGACTCTGAGCTCATAGGGAGCTGGGAATGAGCTTGGTTAGCTGGGACCAAGAAGGGATAGAGTTGAAAGAGAGGATTTGATTAGCGCGCCTTCTGCCTGTCCTTTCCTGACTCTGTCGATGGTATGCCTGAGATGGCAGTCTTTCTCCTTGGCTTGTACTCGAGATTGCCTTTATGTTCGTCTTCCTATTGCCTTTGAGAAAGGGAACTAAGGAATTCCGTCTGTTGTCACAAGAATTGTTCAAGTTGAATGCGAATAATCGATTGAATCCGATCTTAGAAGACTTGAAGGACTAGTGTCCAATCCCGGCCGATGTAGACTAGTCCCTTTTTGGCAGCACTTCCTCGTAGGGAACTACCAATTGTCCTTCTTTCTTGTGGTGGAACCTGGGATTCACCCTCCCAGAAGTGATTATCGCCAAAACAAAAAAAGACATCTTGAATTTCCCACAAGAGTCAAACTATAATAGTCTCCGACTCATATGGCGGCGGGGGCTGCGTTCCCCTCTCTTTCGTCGGTTAAGTGCTGGATGGGGACTGCATCGGTCGGCTATGTCCCTGGACCTCCTGGCTTCCCTGTCACGTCCGAACGTAATCAGAGAAGACCTGCCCAAGCACCACCTTGTGATCATAAAGATAAATATCCAATACAATCACAGGAAAGAGTACCGGATTTTAAACCGTAACGTATCTGGGTCGTACGCCTGGAACAGTCGTACAATTTCGGCGATTCAAAAAGGAGTATATCCCTCTCCCTTAGTGTCTTTCCACTTCCCTCGTTCAGGAACAAACCCTTCGCCTAATTCTTTTGAATCCCGGCCCGGTTTTTCCCCACTAACCAATTACGTTACGACCACTGAACAAACTTGGTTGACGAACATGGTTTATGCGCCGCTAATGTAGCGGCTTGTCGAGCATTTGACAAACTCACACCATCCATTTCAAATAGGACTTGTCCCGTGGACACACGAGCAATCCAACCCGTAGGATTTCCCTTTCCTCTTCCCATTCTTACTTCTGTAGGTTTCCCGGTAATAGGGATATCTGCGAAAACTCTTACCCATATCTTACCATTTTTTCGGAATTGTCCGCTCATAGCACGATGGAAGTGTCCGATTATAGCCCGACGCGCTGCTTCAATGGCTCGATATGAAAGACGACCAGCTCTACAACTTTGAGTGCCATATCTTCCAAAACCAAGTTTTGTTCCGTCTGGTTTGCAACCCCTACTACATCTGCCTTTACGATATTTACTAAATTTCGTACGTTTCGGATATAGCACGTCCCTTTTTTTTTTTACTATATGAAATCCACACTTTGACACCTGAGATTCCGTAACGAGTAGATACTTCCGCAGAAGCATAATCGATTTTCTGGTTAAATACATTACGAGATGTTTTTCCATACTTTCCGCATTCAGTTCTAGCTATTTCTGCGCCTTCTGATCGACCTGAACAACATATACGGATCCCCTCAACCCCTTTTTTCATTACTAATGGAATATCCTTCACTATTCTACTAAAAATGGAACGAAATGATCTTGTTTTCTTTCTCAGTTGAAAAGAGATGTCTTGAGCAATCGGAGAAGCACTTTGATAAACAGATTTGATCTTGACCGACTCAATTAAGGTATTAGTGTTTGTTCTATTAGACAACAAAGATCGCATTTTTATCACTTCGTTCAAATAAGAGTTGTACCCGTACGGAATGCTTCTGTTTCTCAGTATGATCTCTATCATCATCTCTATTCCCTTTATCCATTCTCCTATCCTACCTAGGTCTATGAATTTCTCTATCAATTCCATTACCTTATCCTTACCCATGAGGTTCCAACATTTGATCCTTAATTGACCTAGGAGTGGTTCCCGGGCATCCTCAAAAAAAATGGGATTATACATCCCAACTCTATCCCTTGGAAATAAAAAGGTAGCACCGAAGAAAGGAAAGAGCGAGATGGTGGTTTTTGTTGTTCCCGCGAAGCGAAGATCATTCGCCAAGCGAATGAAGTGGGTCAACCTCTTTTTGGCTTCGGCCAAACACTTTTTCTCGCTGGTCGAGCTTTCTACAAAAAAAGCGATGCGAGAACGTATTCTCTTATCTAAGCTTCTTCCCTGCGCATTCGCTCCCCCCATCGTAGATGGTTCAGCCACGCCCGGTGCCACGAAATGATTGAGAACTACGACGGGGTCGAAATGAATTTTGTTCTTTCTATTCAATAAGTATTGCATTACCGAATAATTCAAGGAGGGGCGCACTGCAGGGAGGGTCCTTTTAAATAGATGACTCGTCGGGCCGTCGGAGCGGGACTTCTTGGGGAAAAAGAACTTAAAAAACTTCGTTTTTCTGAAGGAGTCGTCATTTTCTATCAGGAACGCTATGTCATTTACAACCCCGGCGTATTTCGGATGCTTGAAGGCCCCGCTGACCCGAAGTGATTTAGAAAGATTCTTCTTTATCGATGGTGATCGGTCATGGTATCCATAGCGTTGCTTCTTTTTCGGCCAAATCCTAATTTCGTTTTGCTTCTCCCGGTCGTCGAGCCTGATCGGCTCGACTCTTTTCCCTGCCCTCCGGCCTCTCACTTCGTTTCGTTCTTCTTCTGTATTGTAGCTGGAATGAAGACACCCGATCGGCCCGACTTTCCCAAATGCCCACCACCGGCCCTTCCCCTTTCCGGGTCTGGATTTTTCGCGTCGTTTCAGTCGTCGTGGTCGACGGGGAAGAAAGAAATGAATGATTGTTCTTTTGGGAAAATGTATAAGAATACACCTACCGAGACGGAAGCCAAAGGTGAGTCTCGCAGGTGGACGTATCGAACCGAAATAAGATCTCAGATTGACATCTTTATACACTAATTTACCATAATAATAAATAGAGTCAATGGTGACTCCGCCGTGGGAATAGCCGCTTCTTTCTTGCTTGATAGAGGGGCTTCCATTCACCAACGCAGACTAAAAGTGCTCTCCGAACCGTGCTGGATAGTCACCCATCACACGGCTCTCAAACCCAACCTGTGGTGAATCCCGGGAGACAAAGTCAAAGCGCTTGATCCTTTGCCCCATACTTTGAGATGCTTCTCCCCGCCGATCAAGCAGCGACGCTGCTCGTGATAGGCTTAGCTTTAAGCCGCTATCGTTCGGTTCGAATAAGTCAAGTCCCCTCCGGTCGGTTCGCTCAGGTGGTCTTCCCTTATCTTCTCTAACGTTCAGAGTTGTTCTGGTTTAAAAAAGGAGCACCGGCCGAGCGCCCTGAATGAATAAGAAATGGACAGCAAAGGGAATCAATGATTCTTATTCAACCGAGTTGAAGTTAGCAACATGTCGATTACACACCGGAGGTTGGTAAGAACTGAGGGACAATGCCCCCCTAACCTAAGTGGGCCTACCAGCGAAACAACTGGTACTGGATCGGGGGTGGGGGGTTGGTTTCGTGCAAGGCCTTCGCAGCAGGAAGAGGCAGTTGTCATTTGAAAGGAAAGGCCCTTTGTATAGGGTTCCAAACCTGCGCACCCTGATTCAAAATTTCTATGTTATTAGTCAAGCCTAAACTTATTGAAAACTAAAGCGCTAACGCTATAATAATTATAAAAATAGCAACCTTTCGCCTTCAAAACAAGTTTACTTACTAAAAAAAAAAAGAAAGCGGCAACAAGCACCTTCTTTCTCAAAGTCAAGTTTCTCGCTTCTTGCTTTAGAAAGATTGCAGCGTTAGCGCTTCTTGACTAATAACATCATAGAAAGAGTCAAGGCTCCTCTCCTTTTCTACGAATCTACAACTCTCTTTACTGAGCGAGACTCCATCCATATCCCTACTAGTGGTTATATTGAACATTTTCCATTTTCTCATTTGTTTGACAGCGGCTCCATTTTAGATAGGTTTTCGGTCTTAATAAAAAAAATAGGTCAGGGGCGCGTCGGAACGGTCGGTGGCTGCTTAGTCTCATCCGAGAGTCTAATCTCTTTGTACTTCTTTTTTATTTGAAAAAAAAAAGAAGGGGGTCGATTTAGGCTCCTTCCCTTCCACTGCATAGCTGCGCTAGCAGGTACTATGAGCCCTCTGTCCCACGCATCTAACCAGCTCGCGTGGTTCACCGGTTCCACCGAAAACTCTCATTTGTTGAAGCGGAGCATAGTGCGCTTTAGGCGCCGAGCGAGAAACGTCTCTTTCTTCTTTCGTTTCGGTTTATTCACGGATCTGAAACTTAGCACTTGTTTTCTTATTGATTCCAGGGGCGGCGGCGTTCTTGAATGAAGTCTATCCGAACCGAATTAGCACTTCTCAGATCAGGCTAGGCCTCTCCAGCGGAGCTGGGCGCCGGGGCCCTGGATGCGCTAGCGATCGGCACATAGGGGGTGGTTGCCCGGCTTTCTCGGCCTGGTATCCTGCACCTCGCGTTCATGATATCCACATTCAACTGCGCCCCGGAGACACGGTCGAAGCACGCCCGCCCAGTGTGCTTCTTTCACGACATGCTCTGGTCCCGGGTGTCTTCAAGTGGTCTTCTAGCGTTAGAAGAAGTCGTGTCCGTCCCGGACATCTGCAACGTCCTCCCAAGCTTTTTTATTCAACATATATATAGGACAAACTGAAGGAAAAGACTGACCCATTCGGTGACTTTCGCGGTCGCCCTCACTGAACCGACTTGAATCTGAACTACGATTCAGATCGAGTCTTACCGAAATCGGATTTCCTTTTCGTGCCATATGCGCTTAGACTTTCTTTATTCCCCTTTTTTCTTCCCGGTTTAATATTTGTTCTCGAAAGTCTTCGTTTCCGTGTAGAAGCAAACTCTCCTGTTGACCAACCTTTCCTTCCATGATAGAGGCAAGAACACTCTCCGGCCAGGCCTTACTATAACCAACCTCACAGATCCCACTCCTTTACACCGATGTATCGTACTCTCTCGACCAGGTCATCATAAGAAAATACTGCGGAATCTTTCCGAAGTGAGAGAAGGAGCGCTACAACTAACATAACAGCCTGCTGAAAAACGCTAGCTAGCTAGGCTAGCGCGCAATGGCTTTCTCTGATAGGGGCTCGCTTCTTCAAGCTCCGCCCAACCTATACAAGGTGCTGCTCGCTTTCTCTCAGCCACCAGTGGCTTATGTAGTGGTCGGCATTCCTACGTGCTCCTCTTTGCCCCCTACTTCAGAATCCAAAGGTCACCTTTGGCTGTTGTCTTGACGCTTTGGTTACGAAAGTTGCCGGGGTCTAGGTTTATGGATGGATTTAGTCAGCGAAAGTCCCTCAAACTCAATCAATATCAACAACATGTCGTGACCGGTTAGGCTTGGTTGATTTTGTCAGAAAAGAAAGTAGGTTTCGGGGGTGGGTTCATTGATTAGTACACCTCAGGTGCTGATAAGGTCGGGACCGTGGTCGTCCGTCTCCGGTTTGCCGGCCGATAAGATCTCTGAGATTGACCAGCCAGCTGGGTTGGTTTGGCTATTCCTTTCTATTGAAAAGAAGGAGTCAGCTGTCTGCGCGAGTCATCTTCTTCTAGGCTCCGCTGGACGACACGGCATTCTCGTTTAAATATAGGCCGGCCGCACTTGTGATGGTTCCCAAAGATCCAATATATATATGACCACTTAGGTCTACGTTGCCACGATATTGTTCTATGGAAGCGGGCGGGCTGTTAGAAGTTCGGCCCGGTTTTTTTTGTGTCGTAGGGGAGGGATTGACCTTTTTAACGCATATTCAGTCGTACCGGCATGGCCCCACTGATTTGTTTTCGATCGGAGCATCAAGCAGCGCAACCCGGTTCTACTTGACTAAGCCCCGTGCTCGTCCAAGGAGGGAGTTTGCTTTACCCAACTCCCTTTTTGATAACAAGGCAGAAACCCCCGACCCGACATTAGTTTCGAATGAAGAATGAAGAGTGCCCTGCCCCAGCAAGCACCTACTCCTATCAAAATGAAAAGCGTGACTTTACTAAACAAGCAAGAAAAGCTCTTTACTAATAACATAGAAGGGGCTTTTCTCGCTTGTTGCTTTCTTCGCATGCTTTCGCGCATTAATAGAATACATATATATAAAAAAAATAAAAGGCTTTACTTGAGTTTTCAATAAGGTAGGTTTCTTACTTAGTGCTTGTGCTAAGGAGCGCTAACGAGCAAGAAAAGGCCCCTTACTATAAGATAGGCTAAGGTTTGAAGACGCTCGACCAACAACGTAAAGGAAGGGGTGATGTTAGAGTAAGGAGTTTAGGCTTTCGCGCAGCTCAATCCCTTGCTTTGTTCTATAGTAAGGGGCCTTTTCAATAAGGCTCGCGTAGGGGCGCTCACGTTTTTTGGCTTACCTAAAATCTTCGATTTTTAAGTTGGTAAAGACCCATCCCTTGTTTCAGTCAGAATGAGTCCCCGGGACCCCGGGACATTGGCTTCCGCCAACAGTGGACTATTAAGGATCGCATCCCGCGCATATTCTACATTATAGCCTGCAACTGATTCAGCTTCCGCTTCTGGGAGATCAAACGGAGCTCGATTAGTTTCTGCTAGACGAGAAATGAAGAACATAACCAATACAGGGAACAAGGGAATACCGGACCATATCTGCTTTTGCGCCATGACAATCTCACTCGAATTACGGGGACCTACACATATTAGTACAGTAGACCGGGGTACCCGGCCAGAACCACACGTGCAAGTTTCCCTGCATGTGGCTCGTCCGCGCTTTCCGAGGCGCTGCCTGTGACTCAGCATGGGAGAAGGGGGCGCTTTCGTGTTTAGAGCATTGTCCGAGTGAATAGGCAGCGCCTACCAAGCAAAGCTTTCTTGAGGAGGCTGGGCTGGTTCCTTTTCGGCGCCCGCATTTGATTTAGATGTTGGGGCAAGGCAAGCCCCAGGAAAGTATAGGTTGGCTCCCAGCTCCATCTCGGCCGGCATCCTGCTCTCGAGGGGGTGGAGTCCTGGAGCGAACTACTCATTGCTGTCTTGCCCCAACCCAAGGCGGTTGGTGAGGAGCATTGTTTTTAGGGGGGGAAAGCGTGGTTGACAAGCCACTTCGAGGAAGCGACTGGAGTGCTTTCATCAAATGATGCATATGGGCTGAGCCATTCCCATCCCAAGTGGTGGCCCGATTCGGCCTGGCCTGGTCGGGAAGAGATTCACATAGAGACTTTTGCTATCCGGGAATCTCTTTCTATGTTAGCTAGCGGGGGCGGGCTTTCCTATGATAGTCCCGCTGCGGCCTCTGACCGTCCGTCACGTCTCATCTTGATTTGGCTATACTTGTATGTAGCCAGCCATGTTAGCTTCACATGAGAGCCCTTTTTTTAAAGGCTAAAAAAAGGCACTCATCAGTCAGCCCTTCCCCTTTCCTATTCAGCTTTGCCGCCTATTAAGAGAATAGGTCCCGTTCAAGCGGCCCGCCTTTATTCATCTATACCAGCTGCCACGCACGACCCAATAGGAACGATTTCAGCGCCCCTCTCTAGATAAGAAGCAGAACGCGCCATCACCTACAGCCCTTTCCTCTGCCGGGGACTTCCACGAAATGAAAACGGGCGGCATCGTCGTATGCTCGACATTGGTTGCCCTGGTTTATATCCCGGAGCACTCCTATGGCCGATCTGTCACCCAACCTACTAAAAAACCTAAAGGCTTGACCCCGTCCCGTTTGGAGAATGACCCTTATGGCATGGCTTAGTCAGTTATTCTCGCAGTTCAGATAAGATTCGGACCGCCACTTCTCTGAAAGCATGGTTCTTGTCTTCCTCTTTCCTCCCTCCTTGGAGCTCGTCCATTCGTTAGGTGATCCCTTGCTCTCACGTTCGAGTGTTTGCTCGTCGTTTAGGCCGGTGAGTGAGAATTCTGCTCATTGCAGTCACCTCCGGGGTTCTTCGCACCTGGATAGTACCAGGACCCTTGTGCCCCGGCCCTTGATCAGATAAATCCGCCCGTCCTATGACCAAAAACGAAAAATGAGCCTTGCGACGAGACGCGGACATTCCCCATGCTGCGGTTCCCTCCGGTCCGTTCCCGGGTTGGGTTAGGGGAACATCCGAGCGATTGCCTTCGCGGATCCAAACGCGCTCACAAGGCGCACAATAAGAATAAGACCAATAGAGACTTCATAAGAGACCATTTGAGCTGCAGATCGTAATGCTCCTAGAAAGGCATATTTCGAATATAGAGGAGTGAAAGTTCCCAACAATCAACGAGTGGATCATACCCTTCTTTGAACCGTACGAGCACGTCCTCTGTCACCCCCCCACCGCGCTTACGGCTCTATACCCCAACCCAACTTGCTCTGGCCCCCGGTCCTCCCTTTCTATTCCTCGGTAAGCGGACCGTGGGAGCATGAGGGGGGGCGGTATCCGCTTTTGACTGATAGAAAGCATCTATCTTTTGTCCCTCCTGACCGAACCCGAAAAGAATCACTTTATGCCACTTTGTACACTTTTGTGTAGGCACCTTCTTTAAACGTGCCAAGCTGTGGAAGAGAGGTGCCAGGGGAATCAATGCTCTCAGCTGAAACAGGGCTTGAAGCCTTCGAAAAACCTTTCTGCTCTTTTCTTCCTATCGAGTGGCGTCAACCGGACTGAAAAATGGAATAGCTGATCGAGCTCTTTGGTACGCGGCTTTTAAATTGAGCTGTTCTTGCTACTCCCATAAACTAAATAAATTGGGTGGGTAGGATAAGGACTCTTATCATACAGCTCTTTTTCTTGCTCTTCTGGTGTCCTTTTATTATATCTTGGCCCGTTGCGCTGACCAATGAGAGTCCAGACTGGAGCTCATCTGATTCATTCTTCCGTTTACTCATTCGTCAGTATCGTCAAAAGCAGCTGAACTCAATCCCGATGGCTACCATTACAGTGTCGATTGGCATTCCGCTTCTAAAAAGTTTATATATACTAAAGATGTGACCATGATTCTATCTTGGTGAGAGTGGCGTGACTTGAAGCTGCACGGAGACCATTTCCTTTTCTTGCTCTCGTGCTGGATGTCATCTCGGCATATCGGTCGGTTTAAGATGAATCCGGGGGAGGGAGAAATCCTCCGCCGTTGACCTTTGATTCTCTTCTCTGAACTTAACTTAGGCTAAGATTGAGTTGAATCCGCTTCTCTTCCGTATTCCTCAGCTCGAGTTTCTGTTGCCGAAGCTGTCTTGAAGCCCTTTCTTTCCGGCTTCCTTGAGTCAGCTCGGTAGCTAGTCTAGTAAAATAGCCTTTCTTCTCTTCCCTTAACTTAATAGGGGTTGCTCCTTCTTCTCGTCCACTCGGGAATGAAGCCTTACCTTTCGCTACTAACCTGTTAAATGGAGTTGAGCTGGCTACAAAATCAATTGCTTCAGTGATGGTTGCTTCCTCAAATCAAAGATAGGTGGCAGGGTCAGACTTTGAGAAAGAGTCCACTGCTGTCCAGTCATAGTCAGTAGGAGCAGCTCCGGCTCAGCTCGATCCAATTTCAAAATAGCACTCTGGCCTTGTAGTACCTCGCTATCCTCTGTTGGTAAGTAGCCATTCTGAACTGAGCTTGCTTTCTTAACTCTTCAATTAGGTCGAAGTTGGTCCTCAACTCTTCTTCGTTGGAACCCACATTTTGAAAAGTTCTGTTAGGTTCTTAGTAGCAGTCGGCGACCTTTTCTTCTTTTACTTCACATAGCTTTTCGTCTCCTTGATAGCTGGAAGTTCTCCAAAAGTATGAAAAGCTGGAGGACTTTGTACCAGCCATTCCAGTGTGGTTGAATTTTGTTCAACAGCCCAAGGAATGTTCGCCCTTGTTATGTTATTTCCACTGCTTGAAGTGATTGTTACGACCACGAAGAAACGACGAATCCCAACTACGGATATATAAGAGCCAAAACTACTAAGGGCATTCCATCCAGCGTAAGCATCTGGATAATCTGGAATGCGACGTGGCATACCCGAAAGCCCTAAGAAATGCATGGGAAAGAGGGTCAGATTAACCCCGAAAAAAGTGATCCAAAAATGGATTTGACCTAAAGTTTCAGGGTATGTCCGACCAAAGATTTTACCCACCCAATAGTGAAATCCTGCAAATAAAGCAAAAACGGCTCCCATAGAAAGTACATAATGGAAATGTGCAACCACATAATAAGTATCATGTAGAGCAATGTCTAGCCCAGAATTTGCCGGGACTATTCCAGTGAGTCCTCCTATGGTGAACAAAAAGATGAACCCTACAGCAAATAACATGGGTGTTTTGTATTGTATCGAGCCCCCCCACATGGTAGCGATCCAACTAAAGATTTTAATTCCTGTGGGGACAGCTATGATCATGGTAGCTGCGGTGAAGTAGGCACGGGTATCAACGTCTAAGCCCACAGTAAACATATGATGAGCCCAAACAAGAAATCCAAGAACACCTATACTGATCATGGCATAAACCATGCCTAGATACCCGAAGACCGGTTTTCCCGAAAAAGTCGAAACGATATGACTTATGATACCGGATCCAGGCAGAATGGGAATATACACCTCTGGATGACCGAAGAACCGAAAGAGATGCTGGTATAATATGGGGTCTCCCGCTCCTGCGGGATCAGAAAAGGTTGTATTAAAGTTTCGATCGGTTAATAACATTGTAATTGCCCCTGCCAGTACCGGAAGTGATAATAAAAGTGGGAATGCTGTTACTGGAACGGACCACACAAATAGGGGTGATCTATGCATAGTCATTCCAGGTCCACGCATGTTGGAGATAGTTGTTATAAAATTGATAGAACCTAAAATGGATGAAACACCAGATAGATGAAGACTAGAAATTGCTGAATCAACTGCTCCTCCAGAATGGCTGGTAATACCACTTAAGGGCGGATAGACCGTCCACCCAGTGCCGCTACCCACTTCTACTAAGGCTGAGCTTAATAGGAGCAAGAGACTTGGTGGCAACAACCAGAATGAAATATTATTTAATCGTGGAAATGCCATGTCAGGTGCACCTATCAGAATCGGAACAGACCAATTACCAGATCCACCTATCATCGCCGGCATAACCATAAAAAAGATCATTAAAAAAGCGTGAGCCGTTATTAAAACATTATAAAGTTGATGATTCCCACCAAGAATTTGATCGCCGGGTCGTGCTAATTCCATACGAATCAATACTGAGAAGCATGTGCCCATCACTCCAGCAATGGCACCGAAGATGAGATATAGAGTCCCTATATCCTTGTGGTTAGTGGAGAACAGCCATCGGACCGGATTTGTCATAAAATGGAGAATCTTTCGTTTCCTTCCTTATCAGAGAGGGGCCCCTTCTTAGGGAGCGGGGCTTTTTTCTTGAAAAAGGGGGAGTGAGAGGGGAAGGAAGAATGGAAAGAGGGGTGGGGAAGGTCCGGAAAGCCCTCACTTTATTGATGGGAAATTTTGATCCCCTTTTCTTTCCTCTCAACCCCTCCCCCCTGGTTCTGGTTCAGGAGAGGGTCAACGCAAGGATCTTACTTCGAAGCAATCTCTGGAGTTTTCCCTTATCCGAACGGGTCTTGCAAGAAAAGATGATTTCATATTGAGCTCCAAATATACGCTATTGGGATAGGATGGTTCCTACTAGCTCTCCCCCCTAAGAACCGCACGTGCGAGTTCCCCCGCATACGGCTCAAGTGGCGAAGGTTTGAAGACGCTCGACCAACAACGTAAAGTAAGGGGGCGCGAAAGCCGTTGCGCTAACGCGCATCCTTTTCTTGCTGGGAGAGGAACGAATCCTTCGCACTTGGTAAGCGCTTCGCTGTAGCCAAGCTTACTGCTAGCCTATCGCCTAGAGCCAAGCTTCGACCGCGACTGCTCGTCGCTTCTGGGCGCCTTATTCCGTCACCCGAGATCCAAGTCAGCACCGGCAAAGATCTCTTGATTCCTCGCGGCCGGGCCGGCTTGGAAGCAAGCTACCTGTCGCCTATCTCACCCCCTTTCTTATTGCGAGACCTAGATCATTTACTGTCTGGCGATAAAGAGAGGCCACATTCTCGTCGGCGATACAAACATCGTCTCCAAGAATGGCATACCTAGTAAAGCGCTGTCCTGGGTACACCTTATCTGCACAATAAAACATCACTAAGTGATGTGTTAAAGTGAAGAGAGGCCAAGAAGACAGAAAGCCAAGAGGTTGTCCTACTCTAAAGAATACGACACCTCGAACTGAGCGAAGAAAGGGTACTTCAAAGATAGATCTGCTGAAGATTGCATCTAAACAATCTCCAACAGACTTACCAAAGCTAATAAGGTTAGTCTTCAGACTTAGGGGCCACCTATCGGTGGCAGACTTCAAGTCAAAAGAATAAACTGAAACCTTTTCATCTATCCAACGAACGGTCGGAGCTGATTAAAAGTTCCATCCATTGGAATAGACCGAAGCGTGTCCATGAGGAAATCATGAAGAGGCTTCAATACCCTTTGATTCACAAAGTTACCTATGGCGAATATCCGTCTCTTACCAGCGCCAGCCTCGGTAGATTGCGATAGTCTACCAGGGGAGCCTGAGTCAATAGACTCACCGAAGTGTCTAGACCCGAAAGAGAGTTGATGGTACTCTCAGCGGTCTCTGTAGACCATGGAGATATCTCTTCATTCTTTTGGTCATAAGGGTATCGGATAAAGGGGGACCATAGAGGAAACCCTGCATCATAGTCACAATGGCTATTGATGTACAAACCAAACGATTTCATGACGCAGATGGTAGGGTAGAATATTCCTCCACGCGTCTTTTCACCTTTACGGCCTCCACGAAGGTCTCGCTTTCCGGCTCCCAACGTACCCCTTGACACAAGGGAGTTGAGAGAAAACTAGGACAGTACCTTAGGATCAGGTCTTTAGATAAAGCGACAATATCATTTATTAATTGATACTGTCTTGGCAGACCGGTGGAAGGGGTGACTATCGATTTCAATATCGATCTGTCAATCCGTTTCGCCAGGCGAATAGCCCGACAAAGACTAAAGAGATATAGGAACCCATAAGTCGGCCTTCTGATCCTTCTTCATAATCATTTTGCGATGGAAGGAAGGTATAATGGTATCCTGACCTCGTCAGAGACACTGGCACAGGTAATAAACTGTGCGACTGACCCCTGCATACGCTTGCTTACAGCAAGTAGCTGCTTGTTTTTCTTAGCAGTAAACAGAGGGCTAGATCGTCGGTTTAACTGAATTACCTGTTTGGCAACGAGGTATGCTCCTATACAGAGTTCCTTGGTCAGACCGTCGGTAGCTATTATTAGTATTATCTTTTGATAGATAGATACTAATAGCCCAAGATTTTCAAAAATCTTGTGCCATTTGATGGTCTTAAGATACAACAGTTTGTCAAACAAATACCTGGAAGAATTCTCATGTCTTTCCTTATCAGGTTTGGGTACCTGATGCAGAAGTCAGTCATTGGACTAACGGATGGCTTCCAGATCACCGCCCTCAAATGTCAATACTCAAGTATAAGGCATTTGCGAATCCAACCGGATTCATTTGACAAACTGGTGTATCTTAATAAACACCAAAACTCGCCTAAACGACTGAATGTCGCATCAGTCGTGGGGGGGCACCTAGTTAACCAAACCAAACAAATAGGACTCCATGTGTCGTGGAGTGAGGTTAAACAACCAAATGTTGAGATAGAAGACCCAGATCTCTCCGGATCTGTATCTCGCTACCGATTGTTCGCCTCATGGACAGTCGGCACCATTTCTGGCAATCCGACCGCAAAGGGTGATTCATCCCTTACACCAACTGGGTTTAAAACCCCAGTCGATGCCACCCCCTTTCTTATTATTAGTAAGATAGGTTGCCCCTTTCCCCTCTCTCTAAGAAGAAGGTAAGCATCCCTCACTGCCGATCGCCTTCAGCTGGGTGAGCCTTCGCTTTTTGGATCGTCTTCTGCCCAATGTCAATGTGGTACCCTCCCGTTTTTGGTTCCCATTGGGTTTACCTTGTTTACAGGTCGACCCCATGGCAGCAAGAAAAAAAAGGCGATCTTGTGCTATACTCCGGTGATCTCTTTCCTACCGAGGCACGCAAACCCCCATCGTGTCCCAGATCACATTCCGTAAATCGAAAGGGGAAGCCTACTCATCCATCAGCTCCTCTCGTAGATCGGTGCGGTTTTACGAAGCGTCTAAGCACAGTTCACTCGCGTTGATCAATCAAGAGCTTTGCCGCCACTCCTTAAGGTTACCTGTTGTATCATACACTTCTTGCATTGTTTCCCACGCTTCATACCCCCCATTTCTTCTTAAGGTAAGGTAAAGGGCCAGGCATGGTGGGGTAGGAGCATTCTGCCGGCAACCTTTTTGGCTTGACCAAGAAGTCTTATGTCCTCCGAGTCGCACGGCGTTTTAACCGAAAGAACTTCTTGCGCAATTCATGCTTTTCTGTTTTTATGACCAGAAATTGTTTCTTGATTTCCATTTCAAATTGTTCTCTGGACTTTTTATCAATATGAGGTGATCGTAACACAGTATATAAGACTCGTGATTCAGGCAATCCAATCTTCCGTGTGTAAGGCGGAAGCCCCCCAAAATGGTTTTCCAAAAATGGGTGATCAAAAGATCGAATCACTATGCGTATCTTGGTGGTCGTTACTTTTGGTGGTCTTTCTTTTTGGCTGACTCCTCTTCCTGTTCTATTGATCAGAAGCATCCAGCAGCGCCGCGCCAGTAGAAAGAGTTAAGCTACTAAGCTAAGCTGCTGTTGGGGAACTCGGTAGAAGCGATTTGCCGCTTCCGCCTCTCTAGGCTTCACAATGGCTCCCCCCTATATAGATAGAATTAAAAATGAGTCTTCTCCCCTCCACTATAATTAATATAATAAATCCGAAAGGAATTTTCAATTCCGAAGGATTACCCTTTTGTTTGAGCAGGGGGCTTCGAGTCCTGTGTTGACAAAGATCAGATAGGATCCTGCTGTGATCCTCGATCTCTTCCTGAATATTGATCAACGTTCTATCTATAATTCAATTAAAGATCGAGTCGAGGGAGAATGCTGCTTTAAAAAGAAACTAATCAAGAGAAAACGAATTCCATGAATTAGGAGACCTAATCTAATCCCCAAATCCATCTCTCATTAGCGAAAGCTACCTACCTAGTTTTGCGGAAGCTCTGCCAGTATAGCACGGTGCTCTTTTTTAGTGTCTTTATCTATATTCGCTGAACACTTCCAATACCTCACCACACCGATTTCACAGCTCGATTAGAGCAGCTCGACTTTCTTCGCAGCTTTCGAGCCTTATCTTGTCTTGCTTGCTCTTCTTTTTTTAAAGAAATTGCTTGAGCGGCTTTAAAAGAAAATCTTACCTTTAGCATAGCAACGGCAGGAGTCTTTCTTAGTGCAATACCTTCAACAACCCTTAAAGCGTGCGGGCGGCCCTAGCATACAGAAAAGAAAGAAGTAGTCCTATTCGAAAACGAAATTTCAGTCCTAGTAGGTGCGATATTGAAGGCCTTTGAGGGCTTACTTAGTGCTTGTGCTAAGGAGTTCAGGGCTAAGGGCTGGAGCGTAGGAAGCATTGGCTATCAGAACCCCCGGAGGGAACTAACTCCTTTCTTGCAAAGCAGCTTCATGAGAAAGAAGTTGTCTGTGTATTGGATCCGCTCTTCTGTTAGCATGAACATGAATTAGATTCTATTCGTCTTATTTATTCTTAAGAGAACCCCCCGCCCGAACCATTCTTAAGACCACCAAGCTCTCTCGAATGAGTTCTATTTTTTCTGCTTTCGAGATACACTGGGGGCAAAATCTCCTCCTAACTAATAAGTGAAACTTTGTGCCTAGATCGTCCTGAAGACGGATGCGACGGGAAGAAGTGGCATTTGGAAGTGTTGCTGACTTAACATTTAGGTTTCGGCATAACAAAGCTTGCACTGTCTTTTCGCACTTAGGCGCACAGCGTGCCATTGGTAATGATTCTACTACGGTGCCACAAATTCGCAAACTGATCCTAAGTAATCGTTGTTGTTCATTAGATTCCGGAGGAACTACTTCGTTAGGATGGGGGAATTGCTGCGATTCTTCCTGAATAGCCTGGATTCTCCCGTCGAGAGTCACTTTGAAAGTCTTACCTAAACTCTTCCGACTGAATATGATGAAGCCTATAAAACAACGAGCTACTATCATTTCTTCATTATAGATTGAGATCTTCTTAGAACTAAATGCACAAATAGATGGAATAGCAGCAAATAGCATCTTTCTAGCTTGCATATTCGTGGAACTCAATCTCATTTAGAAAGGTTCTCTCTATCTTTCAGCAACTGAACGGGAAGTGGTTTAGGAAAGGACTTTAGAATCAATCGGATGCGCTCGCCCAGCGAGAAAGGCCCTGACCCTGCCAACCAAGTCAAAATCAAAAAGAAAGAAGAGAACGAAAGGAGAAAAGAGAACTTCGTATTTTTGTAATTCTCTAGGAGTCATGTTTAACCTTGAATGCTATTAATAAATTCTACAGCAATAGTCCCTCGGACTCGGAAAGTTATAACGAAAATGGCTAACCCAATAGCTGATTCCGCAGCTGCCACCGTTGAAACCAATGAAGCAAATGATTGACCCATCATATCATCCGAAGAAACGGAAAATACCAAAAAGTTCGAATTCACAGCTAATAACATTGATTCAATTGGCATTGACATAATAGGAATATTTCGTCTATTAAGGAGGATTCCCCGAATACCTAAAATAGAGATGATCATAGAAAATGTAAAATATTTGATAGGATCCGTTTCGGAAACGTGGAATGTAAGAGAAATTCAAATGTTATAACTCCTAGGAACCCTCATAAAAAGCCTCCAAGAAATGGTAGAACTTGGAGAAAGTATTCACTTTGCGTTCCATGATTCACAAGATCAATATATATATTGTTTAGCCTGTGAATGTTGTCGACGCTAAAAAGCACCCGTTCGGCTACGGCCTGGAAATTCACCGCTGCTGGTAAGTTCCCATCTCCCGTAGGAGTAGTGTCCCTATATACTTGATACACCATATAGAGTTGATCCACCACTTTTTCTTTGACAACATCTACCGCTACTTTTGTTACCTTAGTTTCCATATTGATACTTTTTATATTTAAAGTAGGGATCGTTAATGGCCACGAGAATAGCTACAGGCAAAGCTAAACCCATTTTCAAGATGAAATCCGCAACAAGTAGATCGAGACCATACATAATACCTAGTATTAGATTCAAGTTCTCTTAGACCGGCAACTCGTATCCCGAATATACAAGACAAGTAAGCGCCCGGTCCTCTTGCGTCGAAGTGAAGTGTAGTGTGGTGAGGTTTTGCCTCACAGAAATTTGGGAAAAAGCCGAAACGGATTCGGCCAGTACAATACTGAGTCTTATTGAGGCCATGAAGACGGACAGCACTTGGTTTACAGCTGACCAACGAAAAAAGACTCCAATTCATTCCGTTGGTCAACAACCAACCAGTGATTTCAATAGCTGTTTATTCGTTCCCTCAATCCTCTGATGTAAACCTGAGACTAGTGAAAGAAAATAAGTGACTTGTTCTCCTCTCTTTCTTCATTCAATATCTGTCTAGCCTGCTAACGACGCCCTTTCTTATCTACGCTATTTACCCTTCATTACTTCCCCAGCTTTGAGTTTAGTTCCTTTATTGGATCTTGTCTCCTAGTGGTACCATCTCTGCTTACTCTTTCTTCTTTCCATCTACTAAGTTTGCGGAAAAGAGAGAGCAGACGGTTCTCGGCATCATGATGCAAGAATGACATCTGAGATCGCTCATTCCATTGCTTTACAGTCATGATAGGAATGATTCTATTTACTAGAAAGAGACAACACCCTATTCTTAGCATCGAAGAGGGAATTTTGTGTAGACTGCTTTTTGAAAGTGAAATAGAGACTTTCACTAAAGAGTGAGATTGAGGAGTGAAAGAACCCGGTATTCACATAAGAAAGTGGCAGTAGTCTAGGCGGACACCTTTTCTTTTGCCTTACCCGCTACGCCCCCTTTCTAAGTAGCAGCTTAGGGTTTGACAAACCTTAATTCAAAAGCTGGAAACTCATATGCTAGTACACTTGCCCTGTATGCCCCATCTCCATGAAAGTCTTAGCCAGTGCTTCTTTCCGCCTTCCAACTTAATAGATTCTCTCTATCTCTATTTCACTTTCAGGGGTGAGTATTAAAACGCCATAGGAAAAGAAAGGGGTTAGCTCTTAGCTCGCTGGTAGTACTGATACAATATGTACACACATATTAGGAAACTAAAAAGCAGAAAGATCCTTTCAAAAGGGGGTTGGATACTCACACTCGGGAACTTCTCCCAATCTCTCTTCAAACTTACCTTTTCATTAAGGTTAGAACCCTCCTTAAATTCAGGAGAGCTATGCCGCACTCTCAAATCCACTCATAAAAGCATAGCGAGAGATAGCAGCTTCTGATTCCGGAGATTCTATCTAGGTTCTAGTTAAACTCCCAAACTCCCTGGTTATAGGGGCTTATAATAGTACTGGAAAGGAAAAGGAGTATTGTATAACGTATCCTAATACAGGAAAAAAATATGTTATAAAAAAGGAAAGATTATATGTTAGTACTCCAGGTACTCTCTTATTCGAGACGAGAATAGGCCCAACTCGCCTGCATCGACAGCAAAGGAAACTGGCAGGGAAATAGATGCCATTTTTTCTCAATGGCAACTGGCACTTAAACTAGATATCCCTCAGCCAGAGACTCTGGGATGAAATGACTCTTATGATAGTAAGATGGCGAAGAGTTAGAACGTGGCTAATCCGCTTTCTCCCATTTCTCTCTACTCTATCTATGAAGGCTATGAAGGAATTCGTTCATAGAATGCGATTGCACTACTTTTTGAAAACAACCGTACGGGATATACTCGGCCGAGGAGATTGTACCAAAGGAGACCCGTTTTACCGATCGTTTGATTGGGTGTGTCCTTAGTCGCTCCGGAGAAGCCATACCCTTAGGAAGCTTACCCAACTCATTTTTTAACTCCCAAGAAAGGAAGACAACCCCAGTAAATCGTGCATAATGGAAGAGGAAAGACCTGTTAACAACAGGATAAGGGAATAGCAAAAGTAAGGAACCAAGGGATATGAGAATGTGAAAAGCGATACGATAAGACAGTCATCTCACACGCTAGGCCCAAAACCTATTCCGGATCTGATCTTTTTCTAAAATCGATAAAATAAGAAAATAAAAAGATAGGCTATGATGATAAGCAGCTGTGTCAGAAAGAAAGAATGAAATGAAACATAGGCCTACTCTAAAAATAGGCATACGAAACCTAACTAACTGGATTGCTAGCAGTGATCATATTCCACGCTTTTAGCAAAAATCTTTCTTGGCAGATCCAAGCCACCTATATATAAGAAGAAATGCTCTTGCCTACCTTACCGGATTCTTAGGCAACTCGCAAGGAAGAGAGTGAGCCATAGCCTATCGTAGACCTGACTTTGCTTTGCAAGGCTAGAGACTAGAGAAAGCCCATTTCTGATCTGATCTTGAAATTGAAAAGTTTCACACTTGGGGTTAAATTCTCCACAACATCTCCTATCACTCTTCCAACAGCAAGTGGTTCTACGAGCCTTGACATGACTACAAAAACTTGAGAGAGATAAAACGAGATAGAAAGTAGGGGGCCAAATAATCACACGGCCAACAAAGAACGTAATTACCTCAATTCCATCGAGCCTTCATTCCATCCAGCTTCTCCTTACTCTCTCTTGCTTATAACCGGCCTTCTTTTCTATCTCAA
>CM062532.1:52602-76602 GCA_031439595.1 Pterocarpus santalinus | reverse complement strand
AATTCCTTTAAATGGATCCCTCTTTCTTAATGACTCTTCTTAGGGAGTAGGATCTATTGCCTAGGAGCTCAAAGAAAGATAGCGACAAATCGGAATAGGGATGCAGAGATGGAGCTGTTATTAGGAATTTTCTTCCATCAATAAGAAGACTAGCTTTCTGAACTGAAAAAAGCATACTATTTGACTACGTTTTCTTTTTACTATCTAACAAGAAAGAAGAGAAAAAAAGGAACTGACATAGAATAGTACAAGAAAGGACACCACATAGTTTAGGACAACTAATAGTTGATAAATATTACATATGAATGTAACAGCTTAGAATAAGCCAAGAGCTGATAGTGATAGGCTTAGAGCTCACTTCACACCAACAGAATTGTCAGCTTCCTTCTCCCCTCAGCTTGAGAACTCCTATCTACATCAAGATCTGGCCCTGCTCTCTGGTGATGTTCGCCCATTCCGTGGCACCCGCACGAAAAGAAAGATCGGCAAATAGCGTACAAAGAAGATCCGCCTCTCTAATTCACTTGGCAAAAGAGATCCAATCCCAGGGAAAAAGCAAGTCAGACTGAGTTCAATTAGTCCCGTCCTTCCTTCAGCTTACGGGGATGGAGTTGAAGAAGGGATCACGGTCTGGGACCAAGAAGAAGAGCAGATGCCAGACGGAGTTAGAATCGTATAATAACAGAAATGAACTGACCCACTGTGGAAAAGAACTTAACTTGGCAAAAGACAGACCAACCAGTGAGTTCGCAGCTACAGGCGCAACAGGCCAATGAACATCGAGAGAAGAGCGAACCCTATTCAGTAAGTCAAAGAGGAAGGGAAGGAGTGGATTCTCTCTTATTGTATGTGTATGAGTATGATCAACAAGAAAGCCATAACAGAAATGAGAAGAAGGTCTTCCATCAATCATACAAAAGCAGCTTCAGTAGCCTAATACCAGCACAAGTCGAGGGGCGTAAGCGTTTACCTTTACCTGTTTAATCAATCCCTGGGATACTAGGCCCACTCTTTAGCACACCATAAGATCGGATATATATCAGGGCTTTAGCCCGACGGAGAACGGGTCCCAGATCTAGTTGTGATTGCCATTGAGCTTTATCTCATTCGATGGAGGAGTGTTAACTCTGCGAAGATTGGATTCCGTCCCCTGGTCTACAACCCTTATACATTAAAGGGTGGTCTTTCCTAAGTAGTTCAAGTAAAGAGCTCATCGTAGACCAATGGCTAGTTTAGGAAACCGGTAAAGTCACTCTCTTCTCTTGATTCACATTCATGCATATGAAACCGTTGCGACCCATTTATTCGCCGCTGGCACCAAGCGGCGCTAAAAGCTTCGGACTATCCTTAACAATGGCGCTAGTTAGTGCTAAAAGCCAACCTCTGCTTCTCTATTTTTACATTGGTGAGGGCGCGCTCCTGTATTTTCTTGGTGTACCTCAGCTTCGCTCCTCAGTCTGCTTTAGGTGAGATTCCCTCTTATTCTTGTAATCAAACTAAAGCTCTTCTCATACTTATGTTAAAAAGTGGCTTCCTCCGGCATTAAAGGTACGAAAGCACTTCTCTGAGAGTGAGACTTTTGAAGGCAAAGAAAAAGAAGATAAAGACTTTTTAGGCTTAGCCCTAGAGCTAGATCATAGAGGGCAAGTCCTCTTATAGTAGTAGTCAAAAAGGCATAGTCGACTTAGAGTGGTAAGCTTATTCTCTGCTTTCAATAGAAAGAGTAGTATGCCTTGAGCCTTAAACTCTTCCTTATAGTCATGTCTACCTACGTAATTCTTTTGAAGTGAAGCAGAAAGCAGATGGACTGCACTAAAACAGCTAAGACATTAGGCCCTTTCCATCTGCCCCTACTAAAGCACTCGAGGAAGAAGACAGTCCTTTACCGAAGAAGGCGCACCGGTTGATGCCGGCTGGCTTGTTGGTAGAGTTCCGCATAAGGCAGGGGAAGGAGCGGTGAAGTAAGTGAAAAGAGAGGGCCGGTAGAAGACTCATCCGTGGTGCCCAAGCCGTGAAGTCGGAATAAGCGCTGAAGTTTAAGCATCAGACCCACTAGTCGGCTAAGCCTTTGAAGGCCGAGGGTAGCCGGATTTTGGGATAGGATCTCCCCGGCCTGATAGGTTCAACTTGACGAATGACTGTCTCGAAAGTCCTGCACGAGTCGAAGACCTCATCCACCTAGATGGTTGGCATCGGCTAGGTCCCAGGCAACGCGTGAACTTTGAGTTTCCTACTAAGGTGCCATTGCAATCCGCGAGATGGTTGTCGGGAAGAAGTACGGACGAATATTCTAGTACTTGCTCTTATCTTAGTCCTCTAACGCCCACACCTGACTCAAAAAGAAATGCTCCTGGTAAGAAGAGAGATTTTTGACCTTCTACCGAATTCTATCCCATCTTCTCGGAATCCATGCAATTGGTGTGGAATGATTATTTCCCCATCTGTCTGTAGCGAGTTGGGGAAAGCCGCTTGAAGCTCATCTCGCCGGCTGACGTTAAACCAATCTCCCATAGGAAGCTAAGGAGCTACTATGAATGGAAATGAAACTCAATTGCTTGTTCAAGCGTAGCATGCGAGGATGAAGCCTTCTTATAAGCCTAGGACTCCGGTCAGGGACAAACCTTTGACGGTCACTTTCCGTTGCTCCATCTCTGAGAGAGGATATTTTACCATCTTCCATCTCTATTGGGTGGAGAAGAGCTATTGCATAAATAAAGGCTGAAAGAGCCCAGCTACTGGTGACGGGTTCATTGACGAGTGAAAGAAACCCTTGAATGGATTCGTCTGGGAAAGAGTCTCTTTCATCAACAACAGTCCTTCCTGAAGGAAATGGAAGACGGAGATAGAAGAAGCGGCTTTTCCGAGAGATTCAAGAACGATAGCAACTAAACTCGAAGTAGAGGAGATGGAATGGGAAGCAAGGGTCTTAATGGTCTAATCATGGTATGAATCTAGATCGAGTTCCCGAGCTGACTAAAGGAACCCGGGAAAGCCAAGAGCTGAAAAGGGAAGAAAGCTTAAGACCGGACCTTGCAAGTCAGCTCTTCGCGTAGGGCGAAGAGATCTAAGAAGGATCCCAATTGTTGAACTCGATTTCGAACGAGATCACTCTCTTTAAGCTTCCAAACCTGAGTTTGAGGCCATTATAAGGTCTGAATAAAAGGAAAGAATCCTTCTCTTCTATTAGCAGAGATCTAAGTATTGGACTGCGCTATTCTATAGGATATTTGACATCGAATTCCTTTTCGAGAGCTAAGAAAGCAGGCTATGAAGCCGAAGGCCAGTTCCCCATTATTGGGACTTTTGGGAACAAGCAAGGGATTGAGCTGCGCGAAAGCCGTTGCGCTAACGCGCATCCGTTTTCTTGCTTTTTCAGTTAAGTAAAGACTGACTACGAGCTAACTAATCGAATGGAACTGTCTTTAATGAAAAGAAAAGCGGAGGCCCTTGCTAGCATTGTGCTTTGGAATCGATTCTTTATCAAGGGCCCACCCTTTCTTTGAACCTTGTCAATGATCGAACTTAAAGATATGAACTGAGTGCCATTTGATGAGTAACTGAGAACAAGGGAGAGGGATATGGAAAGGATGAAGTAATGAAAGACGAAGTCATTGCTAGTAGTAACGACTTGTCACGATCCATTGGTTCATATAAAATCCATGTCCTAGGTGTATCAAAAAACATTCTTTTCGCTAAGCGTATATAATAAAATAGAGTGAAAGGTCCACCCCGAAAGGGGGTACTAACTAACAGCTGAGTCCTCTCCGAACCGCAGGAGATAGTTGCCCATCATACGGCTCACCAACTTCACTTGCCTCTATGGGAGACTCGCTCCGGGCAGGTTCGGATCACTTACAATACACGGCTCTACGAAGGAAGGGGTTGGTGGGTTAGGAACGTTTTCAAGATGATTCTTTTTCCGTATTTGTTCGATGAGAAATGCAAGACGAGAACCCATCTCTTTTCGACTGGGAAATGCTAGTCTGTTTTGTCCACTTTCTCCATCCCTCTCTATCAAAATGATCAAAAAGGAAGGCGAGCTTGCTTCTTATTCTCGTGTTCGATCTCTTCCATCTCTGCCCCGCTCGTTGTCACCTATGTTGAAGAAAGGTTTGGAACCCTGTAGAGAATGAGGAGGGGCCGAGGATCTTCCTCTATACAGTGCTTCTCGGGGCTCCACTCTCCCCCCTGAATAAGTAAGGCCCCGTTAGCCTGGGCGAAGATGGGGATAGGGAATAAGGATGGAAGCCCCCTTCACTCTGCCAGGGACTGGACAGGGGTTAGCTCTGTAAATGTGTAGAGCCGAGTGTAGTGTGGTGTAGTAGTAGGCACTTCTAGGCCCCTTCCCGGCTACTGGACCACTCCAGTGCTTTGGATACTACGGACCCTCTGCCATCCATTGCAGCAGAGCCGTTTCATGAGCGGGGGGGGACTAAGCGCAGTTCTTTGAATCAAACGTTGAATGAAATCGATTCTTTTTTAGATATAAAAATCTAAATCGGATAGGATAGATGGATGGATCTATCTTTCTATTAATATATATGACTTTAAAAAAAAGGATTTCTATAGTTAAGTAGCGCAGCAAGAAGCCCCAAATCAAGGATTTGGCCAGGAAAGACTGCACTGCTTTGGGCCCAGGAAGCGAAGGGAATGAGCTCGGCTGCTTATCCTCCACACTTATTTCTCTCCGTGCCTGTTTCGCATGCGCTTCGCGCGCCATTGGCGCTTTGCTCTCCTCTTATTCTTCATTGGACGGTTCGGATGGACTTCGCCGTTCTTTCCCAACTAAAATAGAAAAGGCTGTATCACATCGAGATGTCGATTCGTTTTCCGCCCCCAATGAGATGGGGCATTTGTAACCCCCTATTTTGACCTTTGTTTGGACCCTTCATCTTTCTGAATGGAGGCCCGGCTCGCGTCGTTCCAACAACCGGCGGGGAGCACCTCAGTATACGATCGCGCGCAGTAACTGGGAGTCCTTTTACACCTAAGGCCAACTTCAATTCACCAAACCAAGGTTCATCTCGTGTAGTGATTGTGGACTCGTACAAGGATATTGAGTAGACGGTTGATGTATCAGACTCGACCCTATCTTTCGTAGCATGCATTCCCATCGGTGTCGCAACTGATTCGGTAAGCTACGTGTCCGGTGCACGGAGAGCTGCCTTCGGTCCCCCAAACTGACTTACTCGTGGCAACCTTCCGGCCGCCCAACAACCTATAACGCTAGTCACTACTCCCACTGGGGCTAGGAAGTAAGCCCCACAACCCAAAGCGGCGAAGAACAAATAGAATTTGCTACAAAAGCCGGCTAACGGGGGTATTCCTACGTATGAGAACATAGTAATGGAGAAGGTAATAGCCGAAATAGGATTCGTTTTGGCTAGAGCGCCCAAATCCGCTATATATTTGACACGGGTTTGCCGTAATGCTAAAACTATGGCGAATGCATCTATCGTCATTAATGCATAAATTAAGATACCAATTAGTAGTGATTGAATTCCTTCTATGGTTCCACATGAGAAACCAGTACGAATATAACCTACATGTCCAATGGAACTATGAGCTAGAGGTCTTTTGACTTTCGTTTGGGCCATGGCGGCCAGTGCTCCTAAAATCATAGAAGCAATGCTGCAGAAACAGAAGATTTGTTGCAATGTAGCTCCATAGGAACCATAAATAGAAACACGTGAAATATTAGCAAAAATAGAAATTTTAGGCGCAATAGAAAGGAATGCTGTAACCGGGGTGGGTGAACCCTCATAGATATCAGGTGCCCACATATATAGAGTCAAAAGGGATATGGAGTCCGAAGGGGAGGGGTTTTCTTCGGGGCTCGAGAGATGGGGGCCCCAACAGTTTTTAATTCGCCGCTGGGGAATTCACACGAAAGGGAACGAAGATTTCTCGACGAAAAAAAAGTGCTCTCTGAACCGAACGTGAAAGTGGTTTTCCATCAGACGGCTGTTCCCGTAACCCCACTCTCCACTTGGATTATATATCCAAAAAGGTCCGCTCTTGGCCATTCCACACGCTGCCTAGCAGAGGCGTGGTTATCTCAAGTGGATTCTTTCTTTTTTAGTAGATGCCGAACCTGCTGCCCCATTGACTAAGAAGGGGGCGGACGCAGCAGCTACATGGACCCCTTCCTTTCTGTTGTTGCCAGCGCTTTCCCGGGCCGAGATATAAAGGGCAGGCAAAGCCCGAAGGCTGCTATCCCAATAGGCCAGCGGGCGGAACGAGGAGAGGGCCCGGCAATCATACCACCGCGGTCGAAAAAGCGTGTTCCCTTCAGATAACACGCACCGTAGGCCATCCTCGGCCTTCTTCGTTTTCGATGAAAAACAATTAAAAATCTCGATCTCCGAAAGCGTTTTCCTTCCCCCTCCCTCCCTTCGTCGAGCCTTTCCTTTAATGGTTGGGGGAAGCATTCCCTTATCTGAACTTGGCGGGCATTCTTTCCAGCCTTATTCAAATAGGGGGTGGTTTTGGTTGGTTTGAACATAGGATAGGCTCAAACATGATTTGAAGATCCTAGCTACGCCATACGTTCAATACAAAATCTGGAAAGCTGCAGGGATGACAAAAAGAGGGCGCTTTCCTGTGTTGCACTGAAAAAAAAGAAACCTAAGTAAGAGAAGAGAGAAGACGCTCTTCTCTTAGGTTTCTTCCTCCCGCGCCCGCCGCCGCCCGGCCCGTGTTAGAAGGGAAGATTAGCAAAGCGAGAAAAGACAGAGGGAGGGAGAGCAACATCTTATTCTCTTCGCGAGAACTTCCGGATCGGAGAAGCATTCGGAACGGGCTCCGCGTTCATTTCGTTGGCAGAAACGATCCACAATCCATTCGGGGCTTCGGGGAACCCAAAGAAGTCTTTCGACTTGATTCATAGATGGAATCCATGATAGATATAAAAAAGATATCTCGTTCAGCTATCTTTTTTTTTCTCTACTGAGGAATAGAATAGACACCCCTTAGATGTCTATGTATCCTAAATCCCCATTTTTTTTTAGAGAGAGCAGATCACGCTAAAAAAAAAATGGAGAGAGAGAAAGAGCAGATGGATCCTATCCCCTATATCGAACACTAAATCCTATCTATTGATAGAAAGATCTTCGTCAAATACCGGACTTTGCCTTTTTTTTAGGAATTCCTCATACTCATATCCAAGGCAGCTTACCACAAGCACCCCACCCCATACGACTAGTTGGGGTTCGCCTTTTTAATCAAACAAAGTAAGTATAAGTAGTAGGGGCCGACTTTCATTCTAAAGGAAACCGAAGAACCAACCTTTAGTCAATAGGAGCCCTACTTCCCTCTTTGCGACCTCATCACTTCAAAGCGCAAACCAATTTCTTTCTTAGTCACCGGGCGGAGCGCACCTTTGGTACTTCAGTAGGGCGAGCTGTTTGATAGTGACTTCTTTCGTTTGTTTGGTAGGGCGACGAAAGAAAGGCTACTTCAATCTAGGAAACAGCCGGAAACTCGAGAGGGTCGCCTTTGGAAGCGTTTGCCGGTAACCAAAGCGTCACGACATAATCAAAAAAAAGAAAAAGGAAGGACTGACTCCAATCCATAAACCCGGAAACGAAACAAAGTTCGTTCCCTTTCGTCAAGTAGGTAAAGTAGGCATACGAACCCACTTTTGCTTTGCCTTAGACTCTATTGGAACAAAGCAAAGAAGGAGGCGGAATGGAGAAAGGACAAGGGCGGTCTTGCTTGGCGCAAAGGCTGCTGGTTCGGGGGTAGGGTACTAAAGGTCCTCGGACTTCCAGGCGGTTTTTCTTTTGGACAGCTGTTCACCGTTGGATCTCGCCAATACAGCCCCCTATAGTTTTCGTTACCGAGATATCTTTTTTTTCATTGTTCCCAGGGATTTTTTGGGTAATCCGCTCCCATGCTGCAAACAGTCAAATCTGAACTAAACCTTGTCGCTCTTCTTTCCTCGCGGGCAGGAAGCACACCAGCAGCGTGCGTTGCGTGATTCTACTGTGTTTTTTGCACTTGACTGGGTGGACAGTTGACCGGAAGAGAACTTCGATTCGCCCGGCCAGCTGGCGGGCGGCGTGCTTATCTTGTGTGACAACACTACGGAGCGAGTGGCTCTTCTAGGCGGGCAGCTGTGTGACAACACTACAGAGAAAGCGGCGCTTTCGTTTAACATGCTATGGTCTCAACGCCCTTACGAGATAGTGATGAGTTTCACGCGCTCTAAGCCCGGCCCGCGCGCGGTTAGGAAGATTGGCCGCAATCTGAGCGGTACCACCCACCCTACCCTACCACCTATGGGCGGCCGTCCGTTCTACAGCCGCCCGAAAAGGAACTGCAGTGATCTTGAATAGGGATCCTACAGCGATAGATAGAATCCCCATATAAATACCACTAGATCGAGCACCAGTGATTTCGTATCCGGTCAAAATCTTGGCTAATTGATCGAAGTGGGTAGCTCCAGTAGACCCATAGATCATGGAACAAATAGGGTGGGTAGGCCCAACCACCACACTACACGTATAGACGCGAACCCCCCTCGTTACCGTACGTGCGACTCTCACCGCATACGGCTCGCACAAAGACTCCAAAATCCATCCCGAGCCTTTTCTTCCATTCCACCTCTCCTCTCCAATCCTCGATCAAACTTGCGTTCCCAGGCGCTATGAAATGGGGGGTCTTTCCTTCGCCTATCGTATGTATCGGCTTGGCTTCGTCCAGAACCAAGGAGGCATTCTGGCGGGCGCGTGCGTGTAGGAAGGCCGACCACTACATAAGCTAAAAGACTACGACGACTACAACGGAAGCGGCTCGCTTCTATTCTCGTTGGGATTGGATATATCTGGGGAATCTATAGATCATAGTAGTTCGCCAACCTCTCTAACTAACATACGATACAATTTCACTTCACGGCACGGCAAAAAATAAGGAGCTTCGCTCGGTGGGCCTTCCTGCGCTGACGAATGCCTCCTTTCTCTTCTCTGAAGTCTACAACAAACAAGTGGGAGAGGCAGGATTCGAACCTACGTAGAAAAACTTCAACAGATTTACAGTCTGTCGCTTTTGACCACTCGGCCACTCTCCCCTTCCCGGGCCGAGGCCCCCCTCAATGGGTTCTAAGAAGGAGGGATAAAAACCTGAAAAAAAGCTTATTGATTTTGAACTAATACTATTTATTAGCTTAGCTAGCGTTCCGCTAGTCATTTAGTCAGTTCATAACAATCTCTGTACAAAGGGCAAAGCTTCTACGACAGCTCCCCCCTAGTTGCTTCTGGCGAAGCTGCGAGTTCAAAGTGAATGAACGAGCCATGTTCCTAAACTCAAAAAAGGAGTGACCATCTTTGTTTTCTTCCCTTCCTCTATCCCCTCAAAGCCCATAGGGCGCTAGCGCTTTACTAATAGAATAGAAAGTAAGGCTATTCTGCTGAGCGAAGCTGCAAGCCTACCCTTCTCGAGCTTAAATAGCTTAGCTTATCAAGCCTAGTCTACAAAAATAGGGCTACAGCAAGCCCCCTTTGTTTGTTGTGGGTTGCGCCTCACCGCAGGCACTGAATGGATGAAATGGGTGGAGATCTTCCTTCCCCCTTGTTAATTACCAAGAACTTCGTTGCCACTAGTGGCGAAGAAAAATTCGACCCAAAAACAACTCGGAACCTAAAGAGAGTTCAGTCTACAAGAAGCTGGCAGAGCTTTAGCCATTGGACTACATCCATCTATCCTACCTAAACAGTAACCCCCTTTTGTTCGTTCTTCGAATGACGCTAGTGGAGACAAATTCCTTCCGGCTAATGAAGATACTACTCAAATCTTCCCAGTGGATCCTTCTTCTCCCTAAGAATTGAACGAACCAAGTTCACCGAGAGTAAGAAATAGAAAAAAAACCAACAAGAAACTTCCCACTTTTGATGTCCCACGATTCTGCTAGTTTAGAAACAAAGGGGAAGGACAGGGGTCGCTAGGTCAGAAAAGCAAGAACTAAAAATTCTCCCCAAGTAGGATTTGAACCTACGACCAGTCAGTTAACAGCCGACCGCTCTACCACTGAGCTACTGAGGAACAACGGACTTAAGTTAAGGAAGCCGACTCTCGTTCTTTGGACACCAACCTATGACCGAACAAAAAAGGGTTCGTCACTCTTTTTCACATACACCGGGAGAAAGGGTTACGAGAGCAAGCCCCTCCTCGGCCGGAGAGCCTCCAGGACAAGGGGGCGGCGGTCAACCATCCACTCTCGAGATTCATATTGATCAATCGATCTCCGCGTCCTGCCAGTTCGCTAAGTAGACTCACTCTCCCGAGGGGCAACAAAGGCTGGAACTATTCCTGCCAAAAACAAGGGACCTACTTCTCATCCTAGGAGTTAGCAGGTATGATTGAGTCCCCTCTCTGTCTGTCTCTCCGAGTTTCTACTACTAAGTAGCACTTCTGCTATTCAATCATAGAATCGATTCCGATCAAGCTGAAAGATGAAAGAAACCCTATATTATTAGTAAGCTCTAGCGCCCTGCAATCAAAAAACAGCGCTAACGAGCAAGAAAAGGCCCCTTACTATAAGATAGGCTAAGGTTTGAAGACGCTCGACCAACAACGTAAAGGAAGGGGTGATGTTAGAGTAAGGGGGCGCGCTAGCGCCCTTCCTTCAGCCGGCTCCGCCCTATCTATTCATCTCTTTTATCAAATGGATATTTAGGGATCTCTCTTGTTCATAGATCTTGAAACCAGATCAATATCCATTTCTCAATATATCTTTCTATCTATCGATAGATAGAAAGATATAGATCTCTATCTGGATCTATCTCCATATCTATCTAAGAAAGAACCAACACTTAAAGGGCGTAACGGTTCTCACCCTGTCCCCGACATTGTTCTCCGACGATGCCCCCTGGGCGAAAGGGGCCACCATTCTCTTTCTTTCTTCAATCGTTCCGATCAGGACAAGTGGGTTGGTTTCGTCCTTCTATCTACGCAATTCTCTGTCTTCGTTCGTGATCATGTTGGGCGAAAGGTAGTTAGTTGTAGAGGAGCGGCTGTGAAACGGCGATTCCCCCCTTTCCATTGAAGTGGGGGGCCTCCTTCCCCACCATTTTAGCCTATTATGGATAGGGATTTAACCGATGCTGAAGGTAGCTTGCTTACCAGGCCACCCACTTGAGAAGCTAGTCGCCAGAAAGAAGCGGCGAGGACGCGAAGCTGTCTACGAAGCTTCCCTCCCCCCTGTAGTCGAAGTACTCGGCGCTACTTTGATTCAAAAGGTAACCGACTTTATCCGGTTTCCGCAACCGTAATCATTTGTCACTCCGATTACTTCATCCATAAACCTTTTTTTTCAATAGCGGTACGCTATAAAAAAAGTCAAGGATAAGCTTGCATTCTAGAAGCGGTAGCTTCCCGCCTCCTTCCTTTCTACTGCCTCCTTCGGTGATAAAAGTTCCCTTCCCTTTTCTAAAATGCCCGATTGGTCTGCCTCAGCAAATGTACAAAGTGGACCGCTGTTTGGCTGACCCTCTTCTTCCCATTCGGGTTGGGTTGACCCAGAAGTCCAGTAAGAAGGAATGGAACCACTGGAGAGTCGTCCGCAGTTCACACTTGGGCAAAGACGACTGACTTTGTTTGGAAGCGGAACACGAACCGATTTCCGCTATTCCGGGTTCTTATTGAGCGTAGCGAAATCAAGGTTTATTATAAAGTCAGCGAAGTTTCTATGGTGTTCTACCTTTGCGTAGTCTCGGTCCACAGTGGAAGGCTCCGTACCGACGCCTCACTACTACTTAATTAATGGCTAAGCGATTTCATAACCTGAGCTTTCCTTAACCAGCTGACCTTACTTCGTAACCTTAACGTACTTTCTTTATTACTATATCATAGGCCTTCGCCACTTCAAACGGGCGCTTCGCCCTTTCTTTTTTTTATTAGAAAAAAACGGGGCCTTACTTATTCTGTTCAGGGAGGATGAAAGACAAAGAAAGGGATCGGGGGCTTATTGATCGGAGAAAGGGAAGGGACTTATTGGACCTAACTGAGAAGGAGACAGAAAGGGATCACCTGACCTTATCTTGAGTGAGAGAGGCAAGTCGCAAGGCAAAAAGCTTAGTCTCAAGTCTGAGGGTGAACGAACGGGATTTCTATTTCATTCAGAGCCTGGCCAGTGACAGAAAGAAATACATTGACAGAAGGAGTCACCGACCGGAATGACATGTATCCGAAGTCCTCTCCACCGGATACTGCCCTAAAACAATCCTAAGCTTCAAGCTCATCCAGAAAGACCCCAAGCCCACTAGCGGACTACTGATCTAGGGAAGACGAGACTCGTGCATGTGAAAAGAAAGGGTGGATTCCCTTTCGTAACTCAATAGGTGATTTGCAGCAGCTACACCAGGGGAAGAGTGGGCATTCTCTATTATTTTCTCTTTGACTTCGGATTGAGACTTGAAGCTTTAGCCTGAAGGAAGACAAGATCAGGAACCCCAACCCACTGTTTTGTGCCACGCGGTTGAGCTTTCTCCTTTCCCACTGTGACTTCCATTCTTGTTTTCTAATAGAGGGAAAGCCGCTCTCCTTTATTGGAGGGTATGCCTTTACTTGTCGTTAGGAGAAGTCGCTTCTAAGGTATCATCTTGTAGTTCTAGGATTGGTTTCTGTTCTTGCCTAGTAAGGCTGGTAAGTTAAGTATTGTCTAGTTCTTCGAGATTCTCTTTTGAAGAGGCATTTGTTCTTGGACGATGAAAAAAACTTTGATAGACCAGAGGTGTAATGTAAGCAAAGCACCGCGAAGTGTGATTTCATACTAAAACTTGACGCCTTGAACACGCTTTCTATAAACAAAAAAAAGAGGCGAGTCCGATTGCTTCGTAAGTGAATAGGGCTGAGTTTAGCTAATGAATTGGTCTTTTGAGTTGTGGTATAAATAGGGGGCTTTAGGCCCCATTGCCTTTTTGTTGTTTAGTTATTTTAATCCGTTTTCTCGCTAACCGAAGATGAATGGGGGGTGCAGAGGCGCAGGAAAGGGTGTGGTTTTTTAAGCATCCAAAAGTTGAACTTGCTGTTCCAGAGGTGCTTGTACCCGATCTTGACGGCACTGGTAGTGAGATGCACTTTCTTTTCTCTCTTGCTTGTGGCATTGTAGTCTTTTCCTGCCTTTGACTGATTTTTATGATGAATTAGTCACCTTAGCTTTCATAAGCAGCCCTTCTGGTGAACCGGTTGAGAAGTAGGCCTTGTTAGCTGCCCCCGCCAACTAGAGATCCTCAGAAGCGAACCGAGGAGGAGGCCATCTCAGTGATGATTTGATCTCCTTTTCTGACCTATGCTTGGATGTCATCATCTTACCTTGGGTACACGACCATTAGTTGCCTCTGTGTAGTCTGTACGTAACTCTTCATCACAGTGAGTGCTTTCCGTCTCTTACTTAGAACGGTGTTATTTATTGGCTTTCTCCCTCTAGGTGAAGTAAGACTGCTTTTCATTTTTCAAATCATTCAATCAACCGACCTTGCTTAGTCTTTCTGTCTTTGAGTATAACACTGGTTTCATTTTTTCACTACCCATTCTATTTGAGTAGGTGTCTCTACCATTTGGATACCTCCTGTTAGATTTCATGATTAGTAAACACTTCAACATAATCTCCAGCTATGAGAGGTGGCCTATCTTTAGGCGCAACATACAGCAGAAGAATGGCATGGAAATAGCTTTTCCAGAGAAATAGCTTTCTTCCAGGGATTTTCTAATGTGCCAACCCTGTTGAAATGACCATAGGTATCCCTCTAGTTTAATAACTAGAGAACGACATAGGTTATACCCATCTCACGAATTGGGTTCGAACCAATACCAAGCTACTTACTATTTAGTAGATCGTGAGTTTAATGTATTACTCTAAAGGGTCTCCCTTAAGGCGGGGGACACCTCCCTTCATTACTCTATCTATGGAATCTTTCCCATCGCTAAATGCGTACTTACTGACTGACTTTCATTCATTGTTTACTGCTTACTTCATGCTTTCCCTGCCCGATCCCTTTACTTTTTGAAGATCAAAACCTAAATGTGCCAGGGCAATAAGGATTCAGGAATTTGAGCGCTGATGTAGCTAACAGCCACCTTCATAGTCTATTCATTAGGGCCGTCACCTTCTACCCAACTAGTTGAAGTATCCACCGCTTTCTTTGTCTGTTAAGCCTCACAGCCGAAAGGCCGATCCCTCTTTCTTCTTTCTCTTTCGTCTTTGCGGAAAAGAGGCGGGCAATCTTGCGGAGAGTTGGTGGTAAATTCTTTGATATAGTTAGTGTTCCGCGAGTGGGAACAGGACAAATCCGAGATAAAATAGAACCCCTATTCCCGAGGGTCAATTCATATTTTAAAATAACATAAACGAGGACAACGTGCCGTCCCAGAAATCTAATAGAACACGCTATGACCAAACCAATAACCAATTCTCCTCGAAAGACGACTGAGAGCGCGATTAGGAAAAACATCTTATTAACTCATTTTGAACCATTGAGATTCCGTACCGTAAGTAACCTAGTGCATGTGCCTTTGATTGAAGAAAATGAAATACGAACAACCGCGCAGGACCTATCGACATATGAAAAAAGCACCCATGCTCACACGACTACTTATCGTCTTTTTGCCCCTTATCGGTAGTTCCGTAGCAGGTTTTTTCGGACGTTTTCTAGGATCAGAAGGAAGTCCTATCTTTTCTATCCCCTCATTGCTCCTGATGTTTTGCGGATTGTTTGTAATTTTAACTCTCCTTTACCACTATTTACTCTTTTCAAAAAGAAAGAAGAGCGCTATGATTCTATATGTCCTGATTTGCGTCATGCTTCTATCTTTTTCCCATCTCCTACGTTTAAAGATTCTTGCTTTTTTAGGTATGACAATACCGTTGATTCTCTATGTTTCTTTTTGCTCGAGTGGCGCCGAACCCTTTTTGGCAAATTGGAAGGTTCCGGAAAGTTATTCGTCCGCAGCCAGTTCGGAAGCGAGCGTAAACCAACCGCCGGATAGGAATGGCGCGGGGCCTTCTAATGCGGCCCCCGCTGACTCTCCGCAGGGATCCTTTCCTTCGGTTCCTCCTTGCTTAACACCCCTGCCCTCGGGCCCTTCCGTCCCCTCTGTACCCTCGCTTCCCTCCGTAGAGGAACATAATTTGGGAGGGAGCAGCCGGTTCAACAACCGCAGGAAGCTCGTTTTGATTGGGATCAATATCAACATGATAAAATAGCGGAACGATTGTCGGTTTTTAGCCCTACCCGGGCACGAGACACAGACACAGTGGATGCTCTAATTTTATTAAAAAGGGATATTATCGATCGCATGGCCCAATTGGATCCCAATCCATTCTGGGCTGAGCAAAGAAATGAGTTAGTGGCGAATGGAATATTAAACAAAGGATCGGAATATACTATTGAGACTCTACAAAAAAACGTAGAGAAATTAACAACCGAAGGCCAAAACTCTTTGTTTTTTAAAAAGCTTATAAAAGAGAGAACTTCGAATTATACGGCCGATTTGCTTCTGCTCTATTTTTATGCCTGCGAGGGTTTGTCAACAAGAGATTCTATTTTTTTTTTATGTTTTGTAAATCTTGTTCAGGCGGTTTAAAAGAGGAAAGAATCGCGTTTCCTTACTACTATAGGTATAGGCGAGGGCCACCATTTTTGAAATGCTATTGATTTTAGGAGGACTATGATGAGGAGGACGACAGACCACTCACGATCGACTAAAAGGCAAGTCGCCCGGAAATATAGGAGTTGGGCTAGTGTGGGCATGGGGGGGAGAGAAGGTGAAGTGCTACCTGGGCTTGGCTGGCTTGATTGCCGTTGGTGGTTGTGGCGGGAATGAATGAGGGGCAAGGTTCAAAATTGAATTAGTAGTCTATATACACACCCATTTAATTGAATATGGGATCAACGCTACTGCTTTCTATGCTATGATGTAAAGGATCTATGGCTAATTTTTTATTGCTCTTAGTCTTTAGTGCGGGGGTATCCTCAAAGAAGAAAAGGAGGCCCGTCCCAGAAAAGGGGCGGGGAAGGAGAAGTGGGCATGTGGGTCTCCTTCGCCATTTCTATCAATCTTGGAATTCGGTTTGAAAAGCTATCATTGGTAGGCGGCCAAGCGAGCATTCCAGTGTGATTGGGGATAGGTAGGCGCAGTGAATCGGGCAATTCGTGAAAGGATATTTGTATAATTAGTACCTCTTCTGAAACCATACCGCTCCTCTGTTTTCTTCTGGTAAAGGGTCGGAATCAGTCCACGAATAAGTTCCTTCTTTAAAAAAAAATATCTCCGGTTTTACGGCCGGGTCATAGGTAAACTGAAAAATGTATCAGAGCTCTGGTAAGGCTCGCATAAGCTATAGTCTGAGCTCATCTGGATCTGATAAGGCCAATCCGCTTCCTCCTTTGCTACTTCGAAACGTACCTATAGTAACTTCCACTAAGGCAGGAGCTAAGAGATCTATCTTAGATGAGAGTCAGCTAGTACGAGGATATGAGTCACTCGGCTCAAATGATTGGATCCCCAGTGTCATTACAAAACAAGCTTGTGCCCCTGAAAAGGGAGGAGACTTTCCTCGTGTTAGCCGAACTGGGATCGGTAGAAGGAAAAAGTCATTTTAGCCCAAAACCCCCGGGTGGATAAAAAAAGTAGTTTTTGTCGACCCTCTATTTAGTAATCCGACTTGAGGCCAAAATCGCAAGGTTGGGTGCGATTGCTCAAAGTTGGGGGGCTACTAGGAAGCCTATAAGGAAGCAGTCCTTCCGCTGCACGAGCATCGACAAAGAGAGAGTAAAGAGCAATTAGCCAATCCAATCACCAGAAAAGCGAAAGGGAAAAAAATTCCCGATTAAAGTCTTGGAGGAAGGGTGGCTACTCTCTCTTTTAAGATTTTCAGAGCCAGGAGTGGAAGAGCTAACCATAGGCAGTCCTTATGCCGACAAGAAAGGGGAAGACTGGAATAGAAGACAAAGTGGAATATGACTCACTAGGAAATCAGAGTCAGCTTTGGCATAAAGGTGGGACTTGCCCAAATGAACTGCCTTAGGAATAGAAGCGATGCAGGATTTTAAATAAAAAAGAAGTATGAAGTAATCAGTATAAGGCCGGTCCCATTCAGTCTTTCTGGGCGTGGTGTAAGGACCCTTTCTTGCTGGGGGTACCTTTGATTTCAGCCAGTTTCAGTGCAATTATCTCATATTTCTGATTTCCAGGCAATAGTTAATAGTTATAGCTAAGTGCTTCCAGCGCGATCCACAGCCAAGGGAATAGGTCCTGAGGTAATCTTTCTAGTATCAGTCTCTGATATTGCCTTTCCTTATCCAAGTCATCCAGCCGAGCCAGTGTGTTCTTAGTTGAAGTGCCTTCCTCCTCAGGGTGGGTTTTAGAACCTTTGAACATCCTGTCCTTACAAACATCCTCGAGAATTTGACTTCCTCAGTGGGTCCTTTCTGCCTCGGGCATAAGCCTGTACCGAACTAAGCCATTCCTTAATCGAAAGCAGACTGAGGGGAAAGAGAACAGATCTCCTCTCTAAGAATAGAGAGTAAGAAAGTCTCATTACAACTAGGGCCTTAGATCTTCCTCTCAAAAGTGAGTCCGAACTGCCCCTTCTTTCTATCAATATCAGTACGCCCATATATAGATAGTATAAGAGGGAATGCCGAATGCTACTAACTAAGAAGCGGGAGGGGAAGCTTTCAAGGACAAGTATGTGAATTCCTAGCATCCCCAATCCTCCCAGCAACCCATTGGATCTTATTCCCCACTTAATATTTAGCAACTCAAAGCCTAAAAAAGAGCCTTTTCACCAAGCATGAATTCTAATGACAATTCCCAAGCTGCAACGAAAGGACTCCCTCTTAATCGCATTGAATCTTTAGCGGAACATTCACTCTCAAAAGGAAGTTTCATTCCCAGGATCCCCTTTGAAAGAGGAAGGGCAAACTCTCTATCTGGACCCTATTCCTCAACTCTTGAACCCGGCATATCACTTAAAGCAAGTTCAATTGAATCCCCGCAAAAGGAGTCCCCAAACTCATACTTCTAAGCTTGAGGCTTGGTCTTAGATAGAAAGAATTGGAACTTTGTCAACGAATGACTCTTTCTTCTCGGTATCGAAGGAGAGCCAAGCCAGAGGGTAAACAGAGTCTCGGAGGAGAAGGCTAAACCAACCACAGTCTAAGACTAAGAGCGTAGGAATCTTACTTTGTTTTAAAGTGGAACTGGAAATCTGCCACTTGACCACCTTAGGTATGGGACATAGCCCTTGGTACCTTCACAACCTTAACAGAATGAGAAAGGGAATTCTATTCTTTCTTAAAGAAAGGAGATAGGAGAGTTCCCTAGTTGGATGGAATGAGAAAGCTAAGGAAGTTCCCGATCTGACTGAAAAAGAGAAGAAAGGTAAGGCAAAGTTCCTTTCCTCTTAGAGGTTTAAGGACATTCCCAGCTAAGGCAATTACCTAGTTGGAACGTTTGATTACTCTCTTTCCTCTCTAAGAAAAGAGAGAGACAAAACAAACGACAAATCTCGCCAATGAACAACTCGGGAACTTGAAATCTTTCGCTTTCTTGGCGAGTGTTCGTCTATCAATGAATAGAATCGGTAAAGTGGTCTCGGCGGTTCGACTGCTTTGTTCTCCACGCCTTCGTTCATTTGCCAACTTTCTGACTGCAAAAGCCAGTCCGAGGTTGGAGTTAGAGTTCCGGGGCCTTACGTACGAGAGTTCAATCTAGAGTGAGAGTCTTTACCGCAACTGAGTAACTCAGTTATTTTCTGAGTCACTTAGGCAACTGAACTTGGTACTGATTCCGGGTAAGCGCATCGGATTCTCTGCCCTTCTCCCTTTCATCCGCTTTCCGTTGATAGCTACAAAGGCGTGGCTACTTCAACTTCCCACAGGTGAGTGGCTTACACATTAGATGCCCCCCATCTACCCCTTTTTCAGAATGGAGAAAGAATAGAATTGTGGATTTGGGAACTCAAAAGGAATCCTTTTCGTCATAGTAAGGTCTCGCTTGGACTGTCCTACCCGGTATTGGCCGGGACTCTAAAAGAATTCCTGAATAGCTTGCGAGTGATGGTCTTTCTTTCAAAGTGAAATTCATTCTTAAGACTTTTTTCACCTTTTAGGTACGCACCTTTGGCATTAGTGTTTTGAAGTTATCTCTGTCGTCGGACAAATTGCTCGTAAGGAGCGAGTCTTGCAAGTCTGCCTGTCTGTGTCAAAACACTTCTTCTAAAGAAAGGGACAAGCTAGCCGTAGGCTATTAACCAGGAAGTGGCCGAAGCTTCCATTACAGAAGTTGATGGGCGGGGCCTTTTCATTTTCACCTAAAGGGGGTTCAGGCATTATGAGTGCAGCTCCACTAGTCTAGCTGGTAAAGTCTTTTGGCCTAGGACCGGGGTTCTCATCCCGCCTTTTCGCGGGAATGGGATCTTATGCCAGGATCTGTGATTGAACGCAAAGATTCTAATAGAAGACGTGAGAAAGATAGGAATAAGAGAAGCATTAGGCTCTCCAACTCAACCGCAAATAGAACCAGTCAGAGGGGCGCCATACAGCATTTTTGATTCCAATAGAGCTGAGCTGGTAAAGGTGTCTGCCCCCCATTCATTCATTTTAGCTTTCTCATTAGCCAATTCACTAGCCGCTTGTAGATTCCTCAAGACAGATCCCACCATCCAATGAAGATTGTACTGGAAAACGAACTAAAATTCTTCATGGAGTTTGATCAGCTTTTCTTTTCCATCTCTGGAAGAGGGGGATCAGATACAGGAGTCTATGTAAGCGCCTTTGCTAGTCTACCGAGATTTTCCCATACGCAGACTCGAGGAGACGCACTCTGTACTCTAGGACCGATCCTCCCATATTTGAGATGTGTTGCTTCTATCTTCTGGATGATGGACATATCCATATAGATTCCTTCAAAGGTCCCGGAAGGACTCCTAGACGATTAACTTCTCTAACTGATGGACAAGGTGCAGATATCGGCTCCCGGGTTAAAGTCGAAGAAGTGAACAGGGGAGAGGGGCTACGAGACAAAGATTGATAAGTTCCAGAAGCCCGATCCCTGATGGGGAAAGAAGAGCTAAAGCAAATCCTATAGTATAGTTCGCTCGAAACCTTGCAACCGGGAAGCCTCTATCTCTTTCTTACAATTCTTCTTTCTCTGAATCTAGTCTATCTTTGTTTAAGGTATCGATAGCACTCAAGGATCACTTTCTATTCTCTATATACAGGCAAACTGATAACTTGAGTAGTAAGGAGTGTAGCCTTATTGAGTTTTCTAAAGAATTTTAGGTCTAACTACTGGGGCCGGATGAGAGGAAGACGAAAGCAACGAGCGGCAAGAAAAGTAAAATGGAACCCAGAATGGACTAATGATCAAAGGTAGATTGATCGAGGAAGAAAGAGTCCAATAGATAGGTGGGCAATAACTCCTGATGGCAATCAAGCAAATGGTCGTAGGTGGTGGGTGTATAGAAGACCTCAAGCGGGGAAAGATATTGACAAAAATTCACTATAATAAGAATAAATAGACTCCATTTCCTTTGGGGTTGCATCTGGGCAAGAACCAGTAGTTTCAACAGATGAACCCGCAACTTCTGATGCTCCAGAATCATAAAGATACTGGAAGACGTGAGAAATTAATATATGTAATATATGGAATCTTTTTGATAGACTGGACTCTTCTGTAGGTTAGGAGGTTCTTTTTCTTTCGTTTAGCCGGCCTCCCTTAGGAGTGGGAAATCGATGAAATGAGCAAGTTGCTCCATCGAGAACGCGTTTTCGACTTAACTTACTTAACCGGAAGACCAGGAATGACCCATAGGAGAAGGCTACGGGGGAAGCGCTATGAATCAGTACGTGAACGATGCCTCCGCTGGAGTGGTAGAACCCTACTCCAATAATAACTTAGTCCGATAGCGGATTTAGACAAAAGATTGATGATTGTGGTTAGCTTTTCTTTTTCTCAGAGAGACTGGCTGCTCTTATTGCGGATAGATGGCTTTCAGGTCTTGACTCTGAGAACTCTACACTCACACCAAGATCACATCGGCTTGCAACAAGGCCAATCATTGAAAGTCAATCGGGATTGATACCGCTATGAGGTATACATCAAATTTGCATCTAATCAACAAATCCATTAGCAATAAAAGTGGATTTTTGGTCTCGGTGGATACGAAGAGAATTCATTTCTGTATGAAGTGGATAAGCCCCAGGCTGTCAGCAGGCTCTTAAAAATACGGTGCAATACAAGAGAAATAGGGATTGTTGTCCCTTCTTGGATGATTCTTTCTGCTCGGATGAGGCGTTGATTACTTATTCCATAAAGCTGGCCTGCGGCCAATATTCCTCTCTTGGCAAGATCCGAGCTCTCTTCTCTTATTAAATTAATGCTTTGCACCTTTCAAACAAAGTCAAAGAGACTCTTTTTGCTAATATAGGAACTAGAGCTTCCCTTACTTATTTTAGAGCGTTCGTGCCCCTTGCGAAATGGTTCGCTCACTCCCTATATAGTATAGGACCATTAAGAAGAAAGAAGGAAGAACATGCATATCTTTTTGAAGGATGGTGCGAAGATTGGGCGAACGATCGACAAAGCTGATTAGCTCTTCTGCTCTGTATCCAGGTGAGCTTCCTGACAGGCTCAACGTAGTTCGGTTCACGAGGTGGAACGAGACATCTGGCTGCTCAATGAGGAAGGCCTCGACGGTCGTTCCCTGTTCGACGTTCGATTGATTGGGGCCAGGCCATATGATGAGACTTGGTCTGGTCCATTAGCGCTACATAGCCCCATCCCACCAGCAGCGAGAACTGCTATCGAGAAGTTCGTTCCTCCAGCGGATCTCTTTGCTTCCCCTTGGGGGGTGGGCCTTCATAAATTATTAAATTCATTATTCTGGATGGGAGGTATGCCCGTATGCTTGGCGAGGTAAAACAACAAATCATTTCCACCCCCCACTCTTTAAGGCTCCTTAAGGAGTGGCATCTGACCACAACATGCCACGAATGGGGAGCAGTAAATATAAAGGAGTTCCATCTTACTTGATTCGCCTGCCTTGTCTTTCCAAATACCAAGATCTGCCTGCCGTCAAACTCCTATTGATAGGCCAGTGAGTTTCATTAAGGCAAAGGATGCAATAGCCTTAGTGGTGATGATGGATCCTCCACAGGGTGACATGCTTCCTTCGCTTCCATGCCAAATGGAAACTCATCTTTCTTCCTCAGCATGAGGCTTGTAGACTCGTGACGCAACACGACTGAACGACTTCATGTTTTGAGTCTTGCTGTCAACCCTTCCCTTGACGGGAGGTTCCTTTTCCGGTTGAGGATCCGGTTGCTTGAAAGACTGTCCGATCCCGGTCTTCGATCTAAGTTCAGTTTCCCTTTCCTCTGCCTTCGAAGCGGATGAGGGACTTGTTGAAGAAGCTTTCCTTGATTCTCTCGGAACTACTTCTTGAAAGAAGAGAAATCTATTGTCTTTTGTCCAAGAAGCAAGAAGCCACTCGACTACCAGGAGGGATGAACCTTCTCTTTTCTATTCTAGTGGAAGCCTTTAGACTCTCTATTCCTTCCTTTCCCGACTCTGCTGGCATTCTGCCTTTGAAATCTGGCTTTACCTGGGCCGCTTCTCGACTGAGATCCCTTCTATGGATGTCCCCGTGCTTCAGTGAAAGACGAAAGAGAGTCTTTAGTTTATTTCGGGATGCTAGGTCTGCCTTCTGATGAAGGCTAGCTTCGATTCCATACTCCATTGATGTAGCTTCCTTCGATCTACGTCTAGTTGCAGCCTATCTTGCTGCTGAGATAGAGGGATTCCATTGATAAGTCTGAGTCATAGGATAGCGAGAGGGATTCAGCGCTTAGAGGCTAATTCTAAGAGGAATTAGCTCCCATCAATCTATGATTGCTTTCTCTCTCCCAAGACTTTTGTATCCTCCATCATATTACAGAAAAATGGGCTATTGGGGGGAGTTTTCGAGGTCGGACTAGGACTAGTCGACGAGACGTAGCAGCTTATCCCCTCACATAATGCTCCCCCAGGGGGACTTTTACTCTGGGACTTCACTTCAATTAAAGAAAGTAACAAAAACTGTAACAATGCTATGTTAGAATATTCTAGTCTGTAGAGACCGGTTTCCGCCCTCGGACACTAATGCCAGTTTTTGGCTCATTTTCTTTAACCTGGGTCTGACTGCTTGACTCATCAACCTTCAAGTCTTCCTCCATCAGGTCATCTTCCGGAGCCAAGCCTTCTGAAAGAAAGCTCATAAGAAAACTCCGTTTTCCGAGGTCTGTCCCTTCTCCAGCTTCTTGTGGTCTTTCCCAGCCTTACCTTCTGCTGGGTACTTCACCATCAGACCAACCTAATGGTTGCCTTCTCTGCTTCAGTCTGTATTTTCCTCTTCACTGAAGCCTTCTTCCTCAGCATCCTCCTTTTCTGGGTCCTTGTCAGCTTAGATGATTTCAGTTATGCTGGACTCTCTCCTACAGCCTCCTTCTCAGGTCTCGCTTTCTGTGCGACATGAACCCACTGATTGGAAGACAATACCTATAGGGGGCTGGTAATTTAAATCCGAATAAGCTGGTCAAGTAGAAGGAACTCCCAGAGTGTGAAGCCCTTTGGAGTAGGGGGATGAGACTTGGTCTGGGGCAATTGCACCGTTCTCTCCCTCCGCACATGACTAATCGAGAACGAACTTCGCAATTAGAATTACTCGACCTTCTCAGGCACTGCGGAATGGTCCCAGAAAGGATGAGAAAAGGGCTGCTGCCGGGCTAGGACCGGCGCTTGCTGCCCGACTACCGAAACAATTGTAGCGGCCGCAGGCTAAATTGCCTTCACTAAAGCAGCACTAAAACGAAGCAATATTGCCACTCCCGCGCTATATCATGCACTCAAACACTTTCTCCTTTTATTTTAGTAGTAAAAGGAGAAGTAGACCGCATTCAGTAGCAAACCTTTAGCCAAGGTGGCGAGCCCTTACTTTTGCCTGCTCTCTCCTTGTAT
>CM062532.1:37500-52102 GCA_031439595.1 Pterocarpus santalinus | reverse complement strand
AGAACAAAGAATCGAAAATAGGATGGAGAACTTGGTCTTTGAATAACTCTAAACTAAATAAGAAGCATCACATCAAAAAGGGAATTCAAGCGGGATATCAATCTCGTTCACATTCATCCATTTGAATGTATTTCATAACCTGCCATTGTATCGCTTTCAAGATAAACGGACCAACCTCTCGAAATCCAAACTAAGGAAAGCATGGGCCTCTCTCTCAATCGGTTGAATTGGTAACGGCATTGGCTATTGGCCATCCGTCCACAAATCATCTGAAAAAGTAGGTCGATTCCCCCGCCAGATGTTTAATCACTTGTTCAATCCTTTCTTGAAAGAGATGCTCATCTGCTCTGGTTAGCTCGGTAGAGTGGCAGGCGAAATCCGTCTCTCTTTATAGATATAGAGTAGGCGGCTAGTAACTTCTTACTCGTGTAGTGAGAAAAACCTTCTTCATGGCCTCCTTTATTTAGTTCAATCACGAGTTTAAGGTTTGCGATAGATGTTGCCTTTCCGATCTCAAATCGGCTTTTTTATTTTAGCAGATCTGTGAAAATAATCGGTTTTTTGAAGTCATTTGTCCCTGGCATCTTATCTTCCGGTTGGAAGTGCAAGGCAGCAATCATCTGTAGCGGGCTAGCTCACTGAATCGATATCTGTATTTGTAAGAGATGCTTTTTGCTTTGTCTTTTAAGCCGGATCTAAAATGTATTGGTAAGGATCTCTCCCCTGCCTCTTTGGAGGGCTGACAGTTGCTTGCTTGTCTAGCTCAGCCCCTACTGAGCTTTCCGGTAGGCATAAGTTTCTTATATTATTCTCAATTCCCACTTACTTCTGTAAAAACTTCTTCCCCCTTGCAATTCCAACTCGGCCAGAGAATCAAAGGGCAGATGGTATGTCTTTCTATCCATCCTGATTGTTGGATAGAAATGGAAATCCGACTTTATGCGAGCAAGGTTCAAAACAATATAATCCGTCCTTCTATAAATCGAGAAAAAACATTTATCCAAAAGATTTATTCATTACTACTACATTACATAAACAACCACATATGACTTTCCTAGAGAACTCGAGCTTTAAAAGCATTATGTTATGCTAACTACATTAATTATTTTCGAAACAGAAATAAGTCAAAGGATAGGCCTTAACAGGTAGAAAGAAGATAAAGGAACTACATTTTTTTATTTTTTCTAGTCTTCCCTGTCACCGAGTGTGACAGCCGGGCAACAGCCTCCGCAATGAGTCCGAGCCGCTCCTCCCGCAGCACTTCCAGCCTTTGCTCCAAATTCCTTATGTTTGCTTCGGAAGTGCGAATGCGTTCGTCTGCCGCAGCTGAATCTACCGCTCGAATATTCCTTAAAAAGAAATTGAGAGTTCTCCGGCGGTTTTGAATCGCCTGTTGCAGTTGACGCATTTCCGCATCAATTGCGGAAAGCCTGTTGGCAGTTGCAACATCCATAGCTATACGTGCTATTACGAAATTTCTTTGGTTTGAATTGGATGAAGAAGACACTTATTGAGCCTCCATTTATAGAGTGGTAGAGGAATCCCGCCATGCGTCACCGAATTTGATGGCAGGCACACTTCTGGCTAGTTCTCCGCACTACTTTTCTGCAGTTGAAGACTATCATGCCTGTTTAATGAAAACCTGGCTGGCTCTGGCTACCTTGCGGAGCACACAAAATATACCCGAATCACATTGTAACAAACTTTGTACAACCAGCTTACGTAGAAAAGATTCCATATTCTATGCCAATGGAGTCGTGACATCCATGTACGGAGTCGTAAAATGAGCCACGTTAAGAAAGCCCAAGCTTATACGCATTGGCCCACAGGGTGCCCCGGCCCGAATGAAAGACCCAAGCCTACATGAACCATCAAAGAAAGACATATCGATGGGGTTTTGCTTGTTGCCTGAATGAAAATGCGTCTATTTCTTTCAGAATAGGATCTTTTATGTAGCCCAACTCTTTGAATTTGGATAGATCCGGAGGACAGGACCTTGGCCTTCTTGCATAGACTTGCTTTGATGATGGGTAGGCTTGTCGAAGAGTTGTATCAACGACTTCAGCCCTTGGCTTTGCCCCGCTTTCTGCCTCTGAAAACGTATTCACATCTACTCCCAACGCCCAAGCCACCAAGGGCCGACACAAGATGGGACCTATTAGGATAGGATAGTGGGCTTAGAACAAGACCCATCGGTGGATAAGATCCGATATTCATAACACAAGGTGTACACGTTCGGCCTCACTCAAGGTAATGGGCCAAACCTAACGAGTCCAAACAAATTGGATCTTATTGTATGACAAAACCACATATTGGCTCTATAATTTTTTCAGTAATTTGAGAATTTCCTCAAGCAATAGGGTTTTACCAGTCCCAGCAGAGGCTGTGATGAACACGGATTTGCCCTGAGGGATGGCAGACAAAATATGCTTCTGCTCGTTTCCCCATTCTATTGGAGTGGAGTGAAGGTTAGCCCAATGTTAGCATTCAGATCCATTTTCAGCCCTGGCCCGGAAATGCCACCTTTTCCTGGCTTTCCAAACAAAGCCCATCGAAGTCCAGTCCATCTAATTCATTTTATTCCCATTCCAGGACGGCCCAGGCCGCTATCCGAGTGCAATCGGCAAAAGCAAGTTTACCTTACTTATTTTAAAAAAAGAATTCTTTCGTTCTGCTGTCAAAAGTAGGGATTTGTGTCTGATCCTTTCAATCAAGCGATAGAGGCAGAGGCTTTACTTCAATTGCCTACGCTAGGACGGAGCTGCTGTCGAGTGACGATTGGCCGAGGGGAGTTCCATCATGTAGCTGGGTACAAAGAAGCCAGTGAAAGAGGAGTAGTCAGGGTACGACGAAGCACGCCTGGTACGTAAGCGAATACGGATCACGTGGGTTTGTACTGATCCGCTTTCGAGCTGTCGAGTGAGGATTGCTCCATCTATTAAGAAAGGACGCGGAGGGCCTTTGGGAGTACTCTCTTCTCTGATGTGCGTTCTATTATTGCCTCCTATTCCTGAGGGAGTGATCGGGATTAAGCCGCGTGGCGATACCCGCGAAAAACTCAGGTTTTTTTTCTTTATGGACCCCCGCGCCTATAAATAGGACGCTTCTTTCTCTATTTGGCAAAGCAAAGGGAGATGGATCCAGCTACCGCTGAAAGACTTTCTCAAATTGATCAAGAAATTCAAAACATCGATACCGAGAAGGCCCAACGGCAGGAAACCCTGGCTGCCTTTTGGGAGCACCTGCCTCCCATCGATCCAGCGGTTGTGGCTGCAGCCATGCACCAGATCCTGGACCGCATTCGCGGTCTGGAAGACAGGAGGAGGGCCCTCCTCCAAGAACAGCGAGATCTCATTGTGAGGGGGGCCTTCAGCAGCCGCGGGGGAAACTAGAAGAGAAGAGTCCTTAACTTAATATGTTGTTTGTTTGTTAACTTTTTGTTATAATGTTGTGTTTAGTTGTTTGGCTGGTTTGTCTATGTGTACGTAAGCTTCCCTATTGTACTTCCTATGTAATGGCTATTCATTAATGAATAAAAAGTGCTGGTCTGCGCTTATGCGATAGCTTTTATGCTGCTGTTCTGAGGGGAACATCTTCCGCCCCTCAATCTGGAGCAGGTGGCAACATGCAATATACCCGAGACCGGATTCGGGCTTTGGACGACCGGAAGAGGGCTCTGCTCCTCGAGCGGCAAGAACTAGTCGTCGCAGCAGCAATCCTCCATGGAGGAAATGGGGGCAACTAGAGGACTCTGCTGTTTTCTATTTCTATGTTGTGTTTAGTTGTGTGGCTGGTCTATGTGTGTGTAAGCTTCCCATTGGATGTACTCCCATGTAAAAAAATGCTTGTAGTGCTGGAATGAAAAAAATCTGCTTTGTTCTAGTTCATTCTCTTTCCCTGTTTTGTGCATCAATTTTTTTTATTTGAATTCTTTTTGAAATATCCTTTTTTTCTTATTCATTTCTCACATATACAAGCTAAAACTAAAGCCAACAGGGTGGACGTTTTTATAAATCCTCTAATAGCATAGCAGATAGCTTCCATGCCTCGCTATCCTATCTTTAAAACCGCCACTACGGTGTCGTTAAAGCGCAGTAACGTTAACAAGATACCCGAGACTAACCTAACGATTTCAAGTAGCCGTAGAATAGAACGAAGATCGTAGAGCACTGAAGGCTACGCTTGCTCGAACATCCAACTCAAAGCCCGCCCGCTTGCTTGTGAACAAGAACTACCAGTTTACAGACCAGTTTCGGCTAAAGCCCCCTATCTTGATCTTCAAGTTCCTTTTGGCTAATAATAGTTGATGAAATAACAAAACTCTAACTGGGCAGACCCTTAATCACTTCTAGTGGACTATGCATAGGGCTACCCACGGAGCGGTGAAAAGACAGAATGTATTCCTATTGATTCTAAGGGAGAACGAAGGACGGAGTGGAGGATGGAGGCGGATCGGTTGGAACGCGGGCTAGCCGGCCGGGAGGTTCGATTCCTATTTACTCGATCCATTGTTCGTGCAATCTTCAGGTTCATAGTCCTTTAGCTCTTATTACAGTGGTTGACAGTGGCTTATGAGAGTGGTACCCCATTCTTTACTTAAAACAGTGGTTTACACAGGTTGAATGATACAAGCAGGAAGCAAACAACAGGAAGAACCAGAGCGGGTGTAGATGCTCGTGAAGGAACAGGAGCTGAAGCAACAGGAATTGGTCAACGAGTAGGAAGACTTGGAAATTCTTTGCTTGCCCATACGCCGATCCTGACCTGCTAGCTGACTGGTACTACGAAGATCTACGCCATTCAAAGGAGAGATATGAATACACCAACTACAGAAACTACAGACAAGAAACAGACTCTAAGCCCAACCCATGTCGTGGGCGGGGAGAGACGGGCAGGCAGCTAACACAGGACAGATATCAGATATTAGGCTTGGCAACAGACGCTTTGATATGTGTTACACAGACGCCCTTACGACATTGAATCGGCTCACTCCGACGGTCCTTCGCTTGCTAAAATGTTGACGTGAATACGCTTGCTGGTTGTGATATGTTCCCTACTATACTACTATGCTTGACTTTTGATCTTCCTTCCCTGCAGGGAAAGGCTTATGTCACTCGGATGGGAAGGCGTAGGGCTTGTTTGGTTTGAGAAGAAGTAGTTCTTAATAGCAAGCACAGAAGGTTGTTGGCGGTGAAGCAAGCAAACGTCTCATTTTGTTCATTGGCTCGACACCAAAAGTGCGTGGTGGGGGAGTGGGTGGTGCCTCAGGTCTAGTACTTTATGCAGCAGTCTTTGTCTTGCGGGGCATCATCCAGGAATTTCTTATTCGTGATAGCCGCATAGTTTTGCTTTCTATTTCTACTCGGCAGCGAACAAAGAAGGGGCGATCTCGATAAGCTAAGCAATTTACTCTTTGTTTGCGATTCTTTCAAGGAAGGCTCAGATCCAATATCGGTAGCGGAAGAATTAGACTTGTGTAAGCCTGAGGCCTGGACCAGAAAGTCTTAAATTAAGTAGAGGCCGGGGGCAGCAGCAGAAGATTGGACTGGAACCCGATAAGGACAAAAACAATATCTCTTCGGTGGAAGTTACTGACGATCGGGCTTCAAGCAGCTAATCTGTAGCACCTGAACTCCTGAGCTTGCTTGGGTGAGTGGTGGGATGATAAATAGACTGGACTGGCTTAGAATCAAATGCCTCTCCAAACAAAATTTTCCTGTGAATAAAGCCCTTCTTTAAAGAGCCATTTCGGTAGGTTTTAAATTTAGTCATTAGAGGAAAGGAATAGCAGACCCCGAAGACCCAGACCGTGGAAAGCTACTCTCTCTAAACTAAATGGAAAAAGAGCTTATCTTATAGCAGCTCTACCAGGGAAGCTTCCTTCGATAGAAACTATTCCTCAAAATCGCCCCTCTGTCTATTAGAAAAAGCGGAATCCAATACGAATTAAGTGCAAATGATGGGAAATTTACTGTCTTAAATCTAATTCCTCTTCGATCAGTGCAGTGCAATATTAAAGAGATAGGGCCCGCTGTAAATGTTATCAACTTAACTGTCTGGGTTAAGGACTTACCCATTGCATTACTGTCTGTTCGTCAGTCTTTTGCTTAGCGAATACCCTTGTTCGGCATCGGCAGTTAAAGGATCCTCGGATAGCTATGAAAAGCATCTAGGAAGAAAGGACGAGCGGTTACTCTAGCAGCGGATATGGCTAAAAGAGCGGATACGTTCTAAACCGATTCTTTCACCCCCGGTTCACTTCACTCCCTAAAGGCGGATTAAGACTAAAGCTACTCTCGGGAGGCAATGAAAGAGATATTCAATCAACCAAGCAAAGAACCGATACCACTACCAAAGTCTTCACCAAGACAGCAGGAAGGAAGAGAGTCGAGACAGAAAGCCAAGACAGTCATCCAGGCTAGGCATCTTACTTATCCTTAATGCCTATGGAATCCTTTAAGGAGGGCTTCTACTGTGAAAGCGATTTCTTTTTGGGACTTGGATTAGCGGCATATCCGCTCTTTGAAAGAAGCAAATGTCCAAAGCCTTTTTTTTTTCCCTTATTAGCGATATACCACGCAAGGAAGAGAATAGGTAATAGGCTGCAGAGAGGAGACTGTGGCACTTTCGGATCAATGATTAGCTTTTTCTCTTTCTCCGACTATTGAAGCACATTAGCTGAAGCAGACGATCTGCGGCATTTACTATTTCCATGCCATGACATGAGACAGATCTCTCGCAACCTCTTTCAGACCCAGGAAATACGGTATAATGGATTTAGTACTGCTTTGCCCAAGAATTCCACTGTGTGTGCTGCTACCTTTCGTGCTGGGACTTCAAAACAAACCTACTGCACTTCCTGCCAAACCAGGCTTTTATACTTACAGCACGAGCTGTGACCATTGAACTTGTGCCCTATACAAAGTAGGAGAATTGCGAGTCTAAGAGAGGATCCCTGGTCTGAGTTGATCACAATGGCTGAGAACATATGCTTAACGCCCTCTTCAACAACCTTTCCCTTCACCCACAGAACCAGTCAAATTTTGCCTCTGATTGAAGGAGTGAAAGAACCCCAAAGCACGAGTGAATACGGCGGTTGTAGTTGAGAATGTTATGCCTGCTCTTGATTGCCATAGATACAATTTCCATTTTGAAGAGGAAATTCTTTGCCGGCTACTTTATATGAATGAGAGTGGCGAGAAGCAATTCTTATTCTTTAAGTTCACAAAAGACTAAAACATATTGTATTTATTGACATAGAGAGCGCCCTGGATGTTGAACCACATTCAGAAGAGCGTGCGCGCTCACTCTTGTCGGAGCCTTCTTCTCCAAAGAGACTCACTTCTAGGGTAGCGGACCTAGAGGCCTATGAAAGTCACGTTTTCACTTAAGAAAGATGGCGCCTTTGCGAGGATGTCTTTAATCAGCCAATGCCAAAGAAACTAAGCTAGCACATCAAACCTACCAGCCCAGAACCCTCCGTAATTCCAACCAAGGTTCCCATCCCCGATTCCATTTACTTTCCAGCAAAAAAATAATAAGTAATAATGTTTTTTAAAATTTCACCCTTTTCACTGTACTAACTCTGTTTTGTCCTTTTTTGACTTTATCCTCTTTTCCTCTTGCATGGCATTTCATCTCGCATGTAGGAAAGAGCGCTCATTATGTATAGCTATCATTGAAAGACCCTCTAAATTATAACTTAAACAAAGAAAGTGCTCCATGGCCTCACCCTCATCCTTCGAGTTCTCTATATGCGAAGAGCCTGGAATGGTGATAGAACTTTAGGAAACTACCCAACGACGAGCCCGAGATTGCCTACCAGAAAAGACGGTCATTCCATTGCCTGAAAAAGGATCTTAGGAGAAACGATTTAAGAGCTCTGTGGAGAAGGTCTTGAAATATTGGATGCTTTCTTTCGTGGTTAGGTGGGCATGGCGTCAACTCTGTATAGGTGGGTTGGCCCGGCCGGCCAAAGCTAGATATAGATCGGTTGGCACTGGATCTGCTGGATAGAGGTAGCGGCACAGACAGCTATGGATGGATAGAATTACGTCAGCTTGTCGGGTCAGTAGATATGCCCAGCATCCATTTTGACTATAAATGAAATGGTACAGAGAAGCGCAGTGAGCGGTAGCAACCATGGACTACTCGGGCCGGGCCTTGCAGCCAGAAAATGGGACTAGATCAGCTCAGCCCATTTACTCTTTTATGGGGAACTTTTAGAGACCTAGGAAAGTAAAGATGCCACCTACAGAAAGGGGGCGTAGAAAGAAAAAGGCTTCTTCGGCATGATAGCTCTGCTCTGTCGGATGATATGAGCTCCTTATGGAACAGCTCACTCCGGGGTGATTCAGGTTGAGTCGTAGATTAAATAAAGTCAATCCATGCTTTTGTCTTCGCCTTTCCCTAGTCTTTATTTTAGCCAATATATATGGGATGGTTTATTGGTCAGTGTCTTCCATATTCCAGTGTTGGAATATTACATACGTGGGACTCATTTCTGAGAGAAATCGCTGCCCCAAGGATATGTAAGTCGGTGGTCGATGAAGATCTTATCTACTTCAAGCCTCATGAATCAGTTAGGTTGGAGTTGGAGGAGTCGCTATTAGTTGGTGACTGTGGAAGTGTTATGTAGGTCCAAAGCCGGTGGAAGAGATCCAATATATATGTTAGTTGGCTCTTCCCGAAGCCGCCTATGTATCTGAAACTCTGGTTCTATCGCCATGCCTAATACCAGAAGCACACAAGTTGAGGCTTGGAGTAGATAAGTTTTATTTACAGTTGATGTTTTGGAATTTAAAACGGATTGGGTTATTAAGGACTTTAAGTCCATCTCACCTGCCAGCGCTTCTACTTATGAGACTAAGAGACCAAAGGCCTACTCTCTCCACAATAAGATAAATCGATCCAGGCCAGGGCAACTACCACACTTTCCGATAGATCCGAGAGAAGAGAAATCAGTCAAATCCAGCTGAAAACAGCTCAGAGCGAAAACTCTTAATTCTATTGTCTTACGTTGCCAGTCGTCATCAAAGCTTGACGATTCCAGCCCGAACTAAGCGAGCGAATCATTTTATTTTATTCCCTACCCGATCCAACAACAGCCCCTCCTGCGCCAACCGAGACAACAGCCCGAAAATCTAACTTAATTTTGTCTACCCCCCGTATGGTTTTTAACTTTCCCGAGTTCACCACCTCCTCTGGCTCATCATCTCTATCAGCGTCTATATGCCTTTTTTTTACTCATATCTGCTCCCCGCATTACATTACTCCTTCCTGGAAAATCGCGAAAAGGACTTGTTAAGGAGTCAAGTGCTACTATGGCTTCCTCCAAATTCCGTGCCAACTATTGCCAAGGGTGCGGTGTGGCATGCTCAACAAAAAAAAGTATTCAATCACACTTTCAGAATGATAATCTTAAATCCAAAATATCAAACGAAAAGCCATATTTTAGAAGAAGATTTCGTGGTCTAATCTTTTCGATCAGTCTCATGCTATCGGAAGTTTCGGTGGATATACATACACAAAGTCTGCCAACAGTGGAAGTTGTAGTGAATCATTCTAGCCTTACAGCTTTTTAAAAAATCTAATAAAACCCAAAAGTCGCAGAAGTGGGTAACTTAATTGACAATCAGAATTCATGGCATTCTTCGCACGTCTTTATAGTTTATTGATTCGGGTTCAGACTAAATATTGAGAAAAGATCTGGACCCCCCTCTCCTTCTTATAGTATGAAAGTCTTACTGCGCCTTTATTTGAAGAAAAGGGACTTTTGACTTTTATAGTCCATTTTTTCGCGCTAGGACGTTCATCCGTTGTTTCTTGCATTAACTTTCCGAATTTTAGTGGCCCCATGTCACAGCCATATATATGACTTGTCACAACTCAACACTCCTTCAATTGGAACTTCTCCTTTACGCCGGAGAAAGAGAAGGTGCTTTAGCCCTCCACATGGAGGGTGGTACATACACCTGCTTTAGTAACTATAATAGGAATGGTGGTCCAAACAACTTCATAAGTTCTGACTATAGCAGCAACCTATCTCATATTGGGGAGAAGTGTACCGCCCTCGATCAAAGACGAAATTTCATAAGAGAAGAAAGCTGCTAGCAGAGGGTGGAGAAGTGCTACACCTTCGTGGATGGATCGAGTTCCGTGTACTGATTCTCATCGGGATTGGGTTGGTTGAGTCCATTGACTTAACCCAACCGGTAGTTAAACCCAAGAGAGAGGCCTTATCCCACAAGCAGACGGAATATAAATGCCAGAAGCTACGCAGGAACGGTAAATCAAAATTACTGAGGTAGTTTGGTGGCTTAGCTTACAAAAGGAACTGTTGATATATCTTTATATTTAGCCTTAAACAAAGAATAACTTTCTGAGTTTACCAAAAAGCAACTAGAACGAGTTCGATGAAGGGTTGAGCCTCACCTGCTCGAGAACCGGAACCTAAAACTAGTTATCTCTAACTTATCAGCTTCATTTTCCTTCTTTGATCGAACGGCTACATCACATCTGAAAGATGAGAAGTCGAAAGCGCTAACAGGGGAAGGGATGGGCATTCAAAATCAATAAGCATTCACTAGAACTACAGCTCCTTTTTCTAGAGCTAGAGCGCCAACTGATATACCAGAAAAGATTTCATCATAAGATATCCTATCCAGATATGCTATTAGATAGGCCCAGAGAGAGATCTATGCGCTCAGATCTGAGTACTGCAATTGGTTCGGCTGAATGGATAGAATTTTTTGAGGCTGGTACGACATCGAAAGCTACTCCACCTCGATTAAGAAAACTAAAACTCCTAATGTCTGAAGGAGAACTTCCAATGGTTGGAAAAGACTCTACTCTAATAAGGAACTTACTTGAGCACTCGCTGGAATGTAACGTGTCCTACTTTCCCTTAAAAAAAAAAAAATCCACTCCGGTTGTAAGAGATTCAGGGGTTGACTTGGGAGATATGCAGGCCTCGCATTGGAAGCAAGTTATAGAACTTGATCGCAGGTATAAACACTGGAAGGCTCTGTCCCTTGCGGCTAGGAAGAATTCAGATAGAGGCAGGGAAGAAAGCCGGAGAAACTCCAACTACTGCTTTTTGACCGGTGCTACGGCTGCTGCTGGTATATTCGTTTGTCAGTTCGTATCGGGCCTTGTCTCGATCAGTTTATTCCCTGGTCATTTCGTAGGCACACATCTCATCTCAGGTCTCCCTCCATTCCATATAGGGATAGCCCATACATCTTTCTCATTATGCACATGGTGAATCTATGCCGCAAGACTGAAGGAACGGCTGTAGCTACAGGTTCCTTTTTTGAGGGTTCCCACGAACAGAAGAAAAGAAAAAAAAGGCCCTTATCTTATACGAACTGGTATAGGCCAGGCCAAACAACAAGAGGAAAAGGTCCATTTCAGTCATAGGACAACCGGACGTGGGCTCGCACGCTTTTAGCCCAGTCGATAAGCTTGAGGGGGGTATAGGAAATAAATAACCTAGCTGTGGATGGGTCCCCGCGCTAAGACTTTGCACTTGGCAAGCTGCTACTGTGATCATCTCTGCTCTTCGCATATCCGCTTTGAACCGGAAGAAGAGTTTTCTTTTCTATTTGAATAAAATAAAGAGAGTATCGCAATTGTTGAATCAATTAAGACTGCGTGCGCTCCTGCTTTAAGAAAAGAAGAAAGGGCTTTCCTTCCCTACTATAGAAGATTCAGTCTAGAATGCCACGCGAACTAGAGAATAGTCAGCCCCTAGAATAGTTATAGCCTAAGGTCAGCCTCTAGTAGAGTCAGCGTATATGTAATAACCGATCTTGAATTCCTTTCTGTTAAGGCTTCCCTTATAACTAGAAGTTTAGGGAAGAGTTTTGTAGAAAAAAATAAGTTTCAAGAAGGGCGAATAAGCTTAGCTTGAGGGTTAAAGGCTGAAATCCCCGCTCTAAAGAGATTAGGCAGAAGAGTAAGCAGAAGATTCACCCCAGAGAATAGCCTAGAGAATAAGTTCCCGCTTTGGTTGAATTCAATCAAAAGTACCACTTTCAATTGAATCAGGAGTCCCTTCTTCTATAAATTTACTAAGAGAAGATAGAAAAGATTGGTTTCCTTGGCTAGAATAGCTAATTAGCTTCCATCCCTTGTGGCGAACTAGACTAATAATTGCGTTGCGTATATGAATGCATTTTTCTTTTTTCTTCTTGTGTGATACAAGAAAGACCTCGAGACTGACAAGATGGGTCCTTTAGGTAAAAGAGTCATCGTCAGTCTTTTTCTAGTGCGTTCCACTTCTCTTCTTTCTTTTTGTTTCCGGGTGACTGGATCGTCCCGGCTCGGCATGCTTGCTTTCACTCTATCGACAGCTTTTTTGGTGTCAAGACCTGTAGCAGCAGCAGCGTCAGTGAAGGCTCGTTCCTTAATATATGTGGAGCGGTTCCCCCTCCAGAGGGGCCTTTTAGGAGGATTCGGTCAGCAGAGTGACCTTCCACTCAGCCATGTATAAACACGGCTTTGTATACTCTTCATTTTGCTATTGACTTATGGGGGCTCCTCGTGGAGAGCTTTTCGGTTAATAATAATCGAATAAGACTAAATACCTTCACGCTCTTTAGTTCATCTCGGTAGAACAAGGAAAAAAAAAGCCTATGTAGTAGTGGATTCGAGTCCCACAAGAGCGAAGGATGACGACTGATTCAATTGCCCTCTCTACTCAATTGATTGAATATAGTTGCGTAAAGCAGCATAAGCGCTAACCTGATCTAAGGAAAGAGGGGGAACGTGAAAGCAAGGCTATTCCGGGGCGTCAAGCGTCTGTAGGCTTATCAGCCATGAAGTAAGCATAAGCGGGAATAGGCTAAAAGGACGGTTAGAAGGCATCTAGAGGACCTGTTTTCGGCTGGTCATAACAAGAACTTTTAGGTCTTTTATAGGGGGATGAGACTCCTGGTTCAACCAATCAATCTCAGAAGTGCAGGTGCAGGAGAGGGGGTTACTACTCGACTAATAAGTGTTGGAGCGAAGGCTGCTCGACTAGACTAATTGGTTGGAGGGGGACACAGCTACCTTTAGGGTAGGGAGACATAGCTACTTTTTGAATACATTCTCGAAGTGACAAGGAATGGTATCGACAGAGTGGAAGGGCCTGTGCTCAATAAACCACTCACCCACGCTAGGGCTAAGACTGAAAGTCGCTCTTCTGATTCATCCTGTCTTTCAAGGAGAGGAGTTTAAGGAGCTAGTATAGGTTCGAAGAGTTGCTGCGAGTAACTTAACTTCATCAAGCCAGGAAAGAAGCTCGACAAAGACGGAGGCGGAGAGGAAAGCTTCTGAGAATATAGGTTTTGAGGTGGCATCAATACCAGAGAAGAGAGTGGGAATCCCCTCTTATGTCATTTCCCTCCTTCCGAGAAAAAGTCTTCGGTGGGGAAGACTCCTGCCTGGAGGCATTAAGGTTTGTTTAGTTTTAGTTTAGGCTGCTAAAGACTGACTTGCCCCAACAGCCGTAGCTAAAGGCTTAACCCATTGTTGAGTACCCAGATTCTTCAACCCCGACCTCAAGAGAATCCGGGGAAAGCTCCATATCAAAAGAAGCTTGACCGGTAGCGGTAGGGGTTTGGGATATCTTCTTAGTTTGGGGCTAAGGCCTGTAGCTATCGGAGTTTCACTCTTCTCTTCACCGGAATTGGAATCTACTTCACTAGATGGAACAAAGATCAAATCTTCCTAAGCCTAAACTTGCGGAATAAATCCCTACTTTATTGAATGGAATACCGGGGCATATCTTTCTCGGAAAGCAGTAAACGAGGGAACGGAACTCGACTTAGAGGAAAGAGAGAATTTTGACTTCGGAAAGCAGGCGCATAGAGGCGAGTCAAGGGAAAAGCTGTCAGCTAGACTAAAGAGGAACGAGACTAACAACCAGATCGACTAAAGGCGTTGGCTTACAGCGAAACTAGGGCTGAAAGGATCGGAGTTGAAAACTGTTTGACTGACTAGATCGACTAAAAGGTTTCAAGTAAGGGAGCCAGAGAAAGAGCTGATCTTGTTGCATCGGATCTAAAGGATCGGAATGAATCTGCTGCAGCAGAAGAGTTCGCAGAAGAAGCTGCAATTGGACTGCTTTCAGTGGCCAAAAGGGAGTTTAAAGACTACACGGTTAGATGATTGAAGGTTAGGAGTTTCATTTTTAGCAAGATCCCCAGCTATTGAATCTGTTGTCGTCGACGTACTTCTTTCTTTTTCTCCCGAGATGGGAAAAATAGCTATAATAAAGGAAGAGCGTACTCAAGGGTTGAGACTGTCCTTCTTATACAGAATCCGAATCTGCTACTAAAGAAGAAGAACCTCTTCAAGATTAATCTTGGGTTAGAGTTAGCTAGACTCTGGGAAAAATAGACTTTCCTTCTCTATACGTACAGCCTCTCTGTCCTAGCCGACGGGGCCTCGAAGAAGTTTTGTTTTCGATGCCACAGGGAAGGAACTCTTAACGAAAGAATGGTTACTGGACAGGAATAGGCCGGCCAAGAGAGGGGGAAGGGACTTACGCGCGCATCGTCGATCAGGGCTATTGGAACTACGTATAATTTATTGCACTCAAAGAAGACCAATT
>CM062532.1:27500-32500 GCA_031439595.1 Pterocarpus santalinus | reverse complement strand
TTTTTCATTTTTTTCATCAATGCTGGCCCAGTCGAGGCTCGTCCATGCCCAATCCCAATGGACAAACCTCTGATCCGCCCCTAGCTCTATAATCCACCCGTCTTCCCCAGTCCCTGAAAGCCCTCCTATCCTTGGCCTAGCCCTCTATCTCAACTCGAGTCTTAAGTTCAGCGGCTTTCATCGTTGACGAACACCTGCGCTAATAAGACAAAGAAGTGGGGAGTCTATGCCTTTTCATAAAACGAAAAGCTTTCAGTCCTTGAATGAATCAGTAACAACGAATTCGTGGAATGAGGGATCAAGAAACGGATAGGGAGGGGAATGGCCTTTCCATTATTGGCGGACCTTCCCTTGAATTGAACCGGTCACGGAGCTCTCAATTGAGTTGTTTAGGTTCCATCTCTAGTTGGGGGTTTCGGTTCGAAGGTTATAAAATGTGGTGCGGGTTCATCTCTCTCGACCAGTTCAGGTTCAAGGGAAGGGCGATCGAGGGGACCCAGACTTTAGATCTCTTTCTTCTCTATGGCGGGAGGTTTATTTCGTATCAAGAGTGTGTTGGGGAGGCCAGGGAAAGACGGATTGGATCGAGAGGCGATGCCTACTCTACTCGTTACCACTAAACGACGAAGCCAAGAGCGGAAGGAGGGACTTGAACCCTCAACCTCAGCCTTGGCAAGGCTATGCTCTACCATTAAGCTATTTCCGCCAGCTACGGTAGTGGCGAAGCACTACTGAGCAATTAACGTATCACTTGAAACGGACGACTTCTGTTTTTCCGCCGGACCACACTCTCTCCGATCGAGCTACGAGCACGAGTAGGTAGGCGGCTAGGGGGGAGGGGCGGCTGCCTTTTCAATCAATCTCCGCCGCTCAGTGCCGCTATTGGTGCGAGTTGTAAGGAGTCTTGGTCTCGAGTCGAGCTGGGGCGTCATTTCATTCTCGTAACGGGAGTGAGTGCACCGCAAGATCAGACAAGTTACTCCCTCGCCTCGCAGCGGTGGCATCTGTCTTTTAAGTTCAGTCATTTCCTAAGACGGCTCCCCTTATTGATAATCCAAGCGGATCCGGGAGCTGAAACATGAGTGTTTGTATCTTTTTCAACAGGAATGCATCAACAAAACAGCCCTTCCATATAGATCGTCGTGGCATGAACTTTGTCAAAAAATGAATTTCTAGCTAACTCCTCTTCCTATTGATCTTGATTAGTTCCAGCTTGTTGAGAGTTCTCTTTTCTTTCTAGACCGGACCCTTAGACCGTCTCCTGAAAGACCTGCTTATCCCGCATGTGCTTTCGGAGCCCCCCACTCATTCAATCACTTGCTTGTGATTGCAGCCATTCCCCGAAAAAGGGAGAGACGAGGGAATCGTCCGCTCCCGTTCATGTGACGAATCGAACATCGTTAGGTCCCGAATTCTGCGAACCACCGGACCTAGACCAAGATCTCCATTACGTCGTACGATATATCGATCCGAAGAACTTACTTTCAGTTGTAAGTCATCCATTCTGCTCCTATCTAAAGTGATGCTAGGCTGCTTCACGCGGGTGCGCTTCGCTCGGCCACATGATGAACATGTTTTAAGCTAACTGCATGTCGAGCGCTTAAGCGGAGCTTGTGGTCACTCGTTCCTCGCTTGTTCCAATCCTAGTAAAGAGCTTCAGATCCGATTCTACACTACATACGATATTCCATTCCGGCCCTCACTAGCTCTTCGCTTGGTTGTACAAAGAGCATGCCCGAGGGGGCTACTACGCTCACCGCGCACTTGCATCACCACCTGAGCTTCGCTACCGCTTCGCCCAGCTCCTACGCCTACCACGAATCTTGAATCATCACGTGGCTGCTAAAGCAAGCTAAGCTACGGCCCTGAGGAAGCCAAAAGACCCTCTCACGGCCGAAGGCTCCGCAACACGTTGGAGAACTTTTAGATCCCGCCCTAAAACGCCCATTTTCCTAGAGTTCCGAAGTGATCCTCATTCTCACCGCAGCCTTCTTAAGCCGAAAGAAAGCCGGGCAAGAATCGCATTGGTAGTACGAAGGGGGAGCAGAATCGTATCTGGCAGTGGTTCTTCGGATCGATCACAGATTCTCGGCCCCGTCGTTTGGCTTCCACTCCAGTTGACCTCTCTTGTTCTCCCCCCCCTTACACAACCGGGTGGAGGACTCATGTAAACTTATTCCTGTAGGTCCCCGTTCAGGAAGGCATTTTTAACATCTAATTGGAACAGAGGCCAATCTCGATTCGCAGCAATAGAGAGCAGGAGACGAACAGACTTCATCTTGGCTACCGGGCAAAGGCTTCCTCGTAATCTATCCCATATGTTTGAGTAAAGCCTTTACTAGCCTGACCCTTTCCTCCTTTCTCCCACAAAGCTTCCCTTCACAACCAGTCCCATATCCAATTAGTAGAGATCGAGATGGGGAGACTCAAAATGATACAAATGCGCATTTCCTCTCTGAATCGAGAGGTATCAGATCGAAGTAACATAGTCTCGGGACTGCCTTCCCTAATCGAATGTGAGGCCTAGGGATCCCTACAGCTAGTAGTCAGAGTCTCCCCTGCTATGTCTGTAGCAAAGTCCAGCGCTTTCCTTGCTATTTCCCTGTTTTCTCTAATCTACGGGCTCTAAATAGCTTTTGTAAAGTATAGTTCCATCCACCCCCGATGCTTCCTCCTTTCGAATGAAAGCTTCTTCACCTCTGCTCTGAAACTCGGGCATTCCTCCGTAGGGCAATCGTGTAGCTTCTGTGCTTGCAGTCTGCCATAGAGGTGGGAGGGGAAGGAGGTTCAAACTAATCACCATGAAACTAGTACCCGTATGGCCCTTTTCTTACTTGGATGAGAAAGCCCCTATTCCCGATTCGATCAGTGATCGTATGGAATAGATTGGACTGCTTCCTCTTTTGAGGCTGCCCGCTCCGTATCCTATTGTCTTGGGAAAGTGGCCTGAGAGTGCTGCCTATCGTCCAATCTCATTCTTATCTATTCCACTGGCTGTGACAAAGACATATCTGCTAGAACGAGTGCTTTAAGAGTACGGTCATAAAGTCTATTAATAAAAGGAGAAGGATGCCTCACAATTGAAGTTGGTTGGAAAGACTTAGTCTGGTCATCCGATGATGAGATCTCTTATCATAGATCGGACTCTTCCTCAAATAAGATATTAGCTGTGCCCGACTCATAAGGAGGCTAACCTTGCTTTCAGTAATGGTAAGAGTGGCAATGTGCCCCTTGGTTTACACCCTTCCTTTTGTCAACACACCTATAAAATAGGGTAGGGAAGGAATGAACCTTTGGGCAGCAGCTACTATTGGGATCCAATTCCGAGATCAATTCGACAATGAAACTCTTCAAGCAATGATCAACTCTATGTCATTTCTATTGACGCGATACAAAAGACGACTTTCGAGAGTTACTTAGGCCCTTGACCTTTTCTCTCAAAAAAGACGCTGTGTGGGCAAGTCGACTGATTCTGCTACTTCTTCTCTTCTGCTAACCCAGCTGGAACGGCTATCTCTCTTGGCCTTCCGACTTACTTCCTATTCATTACACTTTATACGACCATCTTGTCCGAGGATTCCTTGGATGCTGGTTTCGTAAGCTGTTGCAATCAATAATTTCTTAGAGTTCTCTCGGAAAATAAGAATACACAATTCCTTTCTTTCTTTTAAGGTTTTCTTTGAAAAGGAAAAGCAGTGTAAAAGCATCAAGCAAAAGGAAATAACCGGCCTAAGGAAGTAGCTCGACTTAGTAGTTGCATTCCCGAGGAAAAGGGCCTAAGCCTGTTTAGTTCCATCTCCTTCTTATCCGTTACAGTCGAGGGCAATAGAGTTTAAATTTGCTTTCTTTGTAGGCTAGGGGCTGGAGTCCTAGGGTAAGTCCTAAGTTCTTCCCTTCGAGCCAAGTCGAGGTCTATGATAGGGCTAACGAGATTTATTTAATTTGTAGGGTACTAATTTCATCGACATGAGAGAGATTCTTCTCCTTTCTTTAATCCCTCGACCGAAGGGAGAGCAATCTGTCCCAGCAAAGGAAGTTATAAAGCTCCTTGAGTCTATCTATCTACGGATTCGCCTTCTGGATAGTTCGCCAAGCTGACTTAATTGCTTACTTCAAAAGTGCGTTAGCTTGAATCGAAGAAAGACTTCATACCTGCCTATCCTTTTCGATAATTAAAGTTTGACCCTCATGAGATGCCTTGGTTGCCGCATCGCGGTGCAGTTCGGTTTTACATGGGAAGAGGTGAAGTGGGTCCCTTCGACTGTACTTGAAGTACAGCGTACTTCAATATAAGGGGCCGAATGATTGAACAATTTCTTTTGGTTGGCCTATTAAGGATTTCAAGACAATTAAAATTATGCTTTTGAATTCAATGAGAACCCAAAAATATACCGGAACAAATTCCAAGAAACTGCTAACAGAAAATTTTCCATTCCGAGAAGGGAAGGGTTCTTCCAACAATACCACCATAGGAATTTTATCATTGGCTAGGAGACATAAAGAGTCAAAGCCGGGAAGTACAACATAAGAAGTAAAGTATACTCAGGAGAATCATCTGTCATTTATTCAATAATTGATCGACTGGCCGTACGCTATTGCAGTGCTTGTAGAATAAACGTAAGACTCATTATGCCCCCTCGGTAATCAGAAAGTTTAAGGGTGGCAATAGGTATTTGATCAGAAGAAGGGGCATTGGGAGATGGGATTGTCACAAGTAAGAAAATCTTTCTCCTGATCTGATGGTTCTGGGGAAATAACACCATCTTTTTGCTAAGAAGCTAGCTTTGCTTTCGAGAGGGCTATATCTATCTCCGGAACAGGGGAAGAAAGGTATACATAATTATCTCCTTTGACTTTAGAGAAGAGTAAGCAACTTACTAAGCTAAGAGAAGGGAAGGAGCCGACTAAATATACTAAATAAAGGTCTTACTCGGAACATTCTTCTTTGAACTTAACTTGAATCAGTGAAAAGGATAATTCATTCTAGAGATTCACTCTCC
>CM062532.1:0-22500 GCA_031439595.1 Pterocarpus santalinus | reverse complement strand
CTTCCTGATAGGGGTAGGGGACGCCGGGCGGACCCTGATTAGCAGGTCTAGCGGGAGGCATAGCTTGTTCACCCGGTTGATTTACCGATGGGTTACTGTTACTACGCCCGGAACTGGATGCGCCCGAATCCGATTCCAACAGGACACCCATGTCGAAACTTGTCCACCCGCGCGAGGCGGGTCCGCCGGGAGGGACGACCGACGGTTGCTGCGCCGTGCTTCCCAGTAAGGAAGTCCACCCAGAGCTGCTCGGATCGAGCGGAAGTACGGGACACAGGGAATGAAGTCGAATTACGGAAGTCAAGTGGTTGTACAAAGTACAGCCCGCACGCACCACGAAAGATTAGACATTTCAAAAGAGAAAGCAATTGCTGCAACTTTGGGTTACTGAGATAGAAGCAAAAGACTCGAATTTGTACATCAAAAGGAGAAAAACTTTTGGGAATATAGAAAGTCAAGAGGATTTGCTGCCACTTGAGTGCCGACACTTTTTTTAATATGAATGCTGGAAACAGTGAAGCAAACTTACGCATAAAAACAATGAATGCTGTACCTCCCGTTTGACGTGACACGTTCCCACTTCCGCCACATAGTGGTAGACAAGGAGTAATGCTTGTCAATGCCAAGGGACTGACTTTTGTGCCCACGGTGCGTCAAACCATACCCATTTCTGAGTATGCCGGTAGTCGGCTTTTCACCCCGGATTTAACATTGCGGTACACTCAGTGTACTCCAATGCTTCCAACATGAGTCTAGGTCTCAGCACCTAAGACTCCTCTAAACTAAATAAGATCTCTCATTGCGGAGATCCTATTGAAGGGCACCTTGGTATCAGCAAGGGAGGTGATCGACTATCAGCCTACTTCTAAAAGAATCGAACTTCTTTACTTATGTTAATTTTATTGTCGACAGTGGAAGCGACTCATCCGCCCGATCACACAGACAAAAGAGCTCGAGTGAGGCTCTCTGTTATTGTAATTCTTTAGAGTTCTGGGGGTTGTAGAACAACTACTTGTTCGCCGTTCTTTTTCCGTTAGCCAGTATCGAGACTCTAAGACTCCTTGCGCTTAGCCCACCGCAGGTGCTTTGATAGAGAGTCACTTTCGGGTTGTAGGGCGCAAAGGGATCTTGAATCAAATCCCTCTTTGCCAGTAGCTAGTTTAGATATGGCAAGCGGTTCGAGTCAAGTGTCAGTTAAAGAACCTTTGTTGGCAAGAGTGCCGCAGTTATAGTCCAGAGTAGACCGAGAGGTTGATTTCCCTTCCTGGGGTAGTTCCGATCAATGGGGAGATTGATGGCTACCGACACTTGAGTCGCCTAGAGGGCAGTTTGTTCAGAGTTTAGTTATTCAGAGTTACCAGAGGGCATTTGAGCAATGGGGTGCTACAAGAGTGTAGTTGATCCGAGGGTCACGTCCTGAGGGGCGCACTTCCAACCGAGTTTGTCCAAGAGTGGGCTAGAAACGGCACTTGATGAGGGAGACAGACAACGCTGGACTGGGTGTGAGCCAGAAGAGCAGAGTCAGAATTTCAAGTAAGTGCTCTTCATTATGGTCCTTCCAGGACCTTGTAGCTGAGGGTGGCACGCCGAGTTAATCCGTTGAGGGGCAGGCGAAAACTCCGCTGCTCCCCCTCTAGATCAGCCTATTCTTTCTTTTTCATCGGTGGGGGATAATCCGTCCGTATCCAAGGTAGCTCATTCCTCTTGATTCGCCACACTCTATCCATCTCTGAATCGTGGGGCCCGAAACAGTGTTGATATGGCCGGGTTTGATCCGGCATAGCACAGTGGCGTTTACGTGTTCCCAACAGACTTTGAAAATAACCGATCCCCGGATCGTCTCGTCTCGCAAGCACAATGAGCCGAAAAGCACTTCCACATACTTGAGTTGAGTGCTCACGCCCTTTATAAAATGGATATGCTGACGCGTATAAACACTCAAAGAAGCGTATAAACGCGGAAAGTACGATTCCAAATACACCAACTGCGCTCAACAACAGGGGTTTATACAGTTTTTACCAGTTCCAGTGTATCGTAGCAGTCTGAATGGTACGGCGCCGAAGCGGTTCAATCTTCTTTCTCGGGATGGTGTGGTGAGGATGTGTGTGAGTAACCGCCTGATGACGAAAAAGGCCTTCTATTTGGGGTTCGAGTGCCCCGGACGCTCTTAGCCCGAGTCCTGCTGGACGGGAAAACTATGATCGAATGCTGGCAGCGTGCTATTTCGTGATCGCTAGCGGTTCCTTGGAGAGGAGACTCCCTAGCCCACTGTCTGAAGGTAAATTCGATCGATCATCATATGTTTTTGTTATTTGTTCACTTTTCCCGATTTTTACCCATGATCGATCACTGCTGCAGTTCCCCTTCTTGTCTTGCTTCGAAAGAAACGTCGAAAGGGAAGAAAAGGAAGCTGGTGCTAGAACAGGCAGGCAGAAGAAGAAGTCCTGAACATTGTCTCTAAGGCTCCTTCTACGGCTAATGCTGCTGTTCAGGCTGGATCGACAGTTGTCGATTTTCCAGTGGTATCTTATGTTTTCTGCGTCTGAAAAAACAGCTTCTTCGAATGCCTCTGCCCTACCTTCATTCCCTGGTGGTGGATTTGAAAAAGCTTTCCTTCTCGGATCAAGGGCTTTCTCTTCTGCTTCTTCTTACCCTAGGATGGATACTGAAAGGGAAGATAAGAGAAGGCGGCGCACCACCTCGGCCGATAACGTGGAATAAATCCGGTGAAGTTCCACCGGATCATTCTCCGCCCCAGAAATTAGGTCCCTCATTAGGTTATCCATTTCCTGGGGCGGGAGGTTACGTCTTTCTTCTGCAAGAATACGACGTACAGTTTCACGGATCAAATTGATAAGGGACTCACGCAACATCATTTCCTCTTGGCCGGGGCCTTGCGGTTGACGTTCTCGCCCACTCGTCTATCGCGAATTAGCCTTTCGATTAGATAAGAATGGTCGACCTTTGTTTACAGAGCGTGTTCGACTCGCATGTGTTAAGCATATAGTGGAAGTAGCATGATGGGAGCTTCTTTGCGCTTAGGGCACCACCTATAATATAAGCTTCAACCTTCTCTATCTAAGTCAGAGGAGATAGTAAGCAAGATCGGATCGTAGCGTAAAAAGTCTTGCTTCTCTTATGATATGAGATTTCATCCGGCTTTTCTTATATAAGATATTTATCTCACTTATGGACTTTTGAATTTCCCATCCTGCATCGCTTCTATTCCTAAGGCAGTTCATTTGGGCAAGTCCCACCTTTATGCCAAAGCTGACTCTGATTTCCTACTTGAATGAATAGCTTAGGAAGTACAGATTGACTTTACTGGATTCCGCCTTGACTTACAAGCATCTCGATTGGCTAAAGACCATGCCTTGCCCGCTCCGAATAACCTTTCTTCAGACTGGAATGTCCCATGACTCAGGCATTCGCTTGCGGCGGATTCGGAAAATGTTCGGAAGATAAGAGTTCGAGTTCGATTCCAAAGCCCAGGAAAGCCTTGTTGACCGAATAAGTCCTTCTGAAAGGAAGTTCCCATGCCACCGCTTCAGGCTTACCGTACTTATTCCCATCCAAAGAGTTCGACCCCTGTACTGCGCCTATAAGATTTTCTAGAGGTTTAGACATATTATCAGGAGAATGCCCCCTAATCTGCGACATTACACGGATATGCAAAGGTCGCTCATTCACTTCCATCCTTCTCGTTCAATCTAGTGCCTACTCACTACCCGGGATCTAAGACAAGACTCCTTCCTTTAAAGAAAGCGCTTAGTCACTCCAGCCTTGGAGTTCGATCCGCCCATGAGCTCTTTCATCATACTGAAACCCCTTTTTTTTAAGTTATACGCGTCAGGGCTAGACCAAAGATGGGTCGGTTCACTAAAGCTCTTCCTTTCTTTCCTTTTCACTTCCTCCTTCAGGTCGCCAAAAGAGCCCATGTGTCCCGGCTCCAGTCAAAAAAACTGGATCTCGGTGAGCTCCGTTTGCTTCGAAAAGATGTTGTTGGGCAGTAAGCATTTGCAAGAATAGCATCCCTATGTGGGGGGAAGATCACGAAAGACAAAGATTATCAAGAGGGCCTCCTGACGACTAATCCATGAGAGCCCGTATTTATGCTTTCATTAAATCGTTCCTCATGGTCAGGAGAGGGAAGATCTTAAGGCTTTCTAGTTTTTGAATCCACTGGATAAGCTGGCCCAACAGCAAAGCACTACTACTTAACAGTAATATGAATGGATAGGGAAGACTCCGTATTCACAGGGCTATCCACTACTCCAACTTTGACTCGATTTCAAGCCGAAGGGAATGGACTGACAGTAGGACTCCCAATGGATAGAAGAGCTATAAACTGATGCAAAATAACCTTCTTTCACTACTAGCTGGATAAGCTTACCCCAGTCCTGGAATTGGAGAGGGGGGGAGATTTGCACCTAGGTGATCCCTTTCTCTTGGCCGGCCTACTGGATTGATGACCTTGCCTGAAGCATTGTCCTAGCCCCTGCTCTTAAATCAATGGGATTGATCCAAGGGAACTGAATACTCAATAGCAGTTAGTGACTCCATTAATTCTCTATCTGACCCTTCCAGTTGGCCTAAAATCACTTAATGGAACTGAACACTATTCTGCAGGGAAGGAACCTTCCACTCACAGAGGGAAAGGGTAGTGATGCCTCTTAACCAAAAGAGGGGGCCCCACTTAAAATAAAACTCCATCTATCGATTCTTGAGATGCGAGATGTTCCCTACTCTCTCCTTTGGATGCCCCTACTATTGCTGACTGATCCCCCCAATCACTTGGGAATGCTCGAATATAGGAGAATCTGCTGTTCTCATGTAAGCCGACACAGCCCTTGCCTAGGATATTCTAGTTTTATAACCCTTTCTGAACCTATGAGTTATTCAACCCGATCCAGAGAGATGCATGAGGGATTTTGGTCAGCAGTTTCCCCCGGCAGAGCTTGGCTCTGAAATGGGGGAAATCATAGGAATTTCATAGTCGAGAGATGGCGACGCCAGCAGATAGATTCCCGGGGAGGAGAAAGAGCTAGAACAAGGATTTCCTGGGTATCTAAATAACCGATCTTGTTCTTCAGTTCACGAAGGGGAGTTGAACCAGTCTCTATAGTAGTAGTGGTTTCTCAACCATCAGAAAAGAATCTACCTTTTAATTCCCAGATTCTTAGTCGAATGAGTGAGTTCTCCGCTTTGTTTCGATGAGCACTCGACTTCTGCTTATAGGAGCATGGAGTGGGGGACATTAAACCAGAGTTATCCCCTGATCTTTCTCTATTCCATCAAGGAAGCCCACCGAAAAGCAGGTCTTAGTTCTAAACTTCTCTTTCTAGATTCAGAGTCCCGAACCCGACAAAGTCAAAGAAAGAGGACAAGCAGTTACAACTATGACTGACAGGGAGCGTGAAGGCAGAGGGCTTCTCTTCATTTGTGCCTGCCTTACTTTCCCCCGTCTGTTTCCTTTGTGGGGACTCTGTTTCTTCTCTAGCTTTCTTAAGGTCAAGACTATTCTGATCTTCAGTCTGAAGACTCCCTGCTTTTCTATCAAGTAGTCACTCTTGGCCTATTAGGATTAGGACCTCTTTTCCCTCCTCAAGAAATAGATTAAATTCTGTTCTTTTTGATCTCGCTTCTGTGCCTGTGTGGTGATCCCGTACTCCATTCCTCTAGAAAGAGAAGGTTAGACCTACTCTCAAATAGCTTCGAGCCTTCCCCCTTTCCCTATTCATATAGTAATAGAATGGGATCACCTTATCTCATTGATGAGGGGGGAATCTATCTAAACTGGGAAAGGAATCATGGTAGTACGCCTCAAGATTGGAATGAGGGGAAGGAATGGAAAGAGAAATGGATGGGGAATCCCCCTATGTGCTGAGAATAAGAGGAGCCAACAAACTGAAAGATACCCGTGGGAAAGAAAGCATGGGAGCCCCAAGCCTATGGAATAGTATCAACTCAAATCACTTTCACAAGGCGAAGGGACATTGCTTACAAGTCAAAAGGACGGGATTTAGGCTAAGGCACCTCTCATCACAGCACGTCGAAAGCATGCCATCCAATTCATTAGTCAAAGCCTTCCTTTCGCCCTCGCTTTCCTTCATCTCATGCATCTGGGGAAGGAAGCGAAGCTGTTTAAGTAAGAGTTAGCGCCTATGGAAAAGAGATTTGAATCGCTTTGTGGCGGGCTAAGCTGTGATCTTATTCCTAACTTGGGATATTAAGTAAAATAATCACATCACTCATTGGCAAAGCATGAATTAGCCTTCGAGTTGTGGCTTCTTGTTCATCACTATCTGACCTTTCATTTCAGGTTCTCTTCTCTTAGTCTTCCATGACCCATTCCTCTAGAAATTTTTAATAAGCTAATAAGAGATCGATTACGCGCATCATCGCAGAATCGATTGTCTTGGAAGGAATTAGCTAACTAGCCTAGCTGACAAGGCATGGCATGAATGGCGGGATGCTAACTCGATTCGCCCTTGCCTCTACGGGATCAACTACTACTTATATAAAAGCACCAAAGGTAAGCAGTTCCCAGTCGAAAGAGAAAAGCTATTCTTCTTAGCAGTTAAACAAGTGAATGGAATTCCCCCCGAGGGTGACTGAACTACCTGGATCCTCATCTCTTGAACTCGTTCTGGCAGCTAGTTTAATGGCACCGGCATCTCATCTAGTCTAGATCGATTCCCTAAGAGCTTCTTCTCTAGCAGGCGATTTGGCCCATTTTTTCTTTCCTGGTAATAAGGCAAGGCCTTTCCCTATCACGACCGCCTTCCTTTCTTCGGCATTCATTCGTCTCAAAAGAAAGAGCTAGCGAACCTCACCAATTCCATTCCAATTCTCTCAGACAGAGCAGGATAGCTGCCATCAAGCTGCCCCTTTAGAGCGAGGGCCTTCCGAGACCAATGCTATCAATAAGAAGAGCCTGGAGCTAAATCATTGACCTTGCGCCTGCTTTGATTAGGACATTGCCGCTTTTCATCTCAAAGAGGATCTAACTCTTTCCGGCTTAGCCGAACTACTTGGCTCGGGTCAATTCAGTCTTTTTTTATCGCAAGTAAATAGCCAAAGGGCTGATGAAAGAGCACCGTCTTCTCTTCTTCCTGAAAACATTTGCAGAGCAGTTTTTACAAAAAGACTAGCATCTCTAACAGGAAAAGCAAGCAAAGACCTCCGCCTCCCTCCGGTCAAAGCAGAATCAGAATCAGACTCTCGGACGTGGGATCTTGCCTAAAGAAATTTCCATTGAGCGGGGTAAGTCTCAAAAAGCATTTCACCGGCACTCTTCCCCCCTTACTCCAAGAGCCGAAACAGCCTCTATTCCTTCAACAGCAGTTAGACCTTTTTCTAATCCCGGATAAGCAGCTTAGAGTAGTGAAGGAACCCGAGAGGAAGAATCCTATCTTTGAAGGCTTGAGGGAACGGAATCGGAATTGAGGCTTTCAAAGAATGCTTTCCTTTCAAGAGGCGCTTTCCTATTTCTTCTGGGGATGATTGAGTGGAAGTTGTTGTTTTTTTTTCCCTTCTAGACGGTTTTCTGCGGTTCCCCTTTTCCGTCAGTTGGGGTTGGATTCCTTTTGAAGGTAGGAGTTCGTTACAGGGAGTGCTGCTAAGGTATTTTGTAAGTTCCTGCATATCAAGTTCTAAGGTAAGCGCTGTGCTAAGTTTATAAGTCCGTCTATGTCGATTCAGTTGCAGTTATTCGCCTTTCTTGCGAGCCAGAAGTTGTAGTTGTTTTCCTTTCATTCAACCTCTCCCTGTCATTAGCTATCCTAAGCCTTTCTTTCGTCCTGCCATTCTTTCTGCTAGCTATCTAGTGGGAGAAAAAAGAGAAGCCCATACTGTTGGAGTGCTAGGCTAAGCCCTTTCCCTAAAGATTTCGTATGCATAACCTGTTCTTTCCTATGGCTAAGCCGTGGAATCCTATGGACGTGGAAGACTATAGATAAGCAGTGGAAGTTAGATCAGTTGCTTAGGAAGGTGCCTATAGAAGTTCCCTGCCATCCATTGATAGAAAGCTTAATTCATTGAGTGGAAGATGGCTTAATGGAAGCTAGCTCGGGATATACTAAAAAGTACTGGAAACAAGGGAATAGCACTTTCAATCAAATATGCGGAAATATTCAATATTCATTACTGGAAATAAGGAAACTCGCCTACGCCTTTACCTTATCGAAATCGAGGGGATTCAAATTCTATAGCACCGTCTTCTTCCCTCAAACCTGAAAGGGATTGTGAACAAGAAAAGAAGTTAGACCTTTTCTGTGGGCTTTCGAACTCTCCTTCCTACTACTCTTTCACAAGATAGCTTCCAGAAAGGGAGACTGGCTCTTTTCGCGACTCCGTTGCGAGTCTAGTGGACTGCCTTTCAAGGGCTAGAAGAGACGAGGGAAGGAATCCGATCTGCAGATGAAGCAGAAGTCAGCTTGCCTACTCTCTGAAAAAAAAAAAAGAATTTACCAAAGGCTAGCTATCGAGTCACCCTAACGGAGAACTCTAACTGAACTTTCAAGCTTTCTTTGAATTCTGTGTACCAGCCACCGATTTTCTCTTTTCCAAAATAATACTGGAGACTTCTCTAAAGAGAGTTGACCGGCAAAAAGCAGATCTTAGCTTAGGGCTTAGACTGACTTCCTTGAAAGATAGCTTGCTTGAAGCCTAAGACGGATAACTTCCATAGTGGAATTCCCGGATCTTACTTCACTAGTTTAATTTCCGTATTCTAGTCACCCTTTTCTCACTACTCCCTTTTTCGAGGGATGAGCTCTGACTAAAGCTATCGAGAAGGGATCTAATCCAGATCTTCGATTTCCGACCCGAAAGCATCTTTCATCTACCCTACGCTATCTATTGAAGCTGACTCTGAATATCGAAAATTTAGAAAAAAGACAGTGACAGTAAAGGGCCATACACGCTGACTATTTTTCTAGTCTGACTAGCCCTACGGCTGTGACAATTCTCCCTGCCCTTTTAGAAAGGGAAAGGGCCGGAAAGCGGTAAAGAAGAGAATCTCTCACCTTACACTCTGACTCTTACTAATGGATTCTTAGGGGTACCAGTACTTATTCGATTAGTCTTCTAAAGAAGAATTACCGTATGTCCTGTCAATTCAATAGTTTCTGGCTTCCCGGCTGTACTTCTGTGACTACTTCCCCGGTACTTCCCTCGAGGGAAGGCCCTCAAGGTCAAGTCAATAAGTAAGGAAAGAAAAGTACTAGGCCTCCTCTTCTAGGTTGACTCTTCTCCGAACTCTTCTTTTAGAAATATAACCAGAACAAGGGCAAGCCCTCTAAGCTATTAAAAAAAAAGATAAGTAACAGCAATTGCTATTGAATCTCCGGCTATAGAATAAGCGGATTCTAAAAAAAAAATTCTTCTTTGACGGCAGGAACACATTCTGACTTGAAGTTGAAAGATGCAAAGTCAAGAATCTCATAAGTCAAGCAGTGAGACATCAATTAGCCTTCTATTTATTCTAATACACGAGGGATTCATTGAAGCCCGAGAAAAGTGGCCTTTGAGCCGAAGGTGCAAATCCAGACCAAAAGATTCCAGTCGGACCTGAATCAGGTAAAGAAAGCGTACCAAATGAAAGCCCCGAAACTTAAACGAAAGCTATATATTAAGAATAAGGCGAAGGGAGCCCACTTCCCACTCTCCCTTCCCCACCCCCGTAGGGGTGGCCTCGTCCTCTTCCTCAGGTAGGAGAGACTACACCTTTTAAAAGGAGAAACTTAGAAAACAAATAGAATCAGAAAGGCCATCATTAATGCGAACAAGGCAATAGCCTCGGTTAGAGCAAAGCCCAGGATTGCATATCCGAATAACTGTTTTGCCAATGATGGATTTCTTGCCACGGAATGAATTAATGAACTGAATACGTTTCCAATACCTACAGCAGCTCCCGCTGAAGCAATTGTAGCAGCTCCGGCACCCATTGATTTTGCACCTTCTAACATCTCGAATTTCTCCATTCTCGTCACGCTTTTTCATTCACGATTTTATGTTCTCGTCGCTTCTTCCCCTCGTTCCTTTTCTCTTGGACATCTCACTTGAAATGCAATCAATGCATTCATTCTTTTCGATCTTATACTCAGATAGACTGAACACTCACCCAATTTTAATGAATAAAGAAAGGGATAAACAACGACATCTGTGAACTCGGGTAGGCTTAGGGCATACCTCTGCCCTAAGCTAACAGCTTTCTTCTCTTATGTATGTAATAGTTGGATGAAAAGATCGCTCCTATCCTAAATGCAGCCGTGATCAACTATACTAAACGATTGATTCCACCCACTTTCAGCTATATCAACAAGGGATCCCTTTAGTCACGGTTGGGCACTCAGTACTGGGCACAACAAAACTCAGGCCATTTTTCTATGGACTGCGCTCCTTACTAAGCAAGATGACTCCATCTCCTGACAAATGAGATCAAAGTACACAGTCTTAGCTTCTCTGGTTCTTCTTATCCCAAGTCCTCCTCTGGATAGATTCTAATCCAGAAGTGTTTTGACCCCTTCCCTTATCTTTCTTGCTTTTCCGATAGCCTTTAGTATAGGAGCATCTCTAGTGGTCCCGCCTAACTCTTCGTTATCTGTCCGAATACCTTTCACTTTCTTCCTCTGTTCCACGAATAAGTTAAGGGACTAGGAGTACCCGCCGGAATGAGCTTCCCTCCTTTCTTCTTTCTTTATACTTAAGTATGCCCTGAAGACAGAATGAACGGATCGAAGACCGATTCTGATCTCAAAATTCACCTATCCCTGCCTTATTCAACTCAGAACTCAAAACAGGTCTTTGGCTTCCTACGCTCTCCTTCAACTAAGAGTGATAGGAAGTGAAGCCTAGCTCGACCGAAAGCTAAGGGTAAGAGCGGAGTCGTAGAAGCGAGAGGAAAGTAGTCTCTCGACTCTAGGGAGAGGATAGAGAGTTCCATGTCTGAGAAGGAAGAAGGGGATTGGTGTCTTCCTCGATCCGCAACTCTCCCAACCAGGGTAGCTACGTACCTTCCCGCTTTGATGATTCCAGGAGCGTCCAGCCACTGTACCGATAGGTGCAGGAGCGTAGCGGTTTGGTTTGCTTAGGTAGTGTTTCATATATTTCCTTTGTGCGGAGAACTCCCCGAAGGTTCTAAACAATCTTCATCGATCCTCCGTTCTGGTTGGTTGTCGTCCATCCACTGTTGACCTACGGTTTGTGCTCGACCCTCCTTCTCGACCTCCCTTTCGGGTTGATTGGCCTTTATAGCTGCCCATGGGTGAAAAAAGCCATTAGGGCGGTTGTTTTGATTGTCTTAGATGCCCCGATAACGTACTTGGCTTCCTAACTACTTTCTAATAAGTAATAAGGAAAGGCCAATCCCGCAGGGACGAAAACGGAACTGCTATTCTTTTTCATTTCGAATGCAGCGGACAGTCAGGAGGTACACTAGCTGGCAGGATTGCTTTTGAATCGAAAGACGTTAAACAACAAGCACTCAAGCTACAAGAGAAGAGGAAGAGCTACAACTGCTACAACCGAAATGCCGATACACTAAAAGGATTAAGGCATCAGAGAAAAAGAATGATTTGACTCCTAAATTACCAAGTGTGGGTAAGGTCGCCAGGAAAGACCCTCTTTTTTGGGAGATTGAGGGAGATAGTGTAAGCATATGATCTTCAATCCTTACTTGGAAGGAAGACTTATATAGTTTAGAACCTCTAGAATTAAGCTAGCTATCACTCTTTTCTGCTGCCAATGGATCGAGATGATACCCGACACCAGCATTTAGTTTAGATGAATACTTGAAAAGATGCCCTGAAATCGCACGGTTAGGGCAGCGAACCGACGCTCAGACTCCTTTGATTACTCGGACTTCTCGCTAAATCTTATGCAAGAAACCCTAGTGTTTTAGAAAACTCTTTCCGCTAGTGGTCTCTCACTCTCATTCCGGATTGAACCACTCGTCGCTCACTCTTCTTTTCAATCCTTTAGGACTTTAAGATATGTCCTGAAAAAAGCATATTTTTTTCCTTTTCCTAAGAATCGTCATGATCTAAGACCCCCCTTGACTGACTTAACATGCATTCTAGCAGCTTCTGAAATGAAAACCCGATCCATGGAACCATCTTTTCTTTTCAAAGAAAGAGCTTGTTGAACCCGTCCTCAGACAGACCACTGGCACCCAATCTCTTTACTAGATTGGACCACGGGTCGTCACTCCTACATCCAAGATGTAACACATCCCCCCGCGAGAAGGAAGGGAGGTGGTTATTAGGATAACCCAATTATGGTTCTGGATCAAGGTTTTCCAATGGGTGCTGCCCTTGTCATACTGATCTGGAAAGAGTGCTTTTAGGTGGGATGACTAAATGAAATATCTCATGGGCATGATGAATTCCAACAGGCCTCTCATCTCTAAGAGGTTTGTAAAGGTTTGTTCTTAGGATGCCTTGTAGAAAGATATGTTGGAGGAACCAAGACCAATACCTTACCCTCTTCCCGGACCGGGACAAGTAAGGCCCCTATTCCGTGCAGCTTTGCTTTGGGTGTGAAGTACCGGAATAAAGCTCTTTCGCATTAGGAAGGGACTGGCCATCTCTTTCTGATCCGATGAGTTCGGTCCTTAACTATGATATTAGAGTGTGCTTTAAACCGCAATAATCATCTATTCGCTCCTCGCGGAATGGAAGCAAGGCTTCCTTTTCGGGTGAATCGATTTCAGTATGAAACTCCCTCTGGTGAAATGTACGACCTCCAACTGAACCTAGCCCAAAAGAGTGTAAGCGAGGGATTAAAAACCTAGTTGATCACTTATAAAGTAAAGTAGAAAATCTTATTCTATTTTGATTCCCAACATGCAGAAGTAAAAAACCAATTAACATAGAAACTAGAGTGAGTTGGATGGAACCTGATGATCTTCGAGGCCGAAGGGAGCTAGAGTTGAAGCTGGGGCGGGAACAGTAGGAGCTCCAGCTCGCTGAATAAGCCACCACAATCTAGGAAATAAGCAACAGGAGAAGGATGTGTCTCAGGTGCGGAGACCTGTTTAGAAGGTGAACCAGCAGAGTCAGATGCAACCGGGCATGAAGCAGCAAGTGCTGTAGATCTGGTAGAACTTCTTCTCGGATATGTTTGGTTAAGTGAGGTGGCGCAACAAGCCGAACCACATGGGTCGAGTACAAAGCAACCAAATATCCGGACTTCGGAGTCGGAATCAGAATTCAAAAGAGGTTTTTGTTCGCTCCGCAGGCACGAACTAGTCGAGATGTATGGGGTGCCCTTTCTTTCATTCACATTGGTGAGGTTGCTTGATTGTAGGGGCCGGGAAAGGGTCTGCCACCACTGACTCAGATTTTTTTGTAATCGATGTAGCTTCGTCGTCTGTCTCGGGATCGGTAGTGTTCCCCCCATCCCTTAGTCTTAGCTTAAAGGATGTTGATGTTTCTTTTATTTAATATACAATCTGTAAGTTAGTTACCAAAACTTTTTGTGTTGTAGACGGCGAAGAGTCAATAGAAATAGAATAGGAATCCCTAGAGAAGAGAGTTCCCGAAAGGAGAAGGGGAATTGACCAGTTCTGGAATTCACCACTACAAAAATCACATCCGATTTTAGCGGCAACCAAAGCGACTTTTGAACCTTTCTTAAGCTCAGAGCAGAGTAGCTGGAAGTAAAGTAGAAGAATGAGTCTAGCGACCAGGAAGCATAGATAGCAAAGGCGGAGATGGTACTTTAACAGTAAAAGGAGGATCATATGCTTATAACATGCAATTTGAAATCACGTACTTACCCCGGGGTTGCCTCGAATCCACTAATAAAATAGGTAATGTTGGCGAATCTTCTTATTATCGTATCGAGTTTCAATTCGACAAGTACCAACAGGCCGAAAAAGACGAAAAAAAGGCCTTGCATACTCGAGAAGCGGATTCAATAGCCACCACTCTTACTGATGATATTCTTGACTTTCCTTGTTAAGGTCCCGCGGTAAAGTAAAAAAAAAAGCTATAAGTAGGCTCGCTATTGCGAGCTATACGAGCTGTTTGCCTTTATACGGCTTCGCTATCGCTCCTATGAAGTGGTGGGCCTTCTAGAAGCTTCGCCAGAAGCAAGCAAGATGAGGTCGCTCTCCTTCGCTCGTTCCGTACTTGACTTACGAGCTCGTGTAGTACTCGCCCCTATCTCTAACTCTAAAGGGGCTTATGCACTCCACTCGCTGTCTACTAAACGAGCGTTAGAGCGAGCGAAGCCTTCCATTTAGTGGCTTCCCCCCTTATCCCTCACCCTACTCTTTCATTTTCGCTTAAGCTTCCCCTGTTTGTGGGATTAATTGATTGGATACCCGAGAACCATAATCTTTACTAGGAACAGCTTCTACGACGATAGGCGTAAAGGCATGATTAGTTCCACAAATCTCACTGCACTGACCATAGTAAACCCCTTCTCGTTGTACCGAAATAGAGATCTGATTTAAACGACCAGGTACAGCATCACATTTGACACCTAAGGAAGGTACAGCCCAACTATGAGGTACATCAGCAGGTGTTACAATAATACGTAGATGAGTTTTGGCTGGTACAACCACTCTATTGTCCACTTCTAATAAACGTGATTGACCCAATTCTAGATCATCTTCTGGAATCGTATAACTGTCAAAAGTGAGTGACTGTTCATCGGAACTGTTATAGTCTGAATACTCATAAGTCCGATACCATTGATGTCCAATAGCTTTGATAGTAATGGCTGGATCTACTACTACCTCGTCCATTGAGTATAACAGAGCAAATGATGGTATAGCAATGAACATCGGGATGATACTAGGAAATATGGTCCGAAGAATCTCGATAGTAGTTCCATGAACAATCCTTTGCGGGATTGGATTTTTTGGATAGTGGAAATGCCATAAAGCGCGAACCAAGATCCGTGATACGAAAACCAAAATCAGAATGAGGAAGAAAAAGATATCGTGATGTAAATCTATTATTCCTTGCATCATAGGACTTGCTGCGTCTTGAAATCCTAATTGCCATGGTTCCGCTGCATCACAAGGAGCAATCGTGAGGAATAGCCATTCTAATTTCATTTGCTTTGGTTCATTTTTGAACTGCTCTGCTCCCCCCAACAAGAGGAAAGACTTGTTTGTTGTAAATCGCTGGTTGGGTTTACCAATCAAGAAAGACATGGGACTTTTGGGCGTCAGATTCTTCTTCTTCTCTTACGATACGATATTTCGAGTTGGATGAACAGATCGCTCCTAAAAGCAGCCGTGTGATCGTTAAAGAAATATCTCTGAGTTTCGAATAGCCCGGAGAATTCGTTGAAAAGCCCGTGTATCCCTCGTCCCCAATCGGGAAATCTCATCTAGATAAGCCCGGTATGTACGCGGGGAGAGTGCACGGCCACGATGATAAAAGACCAAACCGCGTATAAGATGACGGTTCATTAAGATACTATTGGGAGGAAAGCCATGATGAACTAAAGCTGCTTCTACTTGTCTTTCTACGAGGCTTTGCACTCTGACAGTTTCCGAGATTCTTTCTAGGCTCGGAAACTCCCCTATTGTATTAAAGAGGAACCTTTGATAGAGCTCATCCTGTCTTTGTATTTCAGGCAGGAGAGGCTGGTCCAATACCGGAATTGCTGGTGGAGCGGGGTGAAGTTCCGGAGCTTCCAGAGGTTCTTCCGGAATCCGCACAACGGGCGGTGAAGGCGGCCCCTCCGCACCGACCACTCCATCGCATGCCGCGAAACCAACAAAGTCTCCTAGGGATAGCCATAGCATAGGAAGCAGAATTTGTAGAATAAGAATTACCATTCGTAAATCTCTAGTTTGTGATTGGATGTAACTGTTAAGAAAACGTCCGAAAAAACCTGCTACGGAACTACCGATAAGGGGCAAAAAGACGATAAGTAGATACATAATTCCAATTCCATTCTTTAGGTCAGGGGGAGCGCCGCATAATAGGGAAAGACTTGTTTGTTGTAAATCGCTGGTTGGATTTACCAATCAAGAAAGACATGGGACTTTTTGGGCATTCAAAAGAGCATGATTTTCGATCTTGTACCCTATGTAGGCTTGCTTCTATCTATAGAAAGATTCTCCTCTCCAACTGAACTACTACCAGAAAAACTGCTGACCTATTCACTACCAAGATTGACCTGAGTATCCGCCTTCATGCTTACACGTCCCCTTCATCCTCCTTGGTCCTTCCATCCCTGTTCTTTTTCCTCACGCTTCTCTTCCTAGGAAATTCGATTCACCGGGAAAGCCTATCTTTATTGGTTTCCATAGGGTTCCTTAGCCCACAGTAGATTAGATCTTTCTTCCTAGGCCTTTCGGCTTCCCTATATAAAGTATTTAAAGAAAGTGTAATATGGGTATAGACTCACGGAGACTAGATTCTCTTTTTTGCTGGATCAACTGTGCGGGAACTGGAAATGCAATTTTCTAGCAAAAAAAGAAAAGTTTGACTAAGAGGGGCGCGTGTATCCCCAAAGACCGAGATAATGAGATCAAGAACTGTCTAGAGCGAACCGGCAGTTTGGTAAGCGCAGACTGAACACATGGCTCCTTTATCCAGAATGGATGGAACATGTCCCCTATCCCCCCAAATCCCTCTCAATTTATCCGGTTTTATGCCGGAGATGACGCATTGGCTTATTTATTTTCAACAAAAGTGTGGGTTAAGAGCTGCTGTTGAGGCTCTCTGTTGCAAATCCTTTCTATACGCTATTTTTGATCCAATCTCGCACTTGGTCTGATCCTCTTCTTTACCAATGGTTGTTGACCAAAGAAAGAAAGGATGCATGGGACTCTTTTTTCTCGTTGCTAGGCTTTCAACCAAGTGCTTTTCGATCTTAGGCGAACGAGCTACGATCTCGCAAGGCACTACTGTAGAGCTCTTTGGGCCTGCCGCTGTCTCAATCGATAAACTTTGAAGATTAGCCTACTGAACGATTCTATCTTTTATTTAATTAATAATTAATAAGATTTTTCCTACTGAACGATAGAGATTATTATCTATTTAATTTCAGGATGGATTTTCGTTGAAGAGTTCTCTCTGTCCTTCCGTCCCCCCAATTAGCTAGTTGTCCCGTCCCTCACTTCGTTTGTGATAGTCCATTAGTAGTCCCTACTGAGCAATCTAGCTGCAATCGAGCTAGCATTGAAATGGAAAGAGTAGAGTGAAAGTAGGACGAGGTCTGCCCTTACACTTCCTGTTAGTAGGAGTGGATTAGTTAGAGTCGGTCCGTTCTCTTGTTTCAGAAGCTAGGGCTAGGGTCAAGCAAGCCTGCCTCCATCCGTTTATTCCATAGCCTATCGAGCCAAGCCAGATCTGCAGCCAGTGACGATAACTAAGTAGTTAGTAGTTGTAGTACTTTACTGGGACGATCCACTAGATCCATAAGCCCGTAACGGAAAATAGCCTTTCTTTTCCCAAACCTCGTTCGATCCCGAACTGCATTCAAAAATGAAGCAAGGACTTGCTTGGTTCTCTGAGCAAAGTAGTCTAGCCGTAACCGCTACAGTAAAAAAAGTAAGAAATGAAAGAATGAGGTAGTTTACTAGCTTGGCCAAAGGGAAAGGACTTTTCAAGCATTCATTCCAATAGGGATGGGGAAGATCTTCTAATGCTTCTAACCCACCAGCCCAAGAATGGAGTTATCACGGAAAGGAACTTTGTCCGATCTTCTTCCACCTACGCTACGTCAACTGGACTTTTGTCACTATAGTAGCGAGTAGCTCGAAACCCGCAATAGAAAGGGGATTTAGGGGGAAGAGCTCCGGTCCGGCGATGACTACAAGAAGCAAATCGAGCGGGGAAAAATCCAATTTCATTGCCCAACGAAAAGAAGGTATGGTTGTGCCTGAAGAAGGGCAGTCAGAAGAGGAGAAATCAGCCTGAGTTCAATTAGTCCCAGCGTTATAAGTACAAGTAGCCAGAGGAGTGTACCAAACAGTTGAGGAAGGAGAGGTTGTTAAGGAGGAGCAGTCCCAGCACGACAAGCACAATAAAGAAGATCCGAGTGAAGCTGCTTGCCCAAAAGGAGTTGGAAAGACAACAGACACTTCCTTTTCCACAATATTCGATTCTAGTTTCACCAGCATCGAATTGCATGGATTTAACCTATCTTATGCATCTAGGTAAGCAGCATCCACGGGATTAGCCCGATTATTTATCACCTTCTGAACCGAAAGCCCTACTTTGGAGACCTTGAGGGAGTAGAGTAGGGAGAGGGAAAGGGGTGTGAAATCCTCCACCATTCTTAAATCAATTGACTGAGATACCACCACCCGATTGTCCGCTAGGGATATAATAAAGACAATCAGTCTTTTCGCCTTCATTTATGAGGAATAAACGGAGGAGTCGGACGAAACACATAAAGGGCGCACTCTAAGCAGGTCTTCTTTCGACGCGACCCTGAAATTATGTCTTATAACCTGAGATGAGGGGAATAAGCAAAGGCCACTGTCCAAAGAGGTGATGGAGTTGGGTTGGGGAAAGATCAGCCACTACCTTTTCTACGATCTTGTCCGATATTGATTTTGTTTGAATAGAAAATTATTTTGTTCCGGCAGCTCCCCCACCAAGAGGTTCAGGTGCTGAAAGAGACGCCCTTTTCAGGGATGCCGAAGGAAGGGTATCGGGGAGAAAGGGAGCCTTTCTTTAGGCCACTCCATTCCCAGCTGATAGCACAGCCATCAATGTAGAACAAAGCCCAACCTTATGGAGCAAGGAAGAAGGAGGGAAAACGATTACTGCCAAGCGGTCACCTACTAAGCCCAAACAGTCCTACCTTAGCGTACCGGACTACTTCAATGCATGAGGTAGGGGGGGTAGAGAAGAGATCCAATTCGGCCTGGTTCACCGGCATATGAGATCAAGGAAGGAGTGCCACCAATAGAAGATGGCGGGAAGAGAAGCAATTGACTGACTTGGGGTTGGAGAAGGAATCCGAGTTCCACATATGACTAAAAAAAGTATAAGTTCGGGCATAATCACTAACGAAATGGAGATATATGTCTTTGAAACAAGCTGCTGCTTTGATCACCTTCTATCATCGATCGGGACAGGCGCTAGCCTGATGAACGAAAAAATGCGCCAGCCTTCTCTGATGGACATGAAAATAGGCCATTCCCGGCCTTTTCCTCATAGAAATAGAAGACCAATGCCACTTGCCTTTGCTTTAAAAGTTTCTATTCGACTGGAAGGGAAGCGCACCTTAAGAAAACTCAAAGTGCAAGCTAACTAATGGCAAAGGCCGTGGATAGAGAGTGATAAAGGGGAATTGTATTCTTTCAGCCTATTCTAACATTCGAGTTCATTCTCGATAGTCAGATAGTGAAGTTCGAAGGGGGAGGAAGACTAGTGCCAAGCTAAAGACTAGAGAAAAAACAGTCGACTCAACTTGCGCTCATTCCGAATTTATTTGTACTGCCCAAAATTGCTTGATCTGACCGAAGTTAATCTAATAAGAGGATTGCCCCGGGTATTCTTATTCTCGGAGAATTCGGTATTAAGGAGATGCACCTCTCACCAGGCGAGCAAAAAGCATTTACTCGCCTGGTCCTATCGAACCAGCATCTTCAAACGATTCAAGATAGCACAGTGAAAATAGAATCCCTTGAAGCCTTTCGCTAAACAAGAGCTAATTATTCTTTGTTCCAGTAATCTTTTTAGTTTTTTTTAATACTGGTAGCAAAAAGAAACGGCTTTCCCTTTCGTTAGCTTGTCTTGAGTTAGCCAATTTGAGTCCTAGTCTTTCTATTCATTCTCTTGTCCTAACCGGATCACCCCTTCAAGTTACTCTTAGAGTTAGAGATCGAATCTAGACCGAGTTCACCTTAGATACTCACTTATAAAAAGTACTATATAGTGGATATCCTAGTATGTTATATATAAGCTTGTTCTAGGGTCGACCCGAAAAGGCGAACTAAAGCTAAGGCATATACAAGGCTAGAGGCACTGCTTTCATCCCAGGACCTTTCAAAATGGATTTCGGGGACTGGTCTTGGATCCGCTTCCACCATCATTGGCAAAGGCAGGAGTTGACATGAAAGAAAAAAAGAATACCAGGAAAAAGGGATAAGAGCCTTTTTCGCAGGAGCGAACGAACGAGCGAGCGGAAGACTTTATTCCAATAAATAGCGGGGGGAGAGAGAAGGAACTCAAAAATAGAACGAAACTGATTCAACCAATCCCAATGGAAGCCCTTTGGCAAGAGTGGGAAAGGCCTTCACGGAATGAAGAGGATCAGGGAAGGGCATCTTAAATGAAATCTATCCCATACCCGGTAACTTCCTTAGGAGTTTTCCCAGCTCAAGGCACCAAGATGACTGAAGAATATAGAAAGAACTCGAGTCAAAAGTCCGAGTAAACCAAGAAGAAAGTAAGTAGGAATCGGAGCTGAGACAGGGAATTCCCTAGGATAAGGTCGTTCAGTCACTTTCCGGGCTCTCCTGACTCTTGTAAAGGTAGCTTTTCGGTAATTAAGAAAAGAGCCGATTCTCTGCCTTTGTTTGACAGCCTTGCCTATCAAAGATTTTGCTATTCGTAGATGTCGGGTAATAGCAATAACATAACCTAAGACTAGTCAGACTGAAAGCGGTCTTTCTTCGATCATTTTTTGTTATGCTATTTTTGGCTTTGCTCTAACCGAAGCCATTGCATTCTTTGCCCTAAGAATGGCATTTTTGATCTTATTCGTATTGTCTGGTTTTAGTTAGCGATGGTGCGAGGTACGAGCGGAATGAAGCAGAGTTGATAGACTAAAGGAGAGAGATCGATTTGTGAAAAAGTGGAGTCTCATATAGATGGAAAAGTCCTCCTCTGCTAAATCTTTTTCTTCAAAGAGGGCCGGCGAGAGAGGAATCCAATTTGGCTTCGCCGAGCAGAAGCAGGAATCTTGTCCTTTCTGCCTTAGACATCAAGTGTAAACCTAAATTCTTTCCTTTCCCTTTACGTACCCTATATTAGTCAAAGAGAGTTTATTCCCAAAGGGATGGGAAAATAAAGCTACTCATACTACCGAATATTCTGCTCTAGGCCCACCTAGATCGGATCGGAAAGAGTATGCTTAGTCGGTTGAGTAAAGATCTAATATTGGTCGAGTAGTGAGTCAAACTTTATCTTCCGCAGCAAGCCTAGCCTACTTTCACTTTCGTAAAGTCAAGAAGGCCTTAGCCCTTTACCGTTGTGCCCAGCCCATGTCACCACCATAGCATAGCAATAGCATAAGGAGAAAAAATCAAAGGAAGCTGGGTGCGGTCGAATAAAAGAAAAGGGGAAGCTTAAGCTATCACTTCGCAGGCTGGGAATCGCTGCCCCTAGCCCTAGGCTGATAAAAGAGGGGGTTCCTGCTGCTGGTGCTGGGGATAGAAAATGATTCCGAAAAGGATAAGGAGATTGATTTTAGTAAGGCAGGGCCCAAGCTTCACCCGCATAAGACTGAAAAGAGGTTCAACTAAATTACATTATTAATTCCCCATCTCGAGATGTCTAAGTAAACAGGCTTCCCTAAGCTAGAAGCAAGAAAAAAAATCATTCCATCAGAAAGAAGACCTTCTTATTCAAATCAAAGGCTGAAAGCCAGGGTCAATAGTAAGAACCTATTCTCCTAACATGAGGTTAGTATTCATCTGAATATTTTCATAATAGACCTACCTTGGAAGACAGCTTGATGAGAGCCGTGTGGGAATCTAGCCCAAGAAAGAGTCCTTCTTGTCGGACTCATATAGCCTTGACTGATTGAAGACTTTATCAAACCTATTTTATTTCGGAGGATGGTCAAGAGACTTGGGAAGTCACCTTCTTCTTTCTCATATTCTATTACTATGCGAGGCCCTTCCAATAGCATAAAAAGGGTAAGCCCTTGGAGTGTAAGTGTCAATTCCCAACCATCTAGTTCTAATGGAAGTTGTAGTTGCAAAGCCAGTTTAAGAAAGTTCATTTTCAAGCGGGGGCCTGATACGTGTGACTGCAAGAAAATGTTTCCCTACAGTTGCATTGACCCTTACCTTTTTCGGGCTTCCATGTGAGCCAGTTTTCAAGACTTTATACAGCAGTGGTAAGGTACACCTATGTCATTTCCTTTTAAGGGGATCTACGGCTTAATATAAAGATAGGACCAAAGTCAAGTGATTCAACTCAAGCACGAACCACTACCTCCTCTTCTCCGACTTCAGCAGAAAAAAGTCAAACAACTCATTATCTCATTTCAACAGCGCATTTGTGAGCTCCAAGTCCAAGAGCCTATCCGGTACGAGAAGTTAAGGGTGAATGTGAATTTCTCTTCTTTTAGCTCGTATTTCGGGAAGAGCTTCAAGGAGAAGGGTGGAAGACTTTATATATATGGAAAGTAGGTCCGGTCCGTGCGACTCTTGGGGAGTCTATCATCATAGCTGGACCTAGATGAAGCCATGTCCTTATTCGCGAACTACAGCAAACCTGTCTTAAGCATAGTGCCAGTAGGAAGAAAGTCTTTCTTTGAGAGAGTTCGGTAAGGCTA
>CM062531.1:75129572-75174572 GCA_031439595.1 Pterocarpus santalinus | reverse complement strand
TGTTCTTTAAGTTCTTTTGGCCATTGATTGAAAGCAAGTCTTAATCCATAAGGAATTGGTTTCTCTTTGTTCTTTAAGTTCTTTTGGCCATTGATTGAAAGCAAGTCTTAATCCATAAGGAATTGGTTTCTCTTTGTTCTTTAAGTTCTTTTGGAGATTGATTGAAAGCAAGTCTTAATCCAAAAGGAATTGGTTTCTCTTTGTTCTTTAAGTTCTTTTGGCCATTGATTGAAAGCAAGTCTTAATCCATAAGGAGTTGGTTTCTCTTTGTTCTTTATGTTCTTTTTGGCCATTGATTGAAAGCAAGTCTTAATCCATAAGGAATTGGTTTCTCTTTGTTCTTTAACATCTTTGGGCCATTGATTGAAAGCAAGTCTTAATCCATAAGGAATTGGTTTCTCTTTGTTCTTTAAGTTCTTTTGGCCATTGATTGAAAGCAAGTCTTAATCCATAAGGAGTTGGTTTCTCTTTGTTCTTTAAGTTCTTATGGCCATTGATTGAAAGCAAGTCTTAATCCATAAGGAAGATTGGTTTCTCTTTGTTCTTTAAGTTCTTTTGGCCATTGATTGAACGCAAGTCTTAATCCATAAGGAATTGGTTTCTCTTTGTTCTTTAAGTTCTTTTGGCCATTGATTCAAAGCAAGTCTCAATCCATAACGAATTGGTTTCTCTTTGTTCTTTAAGTTCTTATGGCCATTGATTGAAAGCAAGTCTTAATCCATAAGGAATTGGTTTCTCTTTGTTCTTTAAGTTCTTTTGGCCATTGATTGAAAGCAAGTCTTAATCCATAAGGAGTTGGTTTCTCTTTGTTCTTTAAGTTCTTTTGGCCACTGATTGAAAGCAAGTCTTAATCCATAAGGAATTGGTTTCTCTTTGTTTTTTAAGTTCTTTTTGGCCGTTGATTGAAAGCAAGTCCTAATCCATAAGGAATTGGTTCTCTTTGTTCTTTAACATCTTTTGGCCATTGATTGAAATCAAGTCTTAATCCATAAGGAATTGGTTTCTCTTTGTTCTTTAAGTGCTTTTTGGCCATTGATTGAGTCTTAATCCATAAGGAGTTGGTTTCTCTTTGTTCTTAAACATCTTTTGGCCATTGATTGAAAGCAAGTCTTAATCCAAAAGGAATTGGTTTCTCTTTGTTCTTTAAGTTCTTTTGGCCATTGATTGAAAGCAAGTCTTAATCCATAAGGAGTTGGTTTCTCTTTTGTTCTTTAAGTTCTTTTGGCCACTGATTGAAAGCAAGTCTTATCCATAAGGAATTGGTTTCTCTTTGTTCTTTAAGTTCTTTTGGCCATTGATTGAAAGCAAAGTCTTATCCCATAAGGAATTGGTTTCTCTTTGTTCTTTAAGTTCTTTTGGCCATTGATTGAAAGCAAGTCTTAATCCATAAGGAATTGGTTTCTCTTTGTTCTTTAAGTTCTTTTGGCCACTGATTGAAAGCAAGTCTTATTCCTTAAGGAATTGGTTTCTCTTTGTTCTTTAAGTTCTTTTGGCCATTGATTGAAAGCAAGTCTTAATCCATAAGGAATTGGTTTCTCTTTGTTCTTTAAGTTCTTTTGGCCATTGATTGAAAGCAAGTCTTATTCCTTAAGGAATTGGTTTCTCTTTGTTCTTTAAGTTCTTTTGGCCATTGATTGAAAGCAAGTCTTAGTCCGTAGGGAATTGGTTTCTCTTTGTTCTTTAAGTTCTTTTGGCCATTGATTGAAAGCAAGTCTTAATCCATAAGGAGTTGGTTTCTCTTTGTTCTTTAAGTTCTTTTGGCCACTGATTGAAAGCAAGTCTTAATCCATAAGGAATTGGTTTCTCTTTGTTCTTTAACTTCTTTTGGCGATTGATTGAAAGCAAGTCTTATTCCTTAAGGAATTGGTTTCTCTTTGTTCTTTAAGTTCTTTTTGGCCATTGATTGAAAGCAAGTCTTAATCCATAAGGAATTGGTTTCTCTTTGTTCTTTAAGTTCTTTTGGCCATTGATTGAAAGCAAGTCTTAATCCATAAGGAATTGGTTTCTCTTTGTTCTTTAAGTTCTTTTGGCCATTGATTGAAAGCAAGTCTTATTCCTTAAGGAATTGGTTTCTCTTTATTCTTTAAGTTCTTTTCGGCCATTGATTGAAAGCAAGTCTTAATCCATAAGGAATTGGTTTCTCTTTGTTCTTTAACTTCTTTTGGCCATTGATTGAAAGCAAGTCTTAATCCATAAGGAATTGGTTTCTCTTTGTTCTTTAACTTCTTTTGGCCATTGATTGAAAGCAAGTCTTAATCCATAAGGAATTGGTTTCTCTTTGTTCTTTAAGTTCTTTTGGCCATTGATTGAAAGAAAGTCTTAATCCATAAGGAATTGGTTTCTCTTTGTTCTTTAAGTTCTTTTGGCCATTGATTGAAAGCAAGTCTTAATCCATAAGGAATTGGTTTCTCTTTGTTCTTTAAGTTCTTTTGGCCACTGATTGAAAGCAAGTCTTAATCCTTAAGGATTTGGTTTCTCTTTGTTCTTTTGGCCATTGATTGAAAGCAAGTCTTAATCCATAAGGAATTGGTTTCTGTTTGACTTTCAAGTTCTTTTGGCCATTGATTGAAAGCAAGTCTTAATCCATAAGGAATTGGTTTCTCTTTATTCTTTAAGTTCTTTTTGGCCATTGATTGAAAGCAAGTCTTAATCCATAAGGAATTGGTTTCTCTTTGTTCTTTAACATCTTTGGGCCATTGATTGAAAGCAAGTCTTAATCCATAAGGAATTGGTTTCTCTTCGTTCTTTTGAGTTCTTTTGGCCATTGATTGAAAGCAAGCCTTATTCCTTAAGGAATTGGTTTCTCTTCATTCTTTAAGTTCTTTTGGCCATTGATTGACAGCAAGTCTTAATCCATAAGGAATTGGTTTCTCTTTGTTCTTTAAGTTCTTTTAGCCATTGATTGAAGGCAAGCCTTAATCCATAGGAATTGGTTTATCTTTGTTCTTGAAGTTCTTTTGGCCATTGATTGAAAGCAAGTCTTAATCCATAAGGAATTGGTTTCTGTTTGTTCTTTTAAGTTCTTTTGGCCATTGATTGAAAGCAAGTTTTAATCCATAAGGAATTGGTTTCTCTATGTTCTTTAAGATCTTTTGGCCATTGATTGAAAGCAAGTCTTAATCCATAAGGAATTGGTTTGTCTTTATTCTTTAAGTTCTTTTGGCCATTGATTGAAAGCAAGTCTTAATCCATAAGGAATTGGTTTCTCTTTGTTCTGTAAGTTCTTTTGGCCATTGATTGAAAGCAAGTCTTAATCCATAAGGAATTGGTTTCTCTTTGTTCTTTAACTTCTTTTGGCCATTGATTGAAAGCAAGTCTTAGTCCATAAGGAATTGGATTCTCTTTGTTCTTTAACATCTTTTGGCCATTGATTGAAACGAAGTCTTAATCCATAAGGAATTGGTTTCTCTTTGTTCTTTATGTTCTTTTTGGCCATTGATTGAAAGCAAGTCTTAATCCATAAGGAATTGGTTTCTCTTTGTTCTTTAAGTTCTTTTGGCCATTGATTGATAGCAAGTCTTAATCCATAGGGAATTTGGTTTCTCTTTGTTCTTTAAGTTCTTTAGGCCGTTGATTGAAAGCAAGTCTTAATCCAAAAGGAATTGGTTTCTCTTTGTTCTTTAAGTTCTTCTGGCCATTGATTGAAAGCAAGTCTTATTCCTTAAGGAATTGGTTTCTCTTTGTTCTTTAAGTTCTTTTGGCCATTGATTGAAAGCAAGTCTTAATCCATAAGGAATTGGTTTCTCTTCGTTCTTTTGAGTTCTTTTGGCCAATGATTGAAAGCAAGTCTTAATCCATAAGGAATTGGTTTCTCTTTGTTCTTTAAGTTCTTTTGGCCATTGATTGAAAGCAAGTCTTAATCCATAAGGAGTTGGTTTCTCTTTGTTCTTTAAGTTCTTTTGGCCATTAATTGAATGCAAGACTTAATCCAAAGGGAATTGGTTTCTCTTTGTTCTTTAAGTTCTTTTGGCCACTGATTGAAAGCAAGTCTTATTCCTTAAGGATTTGGTTTCTCGTTGTTCTTTAAGTTCTTTTGGCCATTGATTGAAAGCAAGTCTTAATCCATAAGGAGTTGGTTTCTCTTTGTTCTTTAACTTCTTTTGGCCATTGATTGAAAGCAAGTCTTAATCCATAAGGAATTGGTTTCTCTTTGTTCTTTAAGTTCTTTTGGACATTGATTGAAAGCAAGTCTTAATCCATAAGGAATTGGTTTCTCTTTGTTCTTTAAGTTCTTTTGGCCATTGATTGAAAGCAAGTCTTATTCCTTAAGGATTTGGTTTCTCTTTGTTCTTTAACTTCTTTTGGCCATTGATTGAAAGCAAGTGTCAATCCATAAGGAATTGGTTACTCTTTGTTCTTTAAGTTCTTATCGCCATTGATTGAAAGCAAGTCTTAATCCATAAGGAATTGGTTTCTCTTTGTTCTTTAAGTTCTTATGGCCATTGATTGAAAGCAAGTCTTAATCCATAAGGAATTGGTTTCTCTTTGTTCTTGAAGTTCTTTTGGCCATTGACTGAAAGTAAGTCTTAATCCATAAGGAATTGGTTTCTCTTTGTTCTTTAAGTTCTTTTGGCCATTGATTGAAAGCAAGTCTTAATCCATAAGGAATTGGTTTCTCTTTGTTCTTTAACTTCTTTTGGCCATTGATTGAAAGCAAGTCTTAATCCATAAGGAATTGGTTTCTCTTTGTTCTTTAAGTTCTTTTGGCCATTGATTGAAAGCAAGTCTTAATCCATAAGGAATTGGTTCCTCTTTGTTCTTTAAGTTCTTTTGGCCATTGACTGAAAGTAAGTCTTAATCCATAAGGAATTGGTTTCTCTTTGTTCTTTAAGTTCTTTTGGCCATTGATTGAAAGCAAGTCTTATTCCTTACGGAATTGGTTTCTCTTTGTTCTTTAACTTCTTTTGGCCATTGATTGAAAACAAGTCTTAATGCATAAGGAATTGGTTTCTCTTTGTTCTTAAATTTCTTTTGGCTATTGATTGAAAACAAGTCTTAATGCACATGGAATTGGTTTCTCTTTGTTCTTTAACTTCTTCTAGCCATTGATTGAAAGCAAGTCTTAATCCATAAGGAATTGGTTTCTCTTTGTTCTTTAAGTTCTTTTGGCCATTGATTGAAAGCAAGTCTTAATCCATAAGGAATTGGTTTCTCTTTGTTCTTTAAGTTCTTTTGGCCATTGATTGAAAGCAAGTCTTAATCCATAAGGAATTGGTTTCTCTTTATTCTTTAAGTTCTTTTGGCCATTGATTGAAAGCAAGTCTTAATCCATAAGGAATTGGTTTTTCTTTGTTCTTTAAGTTATTTTGGCAATTGATTGAAAAAAAGTCTTAACCCATAAGGAATTGGTTTCTCTTTGTTCTTTAAGTTCTTTTGGCCATTGATTGAAAGCAAGTCTTAATCCATAACTAATTGGTTTCTCTTTGTTCTTTATGTTCTTTTGGCCATTGATTGAAAGCAAGTCTTAATCCATAAGGAATTGGTTTCTCTTTGTTCTTTAAGTTCTTATGGCCATTGATTGAAAGCAAGTCTTAATCCATAAGGAATTGGTTTCTCTTTGTTCTTTAAGTTCTTTTGGCCATTGATTGAAAGCAAGTCTTAATCCATAAGGAATTGGTTTCTCTTTGTTCTTTAAGTTCTTTTGGCCATTGATTGAAAGCAAGTCTTAATCCTTAAGGAATTGGTTTCTCTTTCTTCTTTAAGTTCTTTTAGAGATTGATTGAAAGCAAGTCTTTATCCCCAAGGAATTGGTTTCTCTTTCTTCTTTACGTTCTTTTAGCCATTGATTGAAAGCAAGTCTTATTCCTTAAGGAATTTGTTTCTCTTTGTTCTTTAAGTTCTTTTGGCCATTGATTGAAAGCAAGTCTTAATCCATAAGGAATTGGTTTCTCTTTGTTCTTTAAGTTCTTATGGCCATTGATTGAAAGCAAGTCTTAATCCATAAGGAATTGGTTTCTCTTTGTTCTTTAAGTTCTTTTGGCCATTGATTGGAAGCAAGTCTTAATCCATAAGGAATTGGTTTCTCTTTGTTCTTTAAGTTCTTTTGGCCATTGATTGAAAGCAAGTCTTAATCCATAAGGAATTGGTTTCTCTTTGTTCTTTAAGTTCTTTTGGCCATTGATTGAAAGCAAGTCTTAATCCATAAGGAATTGGTTTCTCTTTGTTCTTTAAGTTCTTTTGGCCATTGATTGAAAGCAAGTCTTAATCCATAAGGAATTGGTTTCTCTTTGTTCTTTAAGTTCTTTTGGCCACTGATTGAAAGCAAGTCTTATTCCTTAAGGAATTGGTTTCTCTTTGTTCTTTATGTTCTTTTGGCCATTGATTGAAAGCAAGTCTTAATCCATAAGGAATTGGTTTCTCTTTGTTCTTTAAGTTCTTTTGGCCATTGATTGAAAGCAAGTCTTAATCCAAAAGGAATTGGTTTCTCTTTGTTCTTTAAGTTCTTTTGGCCATTGATTGAAAGTAAGTCTTAATCCATAAGGAATTGGTTTCTCTCTGTTCTTTAAGTTCTTTTGGCCATTGATTGAAAGCAAGTCTTAATCCATAAGGAATTGGTTTCTCTTTGTTCTTTAAGTTCTTTTGGCCACTGATTGAAAGCAAGTCTTAATCCATAAGGAATTGGTTTCTCTTTGTTTTTTAAGTTCTTTTGGCCACTGATTGAAAGCAAGTCTTAATCCATAAGGAATTGGTTTCTCTTTGTTCTTTAAGTTCTTTCGGCCATTGATTGAAAGCAAGTCTTAATCCATAAGGAATTGGTTTCTCTTTGTTCTTTAAGTTCTTTTGGCCATTGATTGAAAGCAAGTCTTAATCCATAAGGAGTTGGTTTCTCTTTGTTCTTTAAGTTCTTTTGGCCATTGATTGAAAGCAAGTCTTAATCCATAAGGAATTGGTTTCTCTTTGTTCTTTAAGTTCTTTTGGCCATTGATTGAAAGCAAGTCTTAATCCATAAGGAATTGGTTTCTCTTTGTTCTTTAAGTTCTTTTGGCCATTGATTGAAAGCAAGTCTTAATCCATAAGGAATTGGTTTCTCCTTGTTCTTTAAGTTCTTTTGGCCATTGATTGAAGGCAAGTCTTAATCCATAAGGAATTGGTTTCTCTTTGTTCTTTAAGTTCTTTTGGCCATTGATTGAAAGCAAGTCTTAATCCATAAGGAATTGGTTTCTCTTTGTTCTTTAAGTTCTTTTGGCCATTGATTGAAAGCAAGTCTTAATCCATAAGGAATTGGTTTCTCTTTGTTCTTTAAGTTCTTTTGGCCATTGATTGAAAGCAAGTCTTAATCCATAAGGAGTTGGTTTCTCTTTGTTCTTTAAGTTCTTTTGGCCACTGATTGAAAGCAAGTCTTAATCCATAAGGAATTGGTTTCTTGTTGTTCTTTAACTTCTTTTGGCCATTGATTGAAAGCAAGTCTTCATCGATAAGGAATTGGTTTCTCTTTGTTCTTTAAGTTCTTTTGGCCATTGACTGAAAGCAAGTCTTAATCCATAAGGAATTGGTTTCTCTTTGTTCTTTAAGTTCTTTTGGCCATTGATTGAAAGCAAGTCTTAATCCATAAGGAATTGGTTTCTCTTTGTTCTTTAAGTTCTTTTGGCCATTGATTGAAAGCAAGTCTTAATCCATAAGGAATTGGTTTCTCTTTGTTCTTTAAGTTCTTTTGGCCATTGATTGAAAGCAAGTCTTAATCCATAAGGAATTGGTTTCTCTTTGTTCTTTAAGTTCTTTTGGCCATTGATTCAAAGCAAGTCTCAATCCATAAGGAATTGGTTTCTCTTTGTTCTTTAAGTTCTTTTGGCCAATGATTGAAAGCAAGCGTTATTCCATAAGGAATTGGTTTCTCTTTGTTCTTTAAGTTCTTTTGGCCATTGATTGAAAGCAAGTCTTAATCCATAAGGAGTTGGTTTCTCTTTGTTCTTTAAGTTCTTATGGCCATTGATTGAAAGCAAGTCTTAATCCATAAGGAATTGGTTTCTCATTGTTCTTTAAGTTCTTTTGGCCAATGATTGAAAGCAAGTCTTATCCATAAGGAATTGGTTTCTCTTTGTTCTTCAAGTTGTTTTGGCCATTGATTGAAAGCAAGTCTTAATCCAAAAGGAATTGGTTTCTCTTTGTTCTTTAAGTTCTTTCGGCCATTGATTGAAAGCAAGTCTTAATCCATAAGGAATTGGTTTCTCTTTGTTCTTTAAGTTCTTTTGGCCATCGATTGAAAGCAAGTCTTAATCCATAAGGAATTGGTTTCTCTTTGTTCTTTAAGTTCTTTTGGCCATTGATTGAAAGCAAGTCTTAATCCATAAGGAATTGGTTTCTCTTTGTTCTTTAAGTTCTTTTGGCCATTGATTGAAAGCAAGTCTTAATCCATAAGGAATTGGTTTCTCTTTGTTCTTTAACTTCTTTTGGCCATTGACTGAACGCAAGTCTTAATCCATAAGGAATTGGTTTCTCTTTGTTCTTTAAGTTCTTTTGGCCATTGATTGAAAGCAAGTCTTAATCCATAAGGAATTGGGTTCTCTTTGTTCTTTAAGTTCCTATGGCCATTGATTGAAAGCAAGTCTTAATCCATAAGGAATTGGTTTCTCTTTGTTCTTTAACTTCTTTTGGCCATTGATTGAAAGCAAGTCTTAATCCATAAGGAATTGGTTTCTCTTTGTTCTATAAGTTCTTTTGGCCATTGATTGAAAGCAAGTCTTAATCCATAAGGAATTGGTTTCTCTTTGTTCTTTAAGTTCTTATGGCCATTGATTGAAAGCAAGTCTTAATCCATAAGGAATTGGTTTCTCTTTGTTCTTTAAGTTCTTTTGGCCATTGATTGAAAGCAAGTCTTAATCCATAAGGAATTGGTTTCTCTTTGTTCTTTAAGTTCTTTTGGCCATTGATTGAAAGCAAGTCTTAATCCATAAGGAATTGGTTTCTCTTTGTTCTTTAAGTTCTTTTGGCCACTGATTGAAAGCAAGTCTTATTCCTTAAGGAATTGGTTTCTCTTTGTTCTTTAAGTTCTTTTGGCCATTGATTGAAAGCAAGTCTTAATCCATAAGTAATTGGTTTCTCTTTGTTCTTTAAGTTCTTTTGGCCATTGATTGAAAGCGAGTCTTAAAAAGGAATTGCTTTCTCTTTGTTCTTTAAGTTCTTTTGGAGATTGATAGAAAGCAAGTCTTAATCCATAAGGAATTGGTTTCTCTTTGTTCTTCAAGTTCTTTTGGCCATTGATTGAAAGTAAGACTTAATCCATAAGGAGTTGGTTTATCTTTGTTCTTTAAGTTGTTTTGGCCATTAATTGAAAGCAAGTCTTAATCCATAAGGAATTGGTTTCTCTTTGTTCTTTAAGTTCTTTTGGCCATTGATTGAATGCAAGTCTTAATCCATAAGGAATTTGTTTCTCTTTGTTCTTTAAGTTCTTTTGGCCATTGATTGAAAGCAAGTCTTAATCCATAAGGAATTGGTTTCTCTTTGTTCTTTAACTTCTTTTGGCCATTGATTGAAAGCAAGTCTTAATCCATAAGGAATTGGTTTCTCTTTGTTCTTTAAGTTCTTTAGGCCGTTGATTGAAAGCAAGTCTTAATTCATAAGGAATTGGTTTCTCTTTGTTCTTTAACTTCTTTTGGCCATTGATAGAAAGCAAGTCTTTATCCATAAGGAATTGGTTTCTCTTTGTTCTTTAAGTTCTTTTGGCCATTGATTGAAAGCAAGTCTTAATCCATAAGGAGTTGGTTTCTCTTTGTTCTTTAAGTTCTTATGGCCATTGATTGAAAGCAAGTCTTAATCCATAAGGAATTGGTTTCTCATTGTTCTTTAAGTTCTTTTGGCCAATGATTGAAAGCAAGTCTTAATCCATAAGGAATTGGTTTCTCTTTGTTCTTTAAGTTCTTTTGGCCATTGATTGAAAGCAAGTCTTAATCCATAAGGAATTGGTTTCTCTTTGTTCTTTAAGTTCTTTTGGCCATTGATTGAAAGCAAGTCTTAATCCATAAGGAGTTGGTTTCTCTTTGTTCTTTAAGTTCTTTTGGCCATTGATTGAAAGCAAGTCTTAATCCATAAGGAATTGGTCTCTCTTTGCTCTTTAACATCTTTCGGCCATTGATTGAAAGCAAGTCTTATTCCTTACGGAATTGGTTTCTCTTTGTTCTTTAAGTTCTTTTGGCCATTGATTGAAAGCAAGTCTTAATCCATAAGGAATTGGTTTCTCTTTGACCTTCAAGTTCTTTTGGCAATTGATTGAAAGCAAGTCTTAATCCATAGGGAATTGATTTCTCTTTGTTCTTTAAGTTCTTTTGGCCATTGATTGAAAGCAAGTCTTAATCCATAAGGAATTGGTTTCTCTTTGTTCTTTAAGTTCTTTTGGCCATTGATTGAAAGCAAGTCTTAATCCATAAGGAATTGGTTTCTCTTTGTTCTTTAAGTTCTTTTGGCCATTGATTGAAAGCAAGTCTTAATCCATAAGGAATTGGTTTCTCTTTGTTCTTTAAGTTCTTTTGGCCATTGATTGAAAGCAAGTCTTAATCCATAAGGAATTGGTTTCTCTTTGTTCTTTAACTTCTTTTGGCCACTGATTGAAAGCAAGTCTTATTCCTTAAGGAATTGGTTTCTCTTTGTTCTTTAAGTTCTTTTGGCCAATGATTGAAAGCAAGTCTTAATCCATAAGGAATTGGTTTCTCTTTGTTCTTTAAGTTCTTTTGGCCAATGATTGAATGCAAGTCTTAATCCATAAGGAATTGGTTTCTCTTTGTTCTTTAAGTTCTTTTGGCCATTGATTGAAAGCAAGTCTTCATCCATAAGGAACTGGTTTCTCTTTGTTCTTTAACTTCTTTTGGCCATTGATTGAACGCAAGTCTTAATCCATAAGGAATTGGTTTCTCTTTGTTCTTTAACTTCTTTTGGCCATTGATTGAAAGCAAGTCTCAATCCATAAGGAATTGGTTTCTCTTTGTTCTTGAAGTTCTTTTGGCCATTGATTGAAAGCAAGTCTTAATCCATAAGGAATTGGTTTCTCTTTGTTCTTTAAGTTCTTTTGGCCATTGATTGATAGCAAGTCTTAATCCATAAGGAATTGGTTTCTCCTTGTTCTTTAAGTTCTTTTAGCCATTGATTGAAAGCAAGTCTTAATCCATAAGGAATTGGTTTCTCTTTGTTCTTTAAGTTCTTTTGGCCATTGATTGAAAGCAAGTCTTAATCCATAAGGAGTTGGTTTCTCTTTGTTCTTTAAGTTCTTATGGCCATTGATTGAAAGCAAGTCTTAATCCATAAGGAATTGGTTTCTCTTTGTTCTTTAATTTCTTATGGCCATTGATTGAAAGCAAGTCTTAATCCATAAGGAATTGGTTTCTCTTTGTTCTTTAAGTTCTTTTGGCCATTGATTGAAAGCAAGTCTTAATCCATAAGGAATTGGTTTCTCTTTGTTCTTTAAGTTCTTTTGGCCATTGATTGAAAGCAAGTCTTAATCCATAAGGAATTGGTTTCTCTTTGTTCTTTAAGTTCTTTTGGCCATTGATTGAAAGCAAGTCTTAATCCATAAGGAGTTGGTTTCTCTTTGTTCTTTAAGTTCTTATGGCCATTGATTGAAAGCAAGTCTTAATCCATAAGGAATTGGTTTCTCTTTGTTCTTTAAGTTCTTATGGCCATTGATTGAAAGCAAGTCTTAATCCATAAGGAATTGGTTTCTCATTGTTCTTTAAGTTCTTTTGGCCAATGATTGAAAGCAAGCGTTATTCCATAAGGAATTGGTTTCTCTTTGTTCTTTAAGTTCTTTTGGCCATTGATTGAAAGCAAGTCTTAATCCATAAGGAATTGGTTTCTCTTTGTTCTTTAAGTTCTTTTGGCCATTGATTGAAAGCAAGTCTTAATCCATAAGGAGTTGGTTTCTCTTTGTTCTTTAAGTTCTTTTGGCCACTGATTGAAAGCAAGTCTTAATCCATAAGGAATTGGTTTCTCTTTGTTCTTGAAGTTCTTTTGGCCATTGATTGAAAGCAAGTCTCAATCCATAAGGAATTGGTTTCTCTTTGTTCTTGAAGTTCTTTTGGCCATTGATTGAAAGCAAGTCTTAATCCATAAGGAATTGGTTTCTCTTTGTTCTTTAAGTTCTTTTGGCCATTGATTGAAAGCAAGTCTTAATCCATAAGGAATTGCTTTCTCTTTGTTCTTTAAGTTCTTTTGGCCATTCATTGAAAGCAAGTCTTAATCCATAAGGAATTGGTTTCTCTTTGTTCTTTAATATCTTTTGGCCATTGATTAAAATCAAGTCCTAATCCATAAGGAATTGGTTTCTCTTTGTTCGGTAACTTCTTTTGGCCATTGTTGAAAGCAAGGTTTATTCCTTAAGGAATTGGTTTCTCTTTGTTCTTTAACTTCTTTTGGCCATTGATTGAAAGCAAGTCTTAATCCATAAGGAATTGGTTTCTCTTTGTTCTTTAAGTTCTTTTGGCCATTGATTGAAAGCAAGTCTTATTCCTTAAGGAATTGGTTTCTCTTTGTTCTTTAAGTTCTTTTGGCCATTGATTGAAAGCAAGTCTTAATCCATATGGAATTGGTTTTTCTTCGTTCTTTAAGTTCTTTTGGCCATTGATTGAACGTAAGTTTTAATCCATAAGGAATTGGCTTTTCTATGTTCTTTAAGATCTTTTGGCCATCGATTGAAAGCAAGTCTTAATCCATAAGGAATTGGCTTCTCTTTGTTCCTTATGTTCTTTTGGCCATTGATTGAAGGCAAGTCTTATCCCATAAGGAATTGGTTTCTCTTTGTTCTTTAAGTTCTTTTGGACATTGATTGAAAGCAAGTCTTAATTCATAAGGAATTGGTTTCTCTTTGTTCTTTAACTTCTTTTGGCCATTGATTGAAAGCAAGTCTTAATCCATAAGGAATTGGTTTCTCTTTGATCTTTAAGTTCTTTTGGCCATTGATTGAAAGCAAGCCTTAATCCATAAGGAATTGGGTTCTCTTTGTTCTTTAAGTTCTTTTGGCCATTGATTGAAAGCAAGTCTTAATCCATAAGGAATTGGTTTCTCTTTGTTCTTTAAGTTCTTTTGGCCATTGATTGAAAGCAAGTCTTAATCCATAAGGAGTTGGTTTCTCTTTGTTCTTTAAGTTCTTTTGGCCATTGATTGAAAGCAAGTCTTAATCCATAAGGAATTGGTTTCTCTTTGTTCTTTAAGTTCTTTTGGCCATTGATTGAAAGTAAGTCTTAATGCACAAGGAATTGGTTTCTCTTTGTTCTTTAAGTTCTTTTGGCCATTGATTGAAAGCAAGTCTTAATCCATAAGGAATTGGTTTCTCTTTGTTCTTTAAGTTCTTTTGGCCATTGATTGAAAGCAAGTCTTATTCCTTGAGGAATTGGTTTCCCTTTGTTCCTTACGTTCTTTGGGCCATTGATTGAAAGCAAGTCTTAATCCATAAGAAATTGGTTTCTCTTTGTTCTTTAACTTCTTTTGGCCATTGACTGAACGCAAGTCTTAATCCATAAGGAATTGGTTTCTCTTTGTTCTTTAAGTTCTTATGGCCATTGATTGAAAGCAAGTCTTAATCCATAAGGAATTGGTTTCTCTTTGTTCTTTAAGTTCTTATGGCCATTGATTGAAAGCAAGTCTTAATCCATAAGGAATTGGTTTCTCTTTGTTCTTTAAGTTCTTTTGGCCATTGATTGAAAGCAAGTCTTAATCCATAAGGAATTGGTTTCTCTTAGTTCTTTAACTTCTTTTCGCCATTGATTGAAAGCAAGTCTTAATCCATAAGCAATTGGTTTCTCTTTGTTCTTTAAGTTCTTTTGGCCATTGATTGAAAGCAAGTCTTAATCCATAAGGAATTGGTTTCTCTTTGTTCTTTAAGTTCTTTTGGCCATTGATTGAAAGCAAGTCTTATTCCTTAAGGAATTGGTTTCTCTTTGTTCTTTAAGTTCTTTTGGCCATTGATTGAAAGCAAGTCTTAATCCATAAGGAATTGGTTTCTCTTTGTTCTTTAACTTCTTTTGGCCATTGATTGAAAGCATGTCTTAATCCATAATAAATTGGTTTCTCTTTTTTCATTAAGTTCTTTTGGCCATTGATTGAAAGCAAGTCTTAATCCATAAGGAATTGGTTTCTCCTTGTTCCTTAAGTTCTTTTGGCCATTGATTGAAAGCAAGTGTTAATCCATAAGGAATTGGGTTCACTTTGTACGTTAAGTTCTTTTGCCCGTTGATTGAAGGCAAGTCTTAATCCATAAGGAATTGGTTTCTTGTTCTTTAACTTCTTTGGCCAAGTTCTTTTGGCCATTGATTGAAAGCAAGTATTAATCCATAAGGAATTGGTTTCTCTTTGTTCTTTGAGTTCTTTCGGCCATTGATTGAAAGCAAGTCTTAATCCATAAGGAATTGGTTTCTCTTTATTCTTTAAGTTCTTTTGGCCATTGATTGAAAGCAAGTCTTAATCCATAAGGAATTGGTTTCTCTTTGTTCTTTAAGTTCTTATGGCCATTGATTGAAAGCAAGTCTTAATCCATAAGGAATTGGTTTCTCTTTGTTCTTTAAGTTCTTTTGGCCATTGATTGAAAGCAAGTCTTAATCCATAAGGAATTGGTTTCTCTTTGTTCTTTACCTTCTTTTGGCCATTGATTGAAAGCAAGTCTTAATCCATAAGGAATTGGTTACTCTTTGTTCTTTAAGTTCTTATCGCCATTGATTGAAAGCAAGTCTTAATCCATAAGGAATTGGTTTCTCTTTGTTCTTTAAGATCTTTTGGCTTTTGGCCATTGATTGAAAGCAAGTCTTAATCCATAAGGAATTGGTTTCTCTTTGTTCTTTAACTTCTTTTGGCCATTGATTGAAAGCAAGTCTTATTCCTTAAGGAATTGGTTTCTCTTTGTTCTTTAAGTTCTTTTGGCCATTGATTGAAAGCAAGTCTTAATCCATAAGGAATTGGTTTCTCTTTGTTCTTTAAGTTCTTTTGGCCATTGATTGAAAGCAAGTCTTAATCCATAAGGAATTGGTTTCTCTTTGTTCTTTCAGTTCTTTTGGCCATTGATTGAAAGCAAGTCTTAATCCATAAGCAATTGGTTTCTCTTTGTTCTTTAAGTTCTTTTGGCCATTGGTTGAAAGCAAGACTTAATCCATAACGAATTGGTTTCTCTTTGTTCTTTAAGTTCTTTTGGCCATTGATTGAAAGCAAGTCTTAATCCATAAGGAATTGGTTTCTCTTTGTTCTTTAAGTTCTTTTGGCCATTGATTGAAAGCAAGTCTTAATCCATAAGGAGTTGGTTTCTCTTTGTTCTTTAAGTTCTTATGGCCATTGATTGAAAGCAAGTCTTAATCCATAAGGAATTGGTTTCTCTTTGTTCTTTAAGTTCTTTTGGCCATTGATTGAAAGCAAGTCTTAATCCATAAGGAATTGGTCTCTCTTTGTTCTTTAAGTTCTTTTGGCCATTGATTGAAAGCAAGTCTTAATCCATAAGGAATTGGTTTCTCTTTGTTCTTTAAGTTCTTTTGGCCATTGATTGAAAGCAAGTCTTAATCCATAAGGAATTGGTTTCTCATTGTCCTTTAAGTTCTTTTGGCAATTGATTGAAAGCAAGTCTTAATCCATAGGGAATTGATTTCTCTTTGTTCTTTAAGTTCTTTTGGCCATTGATTGAAAGGAAATCTTAATCCACAAGGAATTGGTTTCTCTTTGTTCTTTAAGTTCTTTTGGCCATTGATTGAAAGCAAGTCTTAATCCATAAGGAATTGGTTTCTCTTTGTTCTTTAAGTTCTTTTGGCCGTTGACTGAAAGAAAGTCTTAATCCATAAGGAATTGGTTTCTCTTTGTTCTTTAAGTTCTTTTGGCCATTGATTGAAAGCAAGTCTTAATCCATAAGGAGTTGGTTTCTCTTTGTTCTTTAAGTTCTGATGGCCATTGATTGAAAGCAAGTCTTAATCCATAAGGAATTGGTTTCTCATTGTTCTTTAAGTTCTTTTGGCCATTGATTGAAAGCAAGTCTCAATCCATAAGGAATTGGTTTCTCTTTGTTCTTGAAGTTCTTTTGGCCATTGATTGAAAGCAAGTCTTAATCCATAAGGAATTGGTTTCTCTTTGTTCTTTAAGTTCTTTTGGCCATTGATTGAAAGCAAGTCTTAATCCATAAGGAATTGGTTTCTCTTTGTTCTTTAAGTTCTTTTGGCCATTGATTGAAAGCAAGTCTTAATCCATAAGGAATTGGTTTCTCTTTGTTCTTTAAGTTCTTTTGGCCATTGATTGAAAGCAAGTCTTAATCCCATAAGGAATTGGTTTCTCTTTGTTCTTTAAGTTCTTTTGGCCATTGATTGAAAGCAAGTCTTAATCCATAAGGAATTGGTTTCTCTTTGTTCTTTAAGTTCTTTTGGCCATTGATTGAAAGCAAGTCTTAATCCATAAGGAGTTGGTTTCTCTTTGTTCTTTAAGTTCTTTTGGCCATTGATTGAAAGCAAGTCTTATTCCTTAAGGAATTGGTTTCTCTTTGTTCTTTATGTTCTTTTTGGCCATTGATTGAAAGCAAGTCTTAATCCATAAGGAATTGGTTTCTCTTTGTTCTTTAAGTTCTTTTGGCCATTGATTGAAAGCAAGTCTTAATCCATAAGGAATTGGTTTCTCTTTGTTCTTTAAGTTCTTTTGGCCATTGATTGAAAGCAAGTCTTAATCCATAAGGAATTGGTTTCTCTTTGTTCTTTAAGTTCTTTTGGCCATTGATTGAAAGCAAGTCTTAATCCATAAGGAATTGGTTTCCCTTTGTTCCTTACGTTCTTTGGGCCATTGATTGAAAGCAAGTCTTAATCCATAAGGAATTGGTTTCTCTTTGTTCTTTAACTTCTTTTGGCCATTGATTGAACGCAAGTCTTAATCCATAAGGAGTTGGTTTCTCTTTGTTCTTTAAGTTCTTTTGGCCATTGATTGAAAGCAAGTCTTAATCCATAAGGAATTGGTTTCTCTTTGTTCTTTAAGTTCTTATGGCCATTGATTGAAAGCAAGTCTTAATCCATAAGGAATTGGTTTCTCTTTGTTCTTTAACTTCTTTTGGCCATTGACTGAACGCAAGTCTTAATCCATAAGGAATTGGTTTCTCTTTGTTCTTTAAGTTCTTTTGGCCATTGATTGAAAGCAAGTCTTAATCCATAAGGAGTTGGTTTCTCTTTGTTCTTTAAGTTCTTTTGGCCATTGATTGAAAGCAAGTCTTAATCCATAAGGAATTGGTTTCTCTTTGTTCTTTAAGTTCTTATGGCCACTGATTGAAAGCAAGTCTTAATCCATAAGGAATTGGTTTCTCTTTGTTCATTAACTTGTTTAGGCCATTGATTGAAAGCAAGTCTTAATCCATAAGGAATTGGTTTCTCTTTGTTCTTTAAGTTCTTTTGGCCATTGATTGAAAGCAAGTCTTAATCCATAAGGAATTGGTTTCTCTTTGTTCTTTAAGTTCTTTTGGCCATTGATTGAAAGCAAGTCTTAATCCATAAGGAGTTGGTTTCTCTTTGTTCTTTAAGTTCTTTTGGCCATTGACTGAACGCAAGTCTTAATCCATAAGGAATTGGTTTCTCTTTGTTCTTTAAGTTCTTTTGGCCATTGATTGAAAGCAAGTCTTATTCCTTAAGGAATTGGTTTCTCTTTGTTCTTTAACTTCTTTTGGCCATTGATAGAACGCAAGTCTTATTCCGTAAGGAATTGGTTTCTCTTTGTTCTTTAAGTTCTTTTGGCCATTGATTGAAAGCAAGTCTTAATCCATAAGGAATTGGTTTCTCTTTGTTCTTTAAGTTCTTATGGCCATTGATTGAAAGCAAGTCTTAATCCATAAGGAATTGGTTTCTCTTTGTTCTTTAAGTTCTTTTGGCCATTGATTGAAAGCAAGTCTTAATCCATAAGGAATTGGTTTCTCTTTGTTCTTTAAGTTCTTTTGGCCTTTGACAGAAAGCAAGTCTTATTCCTTAAGGAATTGGTTTCTCTTTGTTCTTTAAGTTCTTATGGCCATTGATTGAAAGCAAGTCTTAATCCATAAGGAATTGGTTTCTCTTTGTTCTTTAACATCTTTTGGCCATTGATTGAAAGCAAGTCTTAATCCATAAGGAATTGGTTTCTCTTTGTTCTTTAAGTTCTTTTGGCCATTGATTGAAAGCAAGTCTTAATCCATAAGGAATTGGTTTCTCTTTGTTCTTTAAGTTCTTTTGGCCATTGATTGAAAGCAAGTCTTAATCCATAAGGAGTTGGTTTCTCTTTGTTCTTTAAGTTCTTTTGGCCATTGATTGAAAGCAAGTCTTAATCCATAAGGAGTTGGTTTCTCTTTGTTCTTTAAGTTCTTTTGGCCATTGATTGAAAGCAAGTCTTAATCCATAAGGAATTGGTTTCTCTTTGTTCTTTAAGTTCTTTTGGCCATTGATTGAAAGCAAGTCTTAATCCAAAAGGAATTGGTTTCTCTTTGTTCTTTAAGTTCTTTTGGCCATTGATTGAAAGCAAGTCTTAATCCATAAGGAGTTGGTTTCTCTTTGTTCTTTAAGTTCTTTTGGCCACTGATTGAAAGCAAGTCTTAATCCATAAGGAATTGGTTTCTCTTTGTTCTTTAAGTTCTTTTGGAGATTGATTGAAAGCATGACTTAATCCATAAGGAATTGGTTTCTCTTTGACCTTCAAGTTCCTTTGGCCATTGATTGAAAGCTAGTGTTAATCCATAAGGAATTGGTTTCTCTTTGTTCTTTAAGTTCTTTTGGCCATTGATTGAAAGCAAGTCTTAATCCATAAGGAATTGGTTTCTCTTTGTTCTTTAAGTTCTTTTGGCCATTGATTGAAAGCAAGTCTTAATCCATAAGGAGTTGGTTTCTTTTTGTTCTTTAAGTTCTTTTGGCCATTGATTGAAAGCAAGTCTTAATCCATAAGGAATTGGTTTCTCTTTGTTCTTTAAGTTCTTATGGCCATTGATTGAAAGCAAGTCTTAATCTAGAAGGAATTGGTTTCTCTTTGTTCTTTAAGTTCTTTTGGCCATTGATTGAAAGCAAGTCTTAATCCATAAGGAATTGGATTCTCTTTGTTCTTTAAGTTCTTTTGGCCATTGATTGAAAGCAAGTCTTAATCCATAAGGAATTGGTTTCTCTTTGTTCTTTAAGTTCTTTTGGCCATTGATTGAAAGCAAGTCTTAATCCATAAGGAATTGGTTTCTCTTTGTTCTTTAAGTTCTTTTGGCCATTGATTGAAAGCAAGTCTTAATCCATAAGGAATTGGTTTCTCTTTGTTCTTTAAGTTCTTTTGGCCATTGATTGAAAGCAAGTCTTAATCCATAAGGAGTTGGTTTCTCTTTGTTCTTTAAGTTCTTTTGGCCACTGATTGAAAGCAAGCGTTATTGATTGAAAGCAAGTCTTAATCCATAAGGAGTTGGTTTCTCTTTGTTCTTTAACATCTTTGGACCATTGATTGAAAGCAAGTTTTAATCCATAAGTAATTGGTTTCTCTTTGTTCTTTAGGTTCTTTTGGCCATTGATTGAAAGCAAGTCTTAATCCATAAGGAATTGGTTTCTCTTTGTTCTTTAAGTTCTTTTGGCCACTGATTGAAAGCAAGTCTTATTCCTTAAGGAATTGGTTTCTCTTTGTTCTTTAAGTTCTTTTGGCCGTTGATTGAAAGCAAGTCTTAATCCATAAGGAATTGGTTTCTCTTTGTTCTTTAAGTTCTTTTGGCCATTGATTGAAAGCAAGTCTTAATCCATAAGGAGTTGGTTTCTCTTTGATCTTTAAGTTCTTTTGGCCATTGATTGAAAGCAAGTCTTAATCCATAAGGAATTGGTTTCTCTTTGTTCTTTAAGTTCTTTTGGCCATTGATTGAAAGCAAGTCTTAATCCAAAAGGAATTGGTTTCTCTTTCTTCTTTAAGTTCTTTTGGCCATTGATTGAAAGCAAGTCTTAATCCATAAGGAATTGGTTTCTCTTTGTTCTTTAAGTTCTTTTGGCCATTGATTGAAAGCAAGTCTTAATCCATAAGGAATTGGTTTCTCTTTGTTGTTCTTTAAGTTCTTTTGGCCATTGATTGAAAGCAAGTCTTAATCCATAAGGAGTTGGTTTCTCTTTGTTCTTTAAGTTCTTTTGGCCACTGATTGAAAGCAAGTCTTAATCCATAAGGAATTGGTTTCTCTTTGTTCTTTAAGTTCTTTTGGCCATTGATTGAAAGCAAGTCTTAATCCATAAGGAATTGGTTTCTCTTTGTTCTTTAAGTTCTTTTGGCCATTGATTGAAAGCAAGTCTTAATCCAAAAGGAATTGGTTTCTCTTTGTTCTTTAAGTTCTTTTGGCCATTGATTGAAAGCAAGTCTTAATCCATAAGGAATTGGTTTCTCTTTGTTCTTTAAGTTCTTTTGGCCATTGATTGAAAGCAAGTCTTAATCCGTAAGGAGTTGGTTTCTCTTTGTTCTTTAAGTTCTTATGGCCATTGATTGAAAGCAAGTCTTAATCCATAAGGAATTGGTTTCTCTTTGTTCTTTAAGTTCTTTTGGCCATTGATTGAAAGCAAGTCTTATTCCTTAAGGATTTGGTTTCTCTTTGTTCTTTAACTTCTTTTGGCCATTGATTGAAAGCAAGTGTCAATCCATAAGGAATTGGTTACTCTTTGTTCTTTAAGTTCTTTTGGAGATTGATTGAAAGCAAGTCTTAATCCAAAAGGAATTGGTTTCTCTTTGTTCTTTAAGTTCTTTCGGCCATTGATTGAAAGCAAGTCTTAATCCAAAAGGAATTGGTTTCTCTTTGTTCTTTAACTTCTTTTCGCCATTGATTGAAAGCAAGTCTTAATCCATAAGGAATTGGTTTCTCTTCGTTCTTTTGAGTTCTTTTGGCCACTGATTGAAAGCAAGTCTTAATTCATAAGGAATTGGTTTCTCTCTTTGTTCTTTAAGTTCTTTTGGAGATTGATTGAAAGCAAGTCTTAATCCAAAAGGAATTGGTTTCTCTTTGTTCTTTAAGTTCTTTCGGCCATTGATTGAAAGCGAGTCTTAATCCATAAGGAATTGGTTTCTCTTTTGTTCTTTAAGTTCTTTTGGCCATTGATTGAAAGCAAGTCTTAATCCATAAGGAATTGGTTTCTCTTTGTTCTTTAAGTTCTTTTGGCCATTGATTGAAAGCAAGTCTTAATCCATAAGGAATTGGTTTCTCTTTGTTCTTTAAGTTCTTTTTGGCCATTGATTGAAAGCAAGTCTTAATCCATAAGGAATTGGTTTCTCTTTGTTCTTTAACATCTTTGGGCCATTGATTGAAAGCAAGTCTTATTCCTTAAGGATTTGGTTTCTCTTTGTTCTTTAACTTCTTTTGGCCATTGATTGAAAGCAAGTCTTAATCCATAAGGAATTGGTTTCTCTTTGTTCTTTAACTTCTTTTGGCCATTGATTGAAAGCAAGTCTTAATCCATAAGGAATTGGTTTCTCTTTGTTCTTTAAGTTCTTTTGGCCACTGATTGAAAGCAAGTCTTATTCCTTAAGGATTTGGTTTCTCTTTGTTCTTGAAGTTCTTTTGGCCATTGACTGAAAGTAAGTCTTAATCCATAAGGAATTGGTTTCTCTTTGTTCTTTAAGTTCTTTTGGCCATTGATTGAAAGCAAGTCTTAATCCATAAGGAGTTGGCTTCTCTTTGTTCTTTAAGTTCTTTTGGCCATTGATTGAAAGCAAGTCTTAATCCATAAGGAATTGGTTTCTCTTTGTTCTTTAAGTTCTTTTGGCCATTGATTGAAAGCAAGTCTTAATCCATAAGGAATTGGTTTCTCTTTGTTCTTTAAGTTCTTTTGGCCATTGATTGAAAGCAAGTCTTAATCCATAAGGAATTGGTTTCTCTTTGTTCTTTAAGTTCTTTTGGCCATTGATTGAAAGCAAGTCTTAATCCATAAGGAATTGGCTTCTCTTTGTTCTTTAAGTTCTTTTGGCCATTGATTGAAAGCAAGTCTTAATCCATAAGGGATTGGTTTCTCTTTGTTCTTTAAGTTCTTTTGGCCATTGATTGAAAGCAAGTCTTAATCCATAAGGAATTGGTTTCTCTTTGTTCTTTAAGTTCTTTTGGCCAATGATTGAAAGCAAGTCTTAATCCATGAGGAATTGGTTTCTCTTTTGTTCTTTAAGTTCTTTTGGCCATTGATTGAAAGCAAGTCTTAATCCATAAGGAATTGGTTTCTCTTTGTTCTTGAAGTTCTTTTGGCCATTGATTGAAAGCAAGCCTTAATCCATAAGGAATTGGTTTCTCTTTGTTCTTTAAGTTCTTTTGGCCATTGATTGAAAGCAAGTCTTATTCCTTAAGGAATTGGTTTCTCTTTGTTCTTTAAGTTCTTTTTGGCCATTGATTGAAAGCAAGTCTTAATCCATAAGGAATTGGTTTCTCTTTGTTCTTTAACTTCTTTTGGCCATTGATTGAAAGCAAGTCTCAATCCATAAGGAATTGGTTTCTCTTTGTTCTTGAAGTTCTTTTGGCCATTGATTGAAAGCAAGTCTTAATCCATAAGGAATTGGTTTCTCTTTGTTCTTTAAGTTCTTTTGGCCATTGATTGAAAGCAAGTCTTAATCCATAAGGAATTGGTTTCTCTTTGTTCTTTAAGTTCTTTTGGCCATTGATTGAAAGCAAGTCTTAATCCATAAGGAATTGGTTTCTCTTTTGTTCTTTAAGTTCTTTTGCCCACTGATTGAAAGCAAGTCTTAATCCATAAGGAATTGGTTTCTCTTTTGTTCTTTAAGTTCTTTTTGGCCATTGATTGAAAGCAAGTCTTATTCCATAAGGAATTGGTTTCTCTTTGTTCTTTAAGTTCTTTTTGGCCATTGATTGAAAGCAAGTCTTAATCCATAAGGAATTGGTTTCTCTTTGTTCTTTAACATCTTTTGGCCATTGAATGAAACGAAGTCTTATTCCATAAGGAATTGGTTTCTCTTTGTTCTTTAACTTCTTTTGGCCATTGTTGAAAGCAAGTCTCAATCCATAAGGAATTGGTTTCTCTTTGTTCTTTAAGTTCTTTTGGCCATTGATTGAAAGCAAGTCTTAATCCATAAGGAATTGGTTTCTCTTTGTTCTTTAAGTTCTTTTGGCCATTGATTGAAAGCAAGTCTTAATCCAAAGGAATTGGTTTCTCTTTGTTCTTTAAGTTCTTTTTGGCCATTGATTGAAAGCAAGTCTTAGTCCATAAGGAATTGGTTTCTCTTTGTTCTTTAAGTTCTTTTGGCCATTGATTGAAAGCAAGTCTTAATCCATAAGGAATTGGTTTCTCTTTGTTCTTTAAGTTCTTTTGGCCACTGATTGAAAGCAAGTCTTAATCCATAAGGAATTGGTTTCTCTTCGTTCTTTAAGTTCATTTGGCCATTGTTTGAAAGCTAGTCTTATTCCTTAAGGAATTGGTTTCCCTTTTGTCTTTAAATTCTTTTTGGCCATTGATTGAAAGCAAGTCTTAATCCATAAGGAATTGGTTTCTCTTTGTTCTTTAAGTTCTTTTGGCCATTGATTGAAAGCAAGTCTTAATCCATAAGGAATTGGTTTCTCTTTGTTCTTTAACTTCTTTTGGCCATTGATTGAAAGCAAGCGTTATTCCTTAAGGAATTGGTTTCTCTTTTGATTTTTTAAGTTCTTTTGGCCATTGATTGAAAGCAAGTCTTAATCCATAAGGAGTTGGTTTCTCTTTGTTCTTTAAGTTCTTTTGGCCATTGATTGAAAGCAAGTCTTAATCCATAAGGAATTGGTTTCTCTTTGTTCTTTAAGTTCTTTTGGCCATTGATTGAAAGCAAGTCTTAATCCATAAGGAATTGGTTTCTCTTTGTTCTTTAAGTTCTTTTGGCCATTGATTGAAAGCAAGTCTTAATCCATAAGGAATTGGTTTCTCTTTGTTCTTTAAGTTCTTTTGGCCATTGATTGAAAGCAAGTCTTAATCCATAAGGAATTGGTTTCTCTTTGTTCTTTAAGTTCTTTTTGGCCATTGATTGAAAGCAAGTCTTAATCCATAAGGAATTGGTTTCTCTTTGTTCTTTAAGTTCTTTTTGGCCATTGATTGAAAGCAAGTCTTAATCCATAAGGAATTGGTTTCTCTTTGTTCTTTAACATCTTTTGGCCATTGATTGAAAGCAAGTCTTAATCCATAAGGAATTGGTTTCTCTTTGTTCTTTAAGTTCTTTTGGCCATTGATTGAAAGCAAGTCTTAATCCATAAGGAGTTGGTTTCTCTTTGTTCTTTAAGTTCTTTTGGCCACTGATTGAAAGCAAGTCTTATTCCTTAAGGAATTGGTTTCTCTTTTTCTTTAAGTTCATTTGGAGATTGATTGAAAGCAAGTCTTAATCCATAAGGAATTGGTTTCTCTTTGTTCTTTAAGTTCTTTTGGCCATTGATTGAAAGCAAGTCTTAATCCATAGGGAATTGGTTTCTCTTTGTTCTTTAAGTTCTTTTGGCCATTGATTGAAAGCAAGTCTTAATCCATAAGGAGTTGGTTTCTCTTTGTTCTTTAAGTTCTTATGGCCATTGATTGAAAGCAAGTCTTAATCCATAGGGAATTGGTTTCTCTTTGTTCTTTAAGTTCTTTTGGCCATTGATTGAAAGCAAGTCTTAATCCATAAGGAATTGGTTTCTCTTTGTTCTTTAAGTTCTTTTGGCCATTGATTGAAAGCAAGTCTTAATCCATAAGGAATTGGTTTCTCTTTGTTCTTTAAGTTCTTTTGGCCAATGATTGAAAGCAAGTCTTAATCCATAAGGAATTGGTTTCTCTTTTGTTCTTTAAGTTCTTTTTGGCCATTGATTGAAAGCAAGTCTTAATCCATAAGGAATTGGTTTCTCTTTGTTCTTTAAGTTCTTTTTGGCCATTGATTGAAAGCAAGTCTTAATCCATAAGGAATTGGTTTCTCTTTGTTCTTTAACATCTTTGGGCCATTGATTGAAAGCAAGTCTTAATCCATAAGGAATTGGTTTCTCTTTGTTCTTTAAGTTCTTTTGGCCATTGATTGAAAGCAAGTCTTATTCCTTACGGAATTGGTTTCTCTTTGTTCTTTAAGTTCTTTTGGCCATTGATTGAAAGCAAGTCTTAATCCATAAGGAATTGGTTTCTCTTTGTTCTTTAACTTCTTTTGGCCATTGACTGAACGCAAGTCTTAATCCATAAGGAATTGGTTTCTCTTTGTTCTTTAAGTTCTTTTGGCCATTGATTGAAAGCAAGTCTTAATCCATAAGGAATTGGTTTCTCTTTGTTCTTTAAGTTCTTTTGGCCATTGATTGAAAGCAAGTCTTAATCCATAAGGAATTGGTTTCTCATTGTTCTTTAAGTTCTTTTGGCCATTGATTGAAAGCAAGTCTTAATCCATAAGGAATTGGTTTCTCTTTGTTCTTTAAGTTCTTTTGGCCATTGATTGAAAGCAAGTCTTAATCCATAAGGAATTGGTTTCTCTATGTTCTTTAAGTTCTTTTGGCCATCGATTGAAAGCAAGCCTTAATCCATAAGGAATTGGTTTCTGTTTGTTCCTTAGGTTCTTTTGGCCATTGATGAAAGGCAAGTCTTATTCCATATGGAAATGGTTTTTCTTCGTTCTTTAAGTTCTTTTAGCCATTGACTGAACGCAAGTCTTAATCCATAAGGAATTGGTTTCTCTTTGTTCTTTAAGTTCTTTTGGCCACTGATTGAAAGCAAGTCTTATTCCTTAAGGAATTGGTTTCTCTTTGTTCTTTAAGTTCTTTTGGCCATTGATTGAAAGCAAGTCTTAATCCATAAGGAATTGGTTTCTCTTTGTTCTTTAAGTTCTTTTGGCCATTGATTGAAAGCAAGTCTTAATCCATAAGGAATTGGTTTCTCTTTGTTCTTTAAGTTCTTATGGCCATTGATTGAAAGCAAGTCTTAATCCATAAGGAATTGGTTTCTCTTTGTTCTTTAAGTTCTTTTGGCCATTGATTCAAAGCAAGTCTCAATCCATAACGAATTGGTTTCTCTTTGTTCTTTATGTTATTTTGGCCATTGATTGAAAGCAAGCTTTAATCCATAAGGAATTGGTTTCTCTTTGTTCTTTAACTTCTTTTGGCCATTGATTGAAAGCAAGTCTTATTCCTTAAGGAACTGGTTTCTCTTTGTTCTTTAAGTTCTTTTGGAGATTGATTGAAAGCAAGTCTTAATCCATAGGGAATTGGTTTCTCTTTGTTCTTTAAGTTCTTTAAGTTCTTTTGGCCATTGATTGAAAGCAAGTCTTAATCCATAAGGAATTGGTTTCTCTTTGTTCTTTAACTTCTTTTAGCCATTGATTGAAAGCAAGTCTTAATCCATAAGGAATTCGCTTCTCTTTGTTCTTTAAGTTCTTTTGGCCACTGATTGAAAGCAAGTCTTAATCCATAAGGAATTGGTTTCTCTTTGTCCTTTATGTTCTTTTTGCCATTGATTGGAATCTAGTCTTAATCCATAAGGAATTGGTTTCTCTTTGTTCTTTAAGTTCTTTTGGCCATTGATTGAAAGCAAGTCTTAATCCATAAGGAATTGGTTTCTCTTTGTTCTTTAAGTTCTTTTGGCCATTGATTGAAAGCAAGTCTTAATCCATAAGGAATTGGTTTCTCTTTGTTCTTTAAGTTCTTTTGGCCATTGATTGAAAGCAAGTCTTAATCCATAAGGAGTTGGTTTCTCTTTGTTCTTTAAGTTCTTTTGGCCATTGATTGAAAGCAAGTCTTAATCCATAAGGAATTGGTTTCTCTTTGTTCTTTAAGTTCTTTTGGCCATTGATTCAAAGCAAGTCTCAATCCATAACGAATTGGTTTCTCTTTGTTCTTTAAGTTCTTTTGGCCATTGATTGAAAGCAAGTCTTAATCCATAAGGAGTTGGTTTCTCTTTGTTCTTTAAGTTCTTTAGGCCATTGATTGAAAGCAAGTCTTAATTCATAAGGAATTGGTTTCTCTTTGTTCTTTAAGTTCTTTTGGCCATTGATTGAAAGCAAGTCATAATCCATAAGGAATTGGTTTCTCTTTGTTGTTTAAGTTCTTTTGGCCATTGATTGAAAGCAAGTCTTAATCCATAAGGAATTGGTTTCTCTTTGTTCTTTAACTTCTTTTGGCCATTGATTGAAAGCAAGTCTTAATCCATAAGGAATTGGTTTCTCTTGGTTCTTTAAGTTCTTTTGGCCATTGATTGAAAGCAAGTCTTAATCCATAAGGAATTGGTTTCTCTTTGTTCTTTAAGTTCTTTTGGCCATTGATTGAAAGCAAGTCTTAATCCATAAGAAATTGGTTTCTCGTTGGTCTTTATGTTCTTTTAGAGATTGATTGAAAGCAAGTCTTAATCCATAAGGAATTGGTTTCTCTTTGTTCTTTAAGTTCTTATGGCCATTGATTGAAAGCAAGTCTTAATCCATAAGGAATTGGTTTCTCTTTGTTCTTGAAGTTCTTTTGGCCATTGATTGAAAGCAAGTCTTAATCCATAAGGAATTGGTTTCTCTTTGTTCTTTAAGTTCTTTTGGCCATTGATTGAAAGCAAGTCTTAATCCATAAGGAATTGGTTTCTCTTTGTTCTTTAAGTTCTTTTGGCCATTGATTGAAAGCAAGTCTTAATCCATAAGGAATTGGTTTCTCTTGGTTCTTTAAGTTCTTTTGGCCATTGATTGAAAGCAAGTCTTAATCCATAAGGAATTGGTTTCTCTTTGTTCTTTAAGTTCTTTTGGCCATTGATTGAAAGCAAGTCTTAATCCATAAGGAATTGGTTTCTCTTTGTTCTTTAAGTTCTTTTGGCCATTGATTGAAAGCAAGTCTTAATCCATAAGGAATTGGTTTCTCTTTGTTCTTTAAGTTCTTTTGGCCAATGATTGAAAGCAAGTCTTAATCCATAAGGAATTGGTTTCTCTTTGTTCTTTAAGTTCTTTTGGCCATTGATTGAAAGCAAGTCTTAATCCATAAGGAATTGGTTTCTCTTTGTTCTTTAAGTTCTGATGGCCATTGATTGAAAGCAAGTCTTAATCCATAAGGAATTGGTTTCTCTTTGTTCTTTAACTTCTTTTGGCCATTGACTGAACGCAAGTCTTAATCCATAAGGAATTGGTTTCTCTTTGTTCTTTAAGTTCTTTTGGCCATTGATTGAAAGCAAGTCTTAATCCATAAGGAGTTGGTTTCTCTTTGTTCTTTAAGTTCTTTTGGCCATTGATTGAAAGCAAGTCTTAATCCGTAAGGAATTGGTTTCTCTTTGTTCTTTAAGTTCTTTTGGCCATTGATTGAAAGCAAGTCTTAATCCATAAGGAGTTGGTTTCTCTTTGTTCTTTAAGTTCTTATGGCCATTGATTGAAAGCAAGTCTTAATCCATAGGGAATTGGTTTCTCTTTGTTCTTTAAGTTCTTTTGGCCATTGATTGAAAGCAAGTCTTAATCCATATGGAATTGGTTTCTCTTTGTTCTTTAAGTTCTTTTGGCCATTGATTGAAAGCAAGTCTTAATCCATAAGGAATTGGTTTCTCTTTGTTCTTTAACTTCTTTTGGCCATTGATTGAAAGCAAGTCTTATTCCATAAGGAATTGGTTTCTCTTTGTTCTTGAAGTTCTTTTGGCCATTGATTGAAAGCAAGTCTTAATTCATAAGGAATTGGTTTCTCTTTGTTCTTTAACTTCTTTTGGCCATTGATTGAAAGCAAGTCACAATCCATAAGGAATCGGTTTCTCTTTGTTCTTTAAGTTCTTTTGGAGATTGATTGAAAGCAAGTCTTAATCCATAAGGAATTGGTTTCTCTTTGTTCTTCAAGTTGTTTTGGCCATTGATTGAAAGCAAGTCTTAATCCAAAAGGAATTGGTTTCTCTTTGTTCTTTAAGTTCTTTCGGCCATTGATTGAAAGCAAGTCTTAATCCATAAGGAGTTGGTTTCTCTTTGTTCTTTAAGTTCTTTTGGCCATTGATTGAAAGCAAGTCTTAATCCATAAGGAGTTGGTTTCTCGTTGTTCTTTAAGTTCTTTTGGCCATTGATTGAAAGCAAGTCTTAATCCCATAACGAATTAGTTTCTCTTTGTTCTTTAAGTTCTTTTGGCCATTGATTGAAAGCAAGTCTTAATCCATAAGGAATTGGTTTCTCTTTGTTCTTTAAGTTCTTTTGGCCATTGATTGAAAGCAAGTCTTAATCCATAAGGAATTGGTTTCTCTTTGTTCTTTAAGTTCTTTTGGCCATTGATTGAAAGCAAGTCTTAATCCATAAGGAATTGGTTTCTCTTTGTTCTTTAAGTTCTTTTGTACATTGATTCAGCTTAAGTCTTAATCCATAAGGAATTGGTTTCTCTTTGTTCTTTAAGTTCTTTTGGTATTGATTGAAAGCAAGTCTTATTCACTTTCTGAATTAGTTTCCCTTCATTCACTACGTTCTTTGGGCCATTGATTGAAAGCAAGTCTTGTCAGTAAGGAAGTGGTTTCTCTTTGTTCTTTAAGTTCTTTTGGCCATTGTGATTGAAAGCAAGTGTGATATTCTTAAGAAATTGGTTTCTCTTTGTTCTTTAAGTTCTTTTGGCCATTGATTGAAATAAGTCTTAATCCATAAGCAGTTAGGTTCTCTTTGTTCTTTATGTTGTTTTGCCACTGATTGAAAGCAAGTCTTATTCCTTAAGGATTTGGTTTCTCTTTGTTCTTTTGGCCATTGATTGAAAGCAAGTCTTAATCCATAAGGAATTGGTTTCTCATTGTTCTTTAAGTTCTTTTGGCCAATGATTGAAAGCAAGCGTTATTCCTTAAGGAATTGGTTTCTCTTTGTTCTTTAAGTTCTTTTGGCCATTGATTGAAAGCAAGTCTTAATCCATAAGGAATTGGTTTATAACATTCTTTAAAGTTAACTTGTGGCGTGATTGAAGGCAAGTCTTGTATCCATAAGGCTTTGGTTTCTCTTTGTTCTTAGGGTTCTTTTGGCCATTGATTGAAAGCAAATGCCCAATCCATAAGGAATTGGTTTCTCTTTGTTCTTTAAGTTCTTTTGGCCATTGATTGAAAGCAAGTCTTATTCCTTAAGGAATTGGTTTCTCTTTGTTCTTTAAGTTCTTTTTGGCCAATGATTGAAAGCAAGTCTTAATCCATAAGGAATTGGTTTCTCTTTGTTCTTTAAGTTCTTTTGGCCATTGATTGAAAGCAAGTCTTAATCCATAAGGAGTTGGTTTCTCTTTGTTCTTTAAGTTCTTTTGGCTAATAGTTGAAAGCAAGTGTAATCCATAAGGAATTTAAGTTTCTCTTTAATTCTTTAAGTTCTCTTTGTATTGATTGAAAGCAAGTCTTAATCCATAAGGAGTTGGTTTCTCTTTGTTCTTTAAGTTCTTTTGGCCACTGATTGAAAGCAAGTCTTATTCCTTAAGGATTTGGTTTCTCGTTGTTCTTTAAGTTCTTTTGGCCATTGATTGAAAGCAAGTCTTATTCCTTAAGGAATTGGTTTCTCTTTGTTGTTTAAGTTCTTTTTGGCCATTGGTTGAAAGCAAGTCTTAATCCATAAGGAATTGGATTGTCTTTGTTCTTTTAAGTTCTTTGAACCAGTGATTGAAAGCAAGTCTTAATCCTTACAGGAATTCAGTTCACCTTACAGTCACTCGTTCTTTGGGCCATTGATTGAACGCAAGTCTTAATCCATAAGGGAATTGACTTCTCTTTATTTCTTTAACTTCTTTTGGCCATTGGTGAAAGCATAGTACTAATCCATAAGGAATGGTTTTCTCTTTGTTCTTTAGGATTCTTTTGGCTGTGGATTGAAAGCAAGTCTTATTACGTAAGGAATTCGTTTCTTTTTCTTTAAGTTCATTTGGAGATTGATTGAAAGCAAGTCTTAATCCATAAGGAATTGGTTTCTCTTTGTTCTTTAAGTTCTTTTGGCCATTGATTCAAAGCAAGTCTCAATCCATAACGAATTGGTTTCTCTTTGTTCTTTCACATCTTTTGGCCATTGATTGAAAGCAAGTCTTATTCCTTACGGAATTGGTTCCTCTTTGTTCCATACGTTCTTTATGACCATTAGTTGAAAGTATCTTAATCCATAAGGAATTGGTTTCTCTTTGTTCTTTAACTTCTTTCGGCCACTGATTGAAAGCAAGTCTTATTCCTTACAGAATTGGTTTCTCTTTGTTCCTTTCGTTCTTCAGGCCATTGATTGAAGGCAAGTCTTAATCCATGAAGAATTGGTTTCTCTTTGTTCTTTAAGATTCAAAATTTTGTATTGGTTGAATAGCAAGTCTTATTCCTTACGGAATTGGTTTCTCTTTGTTCTTTAAGTTCTTTTGGCCATTGATTGAAAGCAAGTCTTAATCCATAAGGAGTTGGTTTCTCTTTGTTCTTTAAGTTCTTTTGGCCACTGATTGAAAGCAAGTCTTATTCCTTAAGGATTTGGTTTCTCTTTGTTCTTTAAGTTCTTTTGGCCATTGATTGAAAGCAAGTCTTATTCCTTAAGGAATTGGTTTCTCTTTGTTCTTTTAAGTTACTTTTGGCCATTGTGATTGGCTCAAGCAAGTCTTAATCCTTAAGGAATTGGTTTCTCTTAGTCCTTTCACTTCTTTTGGGCATTGATTGATAGTAAGTCTTATGTCCATAAGAGAATTGGTTTCTCTTTGTTCTGCATGTAACTTCTTTTGGCCATTGATTGAAAACAAGTCTTAAATCCTTAAGGAATTGGTTTCTCTTTGTTCTTTGCAAGTTCTTTTGGCCATTGATTGAAAGCAAAGTCTTAATCCATAAGGGAATTGGTTTCTCTTTGTTCTTTAAGTTCTTTTGTGGCCATTGATTGAAAGCAAGTCATAATCCATAAGAAATTGGATTTCTCTTTGTTCCTTTAAGTTCTTTTGGCCATTGATTGAGAAGCAAGTCTTAATCCATAATAAGGAATTTGGTTTCTCTTTGTTCATTTAAGTTCTTTTGTTAGCCATTGATTGAGAAAGCAAGTGCTTAATCCATAAGGAATTGGTTTCTCTTTGTTCTTCAAGTTCTTTTTGGCCTCATTGATTGAAAGCAAGTCTTAATCCCATAAGGAGTTGGTTTCTCCATTTGTTCTTCGTTTCTTTTGGCCATTGATTGAATGCAAGTCTTGTTCCTTAAAGATTTGGTTTTCTCTTTGTTCTTTAAGTTCTTTTGGCCATTGAGTTGAGAAAGCAAGTCTTGTAATCGCATAAGGGAATTGGTTTCTCTTTTTGTTCTTTAAGTTCTTTTGGCCATTGATTGAAAGCAAGTCTTATTCCCTTAAAATTGAACATATTCGTTCTTTGGGATGATTGAAAAGCAAGTGTATAAGGAATTGGTTTACCTCTTTGTTCACTTTAAGTTCTTTTGTGGCCGTTGATTGAGCAAGCGAAGTCTTAATCCATAAGGAATTGGTTTCTCTTTGTTCTTGCTAAGTTCTTTTGGCCACTTTCGATTGAAAGCAAGTCTCTTATTCCATGCAAGGATTCGGTTTCTCTTTGTTCTTTCAGTTCTTTTGGCCATAGATTGAAAGCAAGTCTTAGTCCATAAGGAACTGGTTTCTCTTTGTTCTTTAAGTTCTTTTGGCCATTGATTGAAAGCAAGTCTGTCAAATCCATAGGCAATTGGTTTCTCTTTTTGTTCTTTATGTTCTTTTGGCCATTGATTGAAAGCAAGTCTTAATCCATAAGGAATTGGTTTCTCTTTGTTCTTTAACATCTTTGGGCCATTGATTGAAAGCAAGTCTTAATCCACCAAGTAATTGGTTTCTCTTTGTTCTATTACGTTCTTTTGGCCATTGATTGAAAGCAAGTCTTATTCCTATGAGGAATTGGGTTTTCTCTTTCATTCTCTTTAAGTTCTTTTTGCGCTTTGATTGAAAGCAAAGTCTTAATCCATAAGGTGAATTGGTTTCTCTTTGTTCTTTAAGTTCTTTTTGGCCCATTGATTGAAAGCAAGTGCTTTATCCATCAGGAATTGGTTTCACTACTTTGTTCCTTTAAAGTTCTTTTGGCCCATTGATTGAAAACTCAAGTCTTAATCCATAAGGAATTGGTTTCTCTTTGTTCTTTAAGTTCTTTTGTTTGCATTGATTGAAAGCAAGTCTTAATCCATAAGGAATTGGTTTCTCTTTGTTCTTTAAGTTCTTTTGTTGCCATTGATTGAAAGCAAGTCTTATAATCCATAAAGGAGTTGGGGTTTCTCTTTGTTCTTTAAGTTCTTTTGTGTCATTGATTGAAAGCAAGTCTTAATCCTTAAGGAATTGGTTTCTCTTTGTTCTTTAAGTTCTTTTTGGGCCATTGATTGAAATAGTCTTAATCCATAAGGAGTTGGATTTCTCTTTGTTCTCTTTAAGTTCTTTTTGGCCCATTGATTAGAAAGCAAGTCTTAATCCATGAGGAATTGGTTTACTCTTTGCCCTGTTCTTTGCCTATAGTTCTTTTGGCCCATTGAGTCTGAAAGCGGAGTCTTAATCCATAAGGAATTGGTTTCTCTTTTTGTTCTTTAAGTTCTTTTGGGCCGCATTGAGTTAGAAAGCAAGTCTTATTCCTTGAGTTTGGTTTCTCGTTTGTTCTTTAAGTTCTTTTTTGGCCATTGATTGAAAGCCAAGTCTTAATCCATAAGGAATTGGATTTCTCCTTTGTTATTTAAGATTCTTTTGTGGCCATTGATTTGAGAAAGCAGTGGTCTTGCCAGTCCTTAAGGAATTGGTTTCTCTTTGTTCTTTAAGTTCTTTTTGGCCATTGATTGGAAAAGCAAGTCTTAATCCCTACATAAGGAGTTGGTTTTCTCTTTGTTCTTTACGTTCTTTTGAGCCATTGATTGAAAGCAAGTCTTAATCCATAAGGATTTGGTTTCTCTTTTGTTCTTTAAGTTCTTTTGTATTGATGGTGAAAGCATAAGTCTTAATCCATAAGGAATTGGTTTCTCTTTGTTCTTTAGGTCTCTTTTGTGCCATTGATTGAAAGCAGTCTTATTCCAGCAGGAATTGGTTTCATACTTTGTTAACTTTAAGTTCTTTTGGAGATTGATTGAAAGCAAGTGCTTAATCCATAAAAGGAGTTGGTTTCTCTTTTGTTGCTTTAAGTTCTTTTGGCCATTGATTGAAAGCAAGTCCAACATTAATCCATTAAGGAATTGGTTTCTCTTTTGTTCTTGAAGTTCTTTTGGCCATTGATTGAAAGCAAGTCTTAATCCATAAGGAGATTGGTTTCCTCTTTGTTCTTTAAGTTCTTTTGGCCATTGATTTGAAAAGCAAGTCTTAGCATAAGGAATTGGTTTCTCTTTGTTCTTTAAGTTCTTTTTGGCCATTGATTGAGAAAGCAAGTCTTAATCCATGTAAATTTGGTTTCTCTTTGTTCTTTAAGTTCTTTTGGCCATTGATTGAAAGCAAGTCTTTAATCCATAAGGAATTGGTTTCTCTTTGTTCTTTAAGTTCTTTTGGCCATTGAAGTTGAAAGCAAGTCTTAATCCGTACAGGGAATTGGTTTCTCCTTTGTTCTTTAAGTTAATAGCACTTTTGGCCAACGATTGAAAGCAAGGGTTATTCCTAAAGGAATTGGTTTCTCTTTGTTCTTTAAGTACTTTTGGCCATTGATTGAAAGCAAGTCTTAAACCATAAGGAGTTGGTTTCTCTTTGTGTCTTCCCAAGATTCTTTGGGCCATTGATTGAAAGCAAAGTCTTATTCCATAAGGAACTTTGGATTTCTCTTTGTTCTTGAAGTTCTTTTGGCCATTGATTGAAAGCAGTCTTAATCCATCAAGGAATTGGACTTTTCCTCTTTGTTCTTTAAGTTCTTTTGGCCATTGATTTGAAAGCAAGTCTTATTCAGCCAAGGAATTGGTTTCTCTTTGTTCTTTAAGTTCTTTTGGCCATTGATTGAAAGCAAGTCTTATTCCATAAGGAATTGGTTTCTCTTTGTTCTTTACAGTTCATTTTGGCCATTGATTGAAAGCAGTCTTAATCCATAAGGAATTGGTTTCTCTTTGTTCTTTAAGTTCTTTTGGCCATTGATTGAAAGCATAGATCTTAATCCATAAAGAATTGGTTTCTCTTTGTTCTTTTCAAGTTCTTTTGTGGCCATTGATCAGTTGAAAAGCAAGCGTTAATCCTTAAGGAGCTGGTTTCTCTTTCAATTCTTTAAGTTCTTTATGGCCATTGATTGAAAGCAAAGATCTTAATCGCATAAAAGAGAGTTGGTTTCTCTTTGTTCTCTTTAAGATTCTTTTGGCCCACTGATTTGAAAGCAAGTGCTTACATTCCTTAAGGATTTGGTTCTCTTTGTTCTTGAAGTTCTTTTGGCCATTAGATTGAAAGCAAGTCTTAATCCCATCAAGGAATTGGACTTTCTCTTTGTTCTTTAAGTTCTTTTGATTAATGATTGAAAGTAGTCTTAATCCATAAGAATTTGGTTTCCTCTTTGTTCTTGAAGTTAACTTTTGGCCATTGATTGAAAGCGAAGTCTTAATCACATAAAGGGAATATGGTTTTAACTTCTTTGTGATATTGACATAGATCTTAATCATAGAAATTGAGACTGCTCTTTTGTTCTTTAAGTTCTTTGTGTCCATTGATTGAAAGCAGTCTTAATTCCTTAAGGAATTGGTTTCTCTTCCTGTTCTTTAAGTTCTTTTTTTTTTTTTTGGCCATTGATTGAAAGCAAGTCTTATTCCATAAGGAATTGGTTTCTGCTTTGTTGTCTTTAAGTTCTTTTTGGCCATTGATTGAAAGCTAAGTCTTAATCCACAAGAATTGGTTTCTCTTTGTTCTTTAAGTTCTTTTATGGCCATTGATTGAAAGCAAGTCTTATCATCCATAAGGAATTGGTTTTTCTCTTTGTTCTTTAAGTTCTTTTAGGCCATTGATTCAAATCATGGAGTCTTAATCCATAAGGAATTGGTTTCTCTTTGTTCTTTAAGTTCTTTTGGCCATTGATTGAAAGCAAGTCTGTAATCACATAGGGAATTGGTTTCTCTTTTGTTCTTTAAGATTCTTTTGGCCATTGATTATGAAAGCAAGTCTTAATCGCATAAGGAATTGGTTTCTCTTTTGTTCTTTAAGTTCTTTTGTGCCCGATTGATTAGAAAATAGCAAGTTCTTATTCCTTACGGAATTGGTTTCTCTTTGTTCTTTAAAGTTCTTTTGGCCATTGATTGAAAGCAAGTCTTAATCCATAAGGGAATTGGTTTCTCTTTCTTTATGCTTTAAGATTCTTTTGGCCAATGATTGAAAGCAAGTCTTATTCCTTAAGGATTTGGTTTATCTTTTGTTCTTTAAAGTTCTTTTGGCCCATTGATTGAAAGCAAGTCTTAATCCATAAGAATTGGATCTTCTCTTTGTTCTTTAAGTTCTTTTGCCATTGATTAGCTGAAATGCAAGTCTTATTCCAAAAGGATTTGGTTTCTCTTTGTTCTTTAAGTTCTTTTTGGCCCATTGATTGAAAGCAAGTCTTTCAATCCCATAAGGAATTGGATTTCTCGTTTGTTCATTCTAACATCTTTGGGCCATTGATTAGAAAGCAAGTCTTATTCCATTCAAGGAATTGGTTTCTCTTTGTTCCTTAAGTTCTCTTTTTGCTATTGATTAGAAAGCAAGTCTTAATCCAGCCAAGGAGATTGGTTTCTCTTTGTTCTTTAAGTTCTTTTGTGCCATTGATTGAAAGCAAGTCTTATTCCCTTCAAGGAATTGGTTTCTCTTTGTTCTTTAAGTTCCTTTTGGCCATTGATTGAAAAGCAGAGTCTTTATCCGCAAGGGTTGGTTTCTCACATTTCTTCAAGTTCTTTGTGCTTGATTGGTACGATGCCCAATCCATAAGGAGTTGGTTTCCTGCTTTGTTCTTTAAGTTCTTTTGGCCATTGATTTGAGAAGCCAAAGTCTTATTCGCATAGAGGGTGGTTTCTCTTTGTTCTTTAAGTTCTTTTTTATTGGCCATTGATTGAGAAAGCATAAGTCTTAATCCATATAGGAGATTGGTTTCTCTTTGTTCTTCACAAGTTCTTTTTGGCCAATATTTTGATTGAAATAGTCTTAATCCCATAAGGAATTGGTTTCTCTTTTGTTCTTTTCTAAGTTCTTTTTATGGGGCCATTGATTGAAAGCCAAGTCTTAATCCATAAGGAATTGGTTTCTCTTTGTTGCTTTAAGGATTCTTTTTGGCCAATGATTGAAAATAAGTCTTAATCCATAAGGAATTGGTTTCTCTTTTGTTCTTTTAAGTTCTTTTGGCCATTGGTTAGCAAGTCTGAAATCCCATAAGAGTGGTTTCTCTTTGTTCTTAAGTTCTTTTGGCCCATTGATTGAAAGCAAGTCTTAATCCCATAAGAATTGGTTTCTCTTTTGTTCTTTAAGTTCTATTTGTATTGCCATTGATTGAAAGCAAGTCTTATTCCTTAAGGAATTGGATCTTCTCTTTGTTCTTTAAGTTCTTTTTTTTGGGCCCATTGATTTAGAAAGCAGAGTCTTAATCCATAAGGAATTGGTTTCTCTTTGTTCTTTAAGTTCTTTTTGGCCATTGATTGAAAGCAAGTCTTGAAATCCATAGGGAATTGGATCTTTCTCTTTGTTTCCCTTCCCAAGTTCTTTTGGAACCATTGATTAGAAGAAAGCAAGTCTTGTTCCCTTACGGGTTGGTTCCGCTGTTATGCGTTCTTTGGGCCATTGATTAAGCAAATGTGTCCAGCTAAGAACTGAGCTTTCTCTTTGTTCTTTTAAGTTCTTTTTGGCCATTGATTGAAAGCATAGTCTTAATCCATAAGGAATTGGGTTTCTCTTTTGATTCTTTAAGTTCTTTTGGCCCTTGATTGATTGAAAGCAAGTCTTTTATTCCTTATAAGGAGTTGGTTTCTCTTCTTGTTCTTCTAAGTTCTTTGTGTGCCATTGATTGAAAGCAAGTCTTAAATCCATAAGGAATTGGTTTCTCTTTTGTTCTTTAAGTTCTTTTGGCCATTGATTGAAAGCAAAGAGTCTCTCAATCCTTGAAGAAATTGGTTTCTCTTTGTTCTTTAAGTTCTTTTGTGCCAGTTGATTGAAAGCAAGTCTTACATCCATAAGGGAATTGGTTTCTCTTTGTTCTTTAATTCTTTTGGCCATTGATTTCGAAAGCAAGTCTTAATCCATAAGGAATTAGGATATTCTCTTTAATTACCTTTAAGTTCTTTTGGCCCATTGATTGAAAGCAAGTCTTAATCCATAAGAAAAATTGGTTTCTCTTTTGTTCTTTAAGTTCTTTTGGCCATTGATTGAGGAAAGCAAGTCTTAATCCCATAGAGGAATTGGTTTCTCTTTGTTCTTCTAAGTTCTTTTATTGGCCATTGATTGAAAGCAAGTCTTAATCCATAAGGAATTGGTTTCTCTTTGTTCTTTAAGTTCTTTTGGCCAATGATTGAAAGCAAGCGTTATTCCTTAAGGAATTGGTTTCTCTTTGTTCTTTAAGTTCTTTTGGCCATTGATTGAAAGCAAGTCTTAATCCATAAGGAGTTGGTTTCTCTTTGTTCTTTAAGTTCTTTTGGCCACTGATTGAAAGCAAGTCTTATTCCTTAAGGATTTGGTTTCTCTTTGTTCTTGAAGTTCTTTTGGCCATTGATTGAAAGCAAGTCTTAATCCACAAGGAATTGGTTTCTCTTTGTTCTTTAACCCTTTTGGCCAATGATAGAAAACAAGTCTTATTCCTTAAGGAATTGGTTTCTCTTTGTGCTTTAACTTCTTTTGGCCACTGATTGAAAGGAAGTCTTATTCCTTAAGAATTGGTTTCTCTTTGTTCTTTAAGTTCTTTTGGCCCATTGATTGGAAGCAAGTCTTATTCCATAGGAATTGGTTTCTCTTTGTTCTTTAAGTTCTTTTGGCCATTGATTGAAAGCAAGTCTTAATCCATAAGGAATTGGTTTCTCTTTGTTCTTTAAGTTCTTTTGGCCATTGATTGAAAGCAAGTCTTAATCAGCATAAGGAATTGGTTTTCTCTTTGTTCTTTAAGTTCTTTTTTGGCCATTGATTTGAAAGCTAAGTCTTATTCCATAAGGAGTTGGTTTCTCTTTTTGTTCTTCACCCAAGTTCTTTTTGTTGGCCAGTTGATTGAAAGCAAGTGCCTTATTCCCATAAGGAATTGGTTTCTCTTTGTTCTTACAAAGTTCTTTTGGCCATTAGCCCATTCAGAAAGCTGGAGTCTTATTCCTTAAGGAATTGGATTCTCATTGACTTTCAAGTTCTTTTGGCCATTGATTGAAAGCAAGTCTTAATCCATCAAGAATTGGAACTTCTCTTTGTTCTTCTTTAAGTTCTTTGTGGCCATTGATTGAAAGCAAGTCTTATTCCATTCTGGAGTTGGTTTCTCTTTTGTTACTGTTAAGTTCTTTTGGCCATTGATTGAAAGCGAAGTCTTAGTTCCTTAAGGAACTGGTTTCTCTTTGTTCTTTACAAGTTCTTTTGGCCATTGATTGAAAGCCAGTCTTTAATCCATAAGGAATTGGTTTTCCTCCTTTTTGTTCTTTAAGTTCTTTGTGCCTTTGATTTGAAAGCTCAAGTCTTATTCCTTTAGGAATTGGTTTCTCTTTGTTCTTTAAAGTTCTTTTTTGGCCATTGTTGATTGAAAGCCAAGTCTTAATCCATAAGGAATTGGATTTCTCTTTGTTCTTTAAGTTCTTTTGGCGTCATTGATTGAAAGCTTAAGTCTTATTCCCTTACCAGGAATTGGTTTCTCTTTGTTCTTTAAGTTCTTTTGGCCATTGATTGAAAGCAAGTCTTGAATCCATAAGGAATTGGTTTCTCTTTGTTCTTTAAGTTCTTTTGGCCATTGTGATTGAGAAGCAAGCGTTATTCCCTTAAGGAATTGGTTTCTCTTTTGTTCTTTAAGTTACTTTTGGCCATTGACTTGAAGGCATAAGTCTTAATCCATAAGGAATTGGTTTCTCTTTTGTTCTTTAAGTTCTTGCATTGGCCATTGATGATTGAAAGCAAGTCTTAATCCACTAAGGAATTGGTTTCTCTTTTGTTCTTTAAGTTCTTTTGAGAGATTGATTGAAAGCAAGTCTTAATCCATGAGGAATTGGTTTCTCTTTGTTCTTACTAAAGTTCTTTTTGGCCATTGATTTGAAAGCAAGTCTTAATCCATAAAGGACTTGGTTTCTCTTTGTTCTTTCAAGTTCTTTTGGCCATTGATTGAAAGCAAGTCTTATTCACTTAAGGATTTGAAGTTTCTCTTTTTGTTCTTTAAGTTCTTTTTGGCCATTGATTGAAAGCTGATAGTCTTAATCCAAGCAAGGAATTGGTTTCTCTTTGTTACTTTAAGTTCTTTTGGCCATTGATTGAAAGCAAGTCTTATTCCTTAAGGAACTGGTTTCTCTCTTTTGTTCATTTCAAGTTCTTTTTGCCCATTGATTAGAAAGCAACAGTCTTAATCCATAAGGAATTGGTTTATCTTTGTTCTTTAAGTTCTTTTAGGGCCATTGATTGAAAACAAGTCTTATTCCATAAACTTTGAATTGGTTTCTCTTTGTTCTTTAAGTTCTTTGTTGGCCATTGATTGAAAGCAAGTCTTAATCCATAAAGGGAATTGGTTTCTACTTTCTGTTCTTTAAGTTCCTTTTGGCCATTGAACGTTAGAAAGCAAGTCGATTAATCCATAAGGAATTGGATTTCTCTTTGTTCTTTCAAGTTCTTTTTGGCCATTGATTGAATAGTCAAGTCTTAATCCATCGCAGGAATTGGTTTCTCTTTGTTCTTTACGTTCTTTTGGCCATTGATAGAAAGAAAGTCTTAATCCATAAGGAATTGGTTTCTCTTTGTTCTTTAAGTTCTTTTGGCCATTGATTGAAAGCAAGTCTTAATCCATAAGGAATTGGTTTCTCTTTGTTCTTTAAGTTCTTTTGGCCATTGATTGAAAGCAAGTCTTATTCCTTAAGGAATTGGTTTCTCTTTGTTTTTTAAGTTCTTTTTGGCCGTTGATTGAAAGCAAGTCCTAATCCATAAGGAATTGGTTTCTCTTTGTTCTTTAACATCTTTTGGCCATTGATTGAGAAAGCCAAGTCTTATTCCTTAAGGAATTGGTTTCTCTTTGTTCTTTACCCAGTTTCTTTTGTGCCATTGATTTAGAAAGCAAGTGTCGTTATTCAACATAAGGAATTGGTCTCTCTTTGATCTTTAAGCTCTTTCGGCCATTGATTGAAAGCTAGTCCTAATCCATAAGGAGTTGGTTTCTCTTTGTTCTTTCAGTTCTTTTTGGCCATTGAGTTAGAAAGCAAGTCTCTTATTCCTTAAGGAATTGGTTTCTCTTTGTTCTTTAAGTTCTTTTGGCCATTGATTGAAAGCAAGTCTTAATCCATAAGGAATTGGTTTTCTCTTTGTTCTTTAAGTTCTTTTGGCCATTGATTTGAAAGCAAGTCTTATTCCTTAAAGGTGGTTTCTCTCTTTGTTCTTTAAAAGTTCTTTTGGCCATTGATTGAAAGCAAGTCTTAATTCCATAAGGAATTGAAGTTTTCTCTTTTGTTCTTTAAAGTTCTTTTGGCCTTTTTTTGATTGAAAGCAAGTCTCTTATTCCTTACAGGATTTGGTTTCTCTTTGTTCTTTAGATTCTTTGTGGCCATTGATTTGAAAGCAAGAGTCTTATTCCTTAAGGAATTGGTTTCTCTTTGTTCAATTTAAGTTCTTTTGGCCCATTGATTGAAAGCAAGTCTTAATCCATAACGAATTCGTTTCTCTTTGTTCTTACTCATCTTTTGTCCATTGATTGAAAGCAAGTCTTAATCCGCAAGGAATTACTTTCTCTTTGTTCCTTTAAGTTCTTTTAGCCATTGGGATTGAAAGCAAGTACTTTGATCCATAAGGAATTGGTTTCTCTTTTGTTCTTTAAGTTCTTTTGGCCATTGATTCAAAGCCAAGTCTTAATCACATAAGGAGTTGGTTTCTCTTTGATTCTTTAAGTTCTTTTGGCCATCGATTGAAAGCAAGTCTTATTTCCTTAAGGAATTGGATTTCTCTTTGTTCTTTATAAGTTCTTTTGGCCATTGATTGAAAGCAAGTGCTTAATCCATAAGGAATTGGTTTTCTCTTTGTTCTTCTATCTTCTTTTTGGCCATTGAGATTGAAAGCAAGTCTTATTCCTTACGGAACTGGTTTCTCTTTGTTCTTTAAGTTCTTTTGGCCATTGATTAGAAAGCAAGTCTTAATCCATAGAATTGGTTTCTCTTTGTTCTTTAAGATTCTTTTTTTAGTGCCATTGATTGAAAGCAGTCATATTCCTTAAGGAGTTGGTTTCTCTTTGTTCTTTAAGTTCTTTTTGGCCCATTGATTGAGCATGAAGTCCTAATCCATAAGGAATTGGTTTCTCTTTGTTCTTTAACATCTTTTGGCCATTGATTGAAAGTAAGTCTTAATGCACAAGGAATTGGTTTCTCTTTGTTCTTTAAGTTCTTCTGACCATTGATTGACGGCAAGTCTTAATCCACAAGGAATTGGTTTTGTCTTTGTTCTTGAAGTTCTTTTGTGTCATTGGCATTTGAGCAAGCAAGTCTTAATCCATAAGGAATTGGTTTCTCTTTGTTCTTTTCAAGTTAACTTTTTTGGCCATTGATTGAAAGCAGAGTCTTAATCCATAAGGAATTGGATTTCTGCTTTGTTCTTTAAGTTCTTTTACGGCCCGTGATTGAAAGCAAGTCTTAATCCAAAAGGAATTGGTTTCTCTTTGTTCTTTAAGTTCTTTTGGCCATTGATTGAAAGCAAGTCTTAATCCATAAGGAGTTGGTTTCTCTTTGTTCTTTAAGTTCTTTTGGCCACTGATTGAAAGCAAGTCTTATTCCATACAGGATTTGGTTTATCTTTGTTCTTGAAGATTCTTTTGGCCATTGATTGAAAGCAAGTCTTAATCCATAAGAGATTGGTTTCTCTTTTGTTCTTTAAGTTCTTTTGGCCATTGATTGAAAGCCAAGTCTTATTCCTTGGGGAATTGGTTTCTCTTTGTTCTTTAAGATTCCTTTTTGGCCCATTGATTGAAAGCAAGTCTTAATCCATAAGGAGTTGGTTTCTCTTTGTTCTTTAAGTTCTTTTGGCCACTGATTGAAAGCAAGTCTTATTCCTTCAAGGGTGGTTTCCTCTTTGTTAGATTCAAGTTCTTTTTGGCCATTTGATTGAGAAGCAAGTCTTAATGCATAAGGAATTGGTTTCTGTTTGTTCTTTAAGTTCGTTAATCAATGATTGGCTTAGCGTTATTCCTTAGGGGTGGTTTCTCTTGTTCTTTAGAAAGTTAACTTGGCCATTAGATTGAAAGCAAGTCTTAATCCCATAAGGAATTGGTTTCTCTTTTGTTCAATTTAAGTTCTTTTTGGCCCATTGATTGAAAGCAAGTCTTAATCCATAGCAGGATTTGGTTTCTCTTTTGTTCTTTAAGTTCTTTTAGTGTGCCGTTGATTGAAAGCGAGTACTTGTCCATAAGGAATTCTCAGATTTCTCTTTGTTGTTTAAGTTCTTTTGGCCATTGATTTAAAGCAAGTCTTAATCCATAAGGGGTGTGGTTTCTCTTTGTTCTTAGCTTTAACATCTTTGGCCATTAGTTAAGCGAAATGCTTATTACGTTCACGGGTGCTTTACTTTATTCGCTACGTTAGGGCGGCATTGATTGAGAAAGCAAGTCTTAATCGGCCATAAGGAATTGGTTTACTCTTCTTTGTTCTTTTCAAGCTTCTTTTGGCCATTGATTGAAAGCATAAGTCTTAATCCATAAGGGTGGTTTATATTCTTTTGTTCTTTAAGTTCTTTTGGCCATTGATTGAAAGCAAGTCTTATTCATACGGAATTGGTTTCTCTTTTGTTCTTTAAGTTTATTTGGCGCATTGATTGAAAGCCAGTCTTAATTCGCCATAAGAGAATTGGTTCTCTTTGTTCTTTCTAAGTTCTTTTGGCCATTGATTGAAAGCAAGTGCTTAATCACATACGGAGTTCGGTTTCTCTTTGTTCTTTAAGTTCTTTTGGCTTACATTGATTGAAAGCAAGTCTTAATCCTTAAGGAATTGGTTTCTCTTTGTTCTTTAACTTCTTTTGGCCATTGATTGAAAGCAAGCGTTATTCCTTAAGGAATTGGTTTCTCTTTGTTCTTTTCTTTAAGTTCTTTTGGCATTGATTTCAGGCATTGATTGAAAGCAAGTCTTATTCCCATAGGAATTGGTTTCTCTTTGTTTTTTAAGTTCTTTTGGACACTGATTGAAAGCAAGTCTTAATCCATCAAAGGTGGTTTCTCTTTGTTCTTTAACATCTTTTGGCCATTGATTGAAAGCAAGTCTTATTAATCCAAAAGGAATTGGTTTCTCTTTGTTCTTTAAGTTCTTTCGGCCATTGATTGAAAGCAAGTCTTCAATCCCGCCAAAGAATTGGTTTTCTCTTTGTTCTTTAACATCTTTGAACCACCATTGATTGAAGTGCCATGCAGATTGGTTTCCCTTTGTTCATCGTTCTTTTGGCCATTGATTGAAAGCGATGTGTCCCAATAAGGGTGAAAGCCTGTTTGTTCTTTAACTTCTTTTGGCGTGGTGAGCACATGAGTCCTTAATCCATAAGGAATTGGTTTCTCTTTGTTCTTTTCAAGTTCTTTTGGCCAATGATTGAAAGCAAATGCGTTATTCCTTAAGAGAGTTGGTTTACTCTTTGTTCTTTAAGTTCTTTTGAGATTGATTGAAAGCAAGTCTTAATCCATAAGGATTTGGATTTCTCTTTGTTCTTGAAGTTCTTTTAGGCCATTGATTGAAAGCAAGTCTTCAATCCATAAGGAATTGGTTTCTCTTTGTTCTTTAAAGTTCTTTTGGCCATTGATTGAAAGCTTAAGTCTTAATCCATAAGGAATTGGTTTCTCTTTGTTCTTTGAAAGTTCTTTTGGCCATTGATTGAAAGCAAGTCTTAATCCATTCGCCAAGGAATTGGTTTCTCTTTGTTCTTGAAGTTCTTTTGGCCATTGATTGAAAGCAAGTCTTAATCCATAAGGAATTGGTTTCTCTCTTTGTTCTTTAAGTTCTTTTTGGCCATTGATTGAAAGCAAGTCTTAATCCGCTAAGGAGATTGGTTTCTCTTTTGTTCTTTTCTAAGTTCCTTTGGCCATTGATTTGAAAGCAAGTCTTAATCGCATAAGGAATTGGTTTCTCTTTGTTCTTTAAGTTCTTTTGTGCCATTGATTAGAAAGCATAGTCTTATTATCCATCAGGAATTGGTTTCTCTTTGTTCTTTAAGTTCTTTCGGCCATTGATTGAAAGCAAGTCT
>CM062531.1:75087878-75129072 GCA_031439595.1 Pterocarpus santalinus | reverse complement strand
CTTAAAGAAACCAATTCAAGATTAAGAAACTTGCTCAATTCCTTATGGATTAAGACTTGCTTTCAATCAATGGCCAAAGAACTTAAAGAACAAAGAGAAACCAATTCCTTATGGAATAAGACTTGCTTTCAATCAATGGCCAAAAGAACTTAAAGAACAAAGAGAAACCAATTCCTTATGGATTAAGACTTGCTTTCAATCAATGGCCAAAAGAACTTAAGAACAAAGAGAAACCAATTCCTTATGGAATAAGACTTGCTTTCAATCAATGGCCAAAAGAACTTAAAGAACAAAGAAACCAATTCCTTATGGATTAAGACTTGCTTTCAATCAATGGCCAAAGAACTTAAAGAACAAGAGAAACCAATTCCTTAAGGAATAAGACTTGCTTTCAATCAATGGCCAAAAGAACTTAAGAACAAGAGAAACCAATTCCTTATGGATTAAGACTTGCTTTCAATCAATGGCCAAAGAACTTAAAGAACAAGAGAAACCAATTCCTTATGGATTAAGACTTGCTTTCAATCAATGGCCAAAGAACTTAAAGAACAAAGAGAAACCAATTCCTTATGGATTAAGACTTGCTTTCAATCAATGGCCAAAGAACTTAAAGAACAAAGCAACACCAATTCCTTATGGATTAAGACTTGCTTTCAATCAATGGCCAAAAGAACTTAAAGAACAAAGAGAAACCAATTCCTTATGGATTAAGACTTGCTTTCAATCAATGGCCCAAAGAACTTAAAGAACAAAGAAAACCAATTCCTTATGGATTAAGACTTGCTTTCAATCAATGGCCAAAGAACTTAAGAAAAAGAGAAACCAATTCCTTAAGGAATAAGACTTGCTTTCAATCAGTGGCCAAAAGAACTTAAAGAACAAAGAGAAACCAATTCCTTATGGATTAAGACTTGCTTTCAATCAATGGCCAAAGAACTTAAGAACAAGAGAAACCAATTCCGTAAGGAATAAGGCTTGCTTTCAATCAAAGGCCAAAAGAACTTAAAGAACAAAGAGAAACCAATTGCTTAAGGAATAAGACTTGCCTTCAGTCAATGGCCAAAGAACTTAAGGAACAAAGAGAAACCAATTCCTTATGTATTAAGACTTGCTTTCAATCGATGGCCAAAAAGAACTTAAAGAACAAAGAGAAACCAATTCCCTATGGATTAAGACTTGCTTTCAATCAATGGCCAAAAGAACTTAAAAAACAAAGAAAAACCAATTCCTTAAGGAATAAGACATGCTTTCAATCAATGGCCAAAAGAACAAAAAGAAACCAATTCCTTATGGAATAAGACTTGCTTTCAATCAAAGGCCAAAAGAACTTAAAGAACAAAGAGAAACCAATTCCTTATGGAATAAGACTTGCTTTCAATCAATGGCCAAAAGAACTTAAAGAACAAGAGAAACCAATTCCTTATGGAATAAGACTTGCTTTCAATCAATGGCCAAAAAGAACTTAAGAACAAGAGAAAACCAATTCCTTATGGAACAAGACTTGCTTTCAATCAAAGGCCAAAAGAACTTAAAGAACAAAGAGAAACCAATTCCTTATGGATTAAGACTTTCTTTCAGTCAACGGCCAAAAGAACTTAAAGAACAAAGAGAAACCAATTCCTTATGGAATGAGACTTGCTTTCAGTCAACGGCCAAAAGATCTTAAAGAACAAAGAGTAACCAATTCCTTACGGAATAAGACTTGCTTTCAATCAATGGCCAAAAAAACATAAAGAACAAAGGGAAACCAATTCCTTATGGATTAAGACTTGCTTCCAATCAATCCGCAAAAGAACTTGAAGGTCAAAGAGAGACCATTTCCTTATGGATTAAGGCTTGTTTTCAATCAACGGCAAAAAGAACATAAACAAAAAAGAGAAACCAATTCCTTATGGAACAAGACTTGCTTTCAATCAATGGCCAAAACAACTTAAAGAACTAAGAGAAACCAATTCCTTATGGATTAAGACTTGCTTTCAATCAATGGCCAAAAGAACTTAAAGAACAAAGAGAAACCAATTCCTTATGGAATAAGACTTGCTTTCAATCAATCTCCAAAAGAACTTAAAGAAAAAGAGAAACCAATTCCTTAAGGAATAAGACTTGCTTTCAATCAATGGCCAAAAAGAACTTAAAGAACAAAGAGAAACCAATTCCTTATGGATTAAGACTTGCTTTCAATCAATGGCCAAATGAACTTAAAGAACAAAGAGAAACGAATTCCTTATGGAATAAGACTTGCTTTCAATCAATGGCCAAAGAACTTAAAGAACAAAGAGAAACCAATTCCTTATGGATTAAGACTTGCTTTCAATCAATGGCCAAAAGAACTTAAAAAACAAAGATAAACCAATTCCTTATGGATTAAGACTTGCTTTCAATCAATGGCCAAAGAACTTAAAGAACAAAGAGAAACCAATTCCTTAGGGATTAAGACTTGCTTCTAATCAATCTCCGAAAGAACTTAAAGGTCAAAGAGAAACCAATACCTTAAGGAATAAGCCTTGCTTTCAATCAACGGCCAAAAGAACTTAAGAACAAAGAGAAACCAATTCCTTATGGATTAAGACTTGCCTTCAATCAATGGCCAAAGAACTTAAAGAACAAGAGAAACCAATTCGTTATGGAATAAGACTTGCTTTCAATCAGTGGCAAAAGAACTTAAAGAACAAAGAGAAACCAACTCCTTATGGATTAAGACTTGCTTTCAATCAATGGCCAAAAGAACTTAAAGAACAAAGAGAAGCCAATTCCTTACAGAATAAGACTTGCTTTCAATCAACGGCCAAAAGAACTTAAGAACAAAGAGAAACCAATTCCTTATGGATTAAGACTTGCTTTCAATCAATGGCCAAAAGAACTTAAAGAACAGACAGAAACCAATTCCTTATGGAATAACACTTGCTTTCAATCATTGGTCAAAAGAACTTAAAGAACAAAGAGAAACTAATTCCTTATGGGTTAAGACTTGCTTTCAATCAATGGCCCAAAGAACGTAAGGAACAAAGGGAAACCAATTCCGTAAGGAATAAGACTTGCTTTCAATCAATGGCCCAAAGATGTTAAAGAACTAAGAGAAACCAATTCCTTATGGATTAAGACTTGCTTTAAATCAATCTCCAAAAGAACTTAAAGAGCAAAGAGAAACCAATTCCTTAAGGAATAAGACTTGCTTTCAATCAATGGCCAAAAGAAGTTAAAGAACAAAGAGAAACCAATTCCTTATGGATTAAGACTTGCTTTCAATCAACGGCCAAAAGAACTTAAGAACAAACAGAAACCAATTCCTTATGGATTAAGACTTGCTTTCAATCAATGGCCAAAGAAGTTAAAGAACAAAGAGAAACCAACTCCTTATGGATTAAGACTTGCTTTCAATCAATGGCCGAAAGAACTTAAAGAACAAAGAGAAACCAATTCCTTTTGGATTAAGACTTGCTTTCAATCAATGGCCAAAACAACTTGAAGAACAAAGAGAAACCAATTCCTTATGGATTAAGACTTGCTTTCAATCAATGGCCAAAAGAACTTAAAGAACAAAGAGAAATCAATTCCATATGCAATAAGACTTGCCTTTGATCAACGGCCAAAAGAACCTAAGGAACAAACAGAAACCAATTTCTTATGGATTAAGACTTGCTTTCAATCGATGGCCAAAAGATCTTTAAGAACATAGAGAAACCAAATCCTTAAGGAATAAGACTTGCTTTCAATCAGTGGCAAAAGAACTTAAAGACCAAAGAGAACCCAACTCTTTATGGATTAACACTTGCTTTCAATCAATGGCCAAAAGAACTTAAAGAACAACGAGAAACCAAATCCTTAAGGAATAAGACTTGCTTTCAATCAGTGGCCAAAAGAACTTAAAGAACAAAGAGAAACCAACTCCTTATGGATTAAGACTTGCTTTCAATCAATGGCCAAAAGAACTTAAAGAACAAAGAGAAACCAATTCCTTAAGGAATAACGCTTGCTTTCAATCATTGGCCAAAAGAACTTAAAGAACAAAGAGAAACCAATTCCTTATGGATTAAGACTTGCTTTCAATCAATGGCCAAAGAACTTAAGAACAAGAGAAACCAATTCCTTATGGATTAAGACTTGCTTTCAATCAATGGCCAAAAAGAACTTAGAGGAGGCACAGAAACCAATTCCGTAAGGAATAAGACTTGCTTTCAATCAATGGCCAAAAGAACTTAAAGAACAAAGAGAAACCAATTCCCTATGGATTAAGACTTGCTTTCAATCAATGGCCCAAAGAACTTAAAGAACAAAGAGAAACCAATTCCTTATGGAATAAGACTTGCTTTCAATCAATGGCCAAAAGAAGTTAAAGAACAAAGAGAAACCAATTCCTTATGGATTAAGACTTGCTTTCAATCAATGGCCAAAAGAAGTTAAAGAACAAAGAGAAACCAATTCCTTATGGAATAAGACTTGCTTTCAATCAATGGCCAAAAGAACTTAAAGAATAAAGAGAAACCAATTCCTTATGGATTAAGACTTGCTTTCAATCAATCTCCAAAAGACCCAAAAGAGCTAAGAGAAACCAATTCCTTAAGGAATAAGACTTGGTTTCAATCAGTGGCCAAAAGAACATAAAGAACAAAGAGAAACCAATTCCTTATGGAATAAGACTTGCGGTCAATCAATGGCCAAAAGAAGTTAAAGAACAAAGAGAAACCAATTCCTTATGGATTAAGACTTGCTTTCAATCAATGGCCAAAGAACTTAAAGAACAAAGAAACCAATTCCTTATGGATTAAGACTTGCTTTCAATCAATGGCCAAAGAACTTAAAGAACAAGAGAAACCAATTCCTTATGGAATAAGACTTGCTTACAATCAATGGCGCAAAGATCTTAAAGAACAAAGAGAAACCATTTCCTTATGGATTAAGACTTGCTTTCAATCAATGGCCAAAAGAACTTAAAGAACAAAGAGAAACCAATTCCTTATGGATTAAGACTTGCTTTCAATCAATGGCCAAAAGAACTTAAAGAACAAAGAGAAACCAATTCCTTATGAATTAAGACTTGCTTTCAATCAATGGCCATAAGAACTTAAAGAATAAAGAGAAACCAATTCCTTATGGAATAAGACTTGCTTTCAATCAATGGCCAAAGAACTTAAAGAACAAAGAAACCAATTCCTTATGGATTAAGACTTGCTTTCAATCAATGGCCAAAAGAACTTGAAGAACAAAGAGAAACCAATTCCTTATGGATTAAGACTTGCTTTCAATCAATGGCCAAAGAACTTAAAGAACAAGAGAAACCAATTCCTTATGGATTAAGACTTGCTTTCAATCAATGGCCAAAAGAACTTAAAGAACAAGAGAAACCAATTCCTTATGCAATAAGACTTGCTTTCTATCAATGGCCCAAAGAAGTTAAAGAACAAAGAGAAACCAATTCCTTATGGATTAAGATTTGCTTTCAATCAATGGTCGAAAGAACTTACAGAACAAAGAGAAACCAATTCCTTATGAATTAAGACTTGCTTTCAATTAATGGCCAAAAGAACTTGAAGAACAAAGAAACCAATTCCTTATGGATTAAGACTTGCTTTCAATCAATGGCCAAAGAACTTAAGAACAAGAGAAACCAATTCCTTATGGAATAAGACTTGCTTTCAATCAATGGCCAAAGAACTTAAAGAACAAAGAAACCAATTCCTTATGGATTAAGACTTGCTTTCAATCAATGGCCAAAAGAACTTAAAGAACAAGAGAAACCAATTCCTTATGGAATAAGACTTGCTTTCAATCAATGGCCAAAGAACTTAAAGAACAAGAGAAACCAATTCCTTATGGATTAAGACTTGCTTTCAATCAATGGCCAAAGAACTTAAAGAACAAAGAGAAACCAATTCCTTATGGAATAAGACTTGCTTTCAATCAATGGCCAAAGAACTTAAAGAACAAAGAGAAACCAATTCCTTATGGATTAAGACTTGCTTTCAATCAATGGCCAAAGAACTTAAAGAACAAGAGAAACCAATTCCTTATGGAATAAGACTTGCTTTCAATCAATGGCGAGAAGAACTTAAAGAACAAAGAGAAACCAATTCCTTATGGATTAAGACTTGCTTTCAATCAACGGCCAAAAGAACTTAAGAACAAAGAGAAACCAATTCCTTGTGGATTAAGACTTGCTTTCAATCAATGGCCAAAACAAATTAAAGAACAAAGAGAAACCAATTCCCTATGGATTAAGACTTGCTTTCAATCAATGGCCAAAGAACATAAAGAAGAAAGAAAATCCAATTCCTTGTGGATTAAGACTTGCTTTCAATCAATGGCCAAAAGAACTTAAAGAACAAAGAGAAACCAATTCCTTATGGATTAAGACTTGCTTTCAATCAATGGCCAAAAGAACTTAAAGAACAAGAGAAACCAATTCCTTATGGATTAAGACTTGCTTTCAATCAATGGCCAAAGAACTTAAGAACGAAGAGAAACCAATTCCTTATGGATTAAGACTTGCTTTCAATCAATGGCCAAAAGAACTTGAAAGTCAAACAGAAACCAATTCCTTATGGATTAAGACTTGCTTTCAATCAATGGCCAAAAGAACTTAAGGAATAAGACTTGCTTTCAATCAGTGGCCAAAAGAACATAAAGAACAAAGAGAAACCAATTCCTGATGGAATAAGACTTGCTTTCAATCAATGGCCAAAACAAGTTAAAGAACAAAGAAACCAATTCCTTATGGAATAAGACTTGCTTTCAATCAATGGCCGAAAGATGTTAAAGAACAAAGAGAGACCAATTCCTTATGGATTAAGACTTGCTTTCAATCAATGGCCAAAGAACTTAAAGAACAAGAGAAACCAATTCCTTATGGATTAAGACTTGCTTTCAATCAATGGCCAAAAGAACTTAAGAGAGAAAGAGAAACCAATTCCTTATGGAATAAGACTTGCTTTTCAATCAATGGCCAAAGAACTTAAAGAACAAAGAGAAACCAATTCCTTATGGATTAAGACTTGCTTTCAATCAATGGCCAAAGAACTTAAAGAACAAAGAGAAACCAATTCCTTATGGAATAAGACTTGCTTTCAATCAATGGCCAAAGAACTTAAAGAACAAGAGAAACCAATTCCTTATGGATTAAGATTTGCTTTCAATCAATGGTCCAAAGAACTTAAAGAACAAAGAGAAACCAATTCCTTATGGATTAAGACTTGCTTTCAATCAATGGCCAAAAGAACTTAAAGAACAAAGAGAAACCAATTCCTTATGGATTAAGACTTGCTTTCAATCAATGGCCAAAAAGAACTTAAAGAACAAAGAAAACCAAATCCTTAAGGAATAAGACTTGCTTTCAATCAGTGGCAAAAGAACTTAAGGAACAAAGAGAAACCAACTCCTTATGGATTAAGACTTGCTTTCAATCAATGGCCAAAAGAACTTAAAGAACAAAGAGAAACCAATTCCTTATGGAATAAGACTTGCTTTCAATCAATCGCCAAAAGAAGTTAAAGAACAAAGAGAAACCAATTCCTTAAGGAATAAGACTTGCTTTCAATCAGTGGCCAAAAGAACTTAAAGACCAAAGAGAAACCAATTCCTTATGGATTAAGACTTGCTTTCAATCAATGGCCAAAAGAAATTAAAGAACAAAAGGAAACTAATTCCTTATGGAATAAGACTTGCATTCAACCAATGGCCAAAAGAACTATAAGAACAAAGAGAAACTAATTCCTTATGGATTAAGACTTGCTTCCAATCAATGTCCAAAGAACTTAAAGAACAAGAGAAACCAATTCCTTATGGACTAAGACATGCTTTCAGTTAATGGCCAAAGGAACTTAAAGAACAAAGAGAAACCAATTCCTTATGGATTAAGACTTGCTTTCAATCAATGGCCAAAAGAACTTAAAGAACAAAGAGAAACCAATTCCTTGTGGATTCAGACTTGTTTTCAATCAATGGCCAAAGAACTTAAAGAACAAGATAAACCAATTCCTTATGGATTAAGACTTGCTTTCAATGAATGTCCAAAAGAACTTAAAGAACAAAGAGAAACCAATTCCTTATGGAATAAGACTTGCTTTCAATCAATGGCCAAAGAACTTAAAGAACAAGAGAAACCAATTCCTTATGGATTAAGACTTGCTTTCAATCAATGGCCAAAGAACTTAAAGAACAAGAGAAACCAATTCCTTATGGAATAAGACTTGCTTTCAATCAATGGCCAAAGAACTTAAGAACAAAGAGAAACCAATTCCTTATGGATTAAGACTTGCTTTCAATCAATGGCCAAAAGAACTTAAAGAACAAGAGAAACCAATTCCTTATGGATTAAGACTTGCATTCAATCAATGGCCTAAAGAAATTTACGAACAAAGAAAGCAATTCGTTATGAAATGAGACTTGCTTGCTGTCAACGGCCTAAAGAACTTAAAGAACGAAGAGAAGCCAATTCCTTATGGATTAAGACTTGCTTTCAATCAATGGCCAAAGAACTTAAAGAACAAGAGAAACCAATTCCTTATGGATTAAGACTTGCTTTCAATCAATGGCCAAAAGAACTTAAAGAACAAGAGAAACCAATTCCTTATGGATTAAGACTTGCTTTCAATCAATGGCCAAAGAACTTAAAGAACAAGAGAAACCAATTCCTTATGGATTAAGACTTGCTTTCAATCAATGGCCAAAAGAACTTAAAGAACAAGAGAAACCAATTCCTTATGGAATAAGACTTGCTTTCAATCAATGGCCAAAGAACTTAAAGAACAAGAGAAACCAATTCCTTATGGAATAAGACTTGCTTTCAATCAATGGCCAAAGAACTTAAAGAACAAAGAGAAACCAATTCCTTATGGATTAAGACTTGCTTTCAATCAATGGCCAAAGAACTTAAAGAACAAAAGAAACCAATTCCTTATGGATTAAGACTTGCTTTCAATCAATGGCCAAAGAACTTAAGAACAAAGAGAAACCAATTCCTTATGGATTAAGACTTGCTTTCAATCAATGGCCAAAGAACTTAAAGAACAAAGAAACCAATTCCTTATGGATTAAGACTTGCTTTCAATCAATGGCCAAAGAACTTAAAGAACAAAGAGAAACCAATTCCTTATGGATTAAGACTTGCTTTCAATCAATGGCCAAAGAACTTAAAGAACAAAGAGAAACCAATTCCTTATGGATTAAGACTTGCTTTCAATCAATGGCCAAAGAACTTAAAGAACAAGAGAAACCAATTCCTTATGGATTAAGACTTGCTTTCAATCAATGGCCAAAAGAACTTAAAGAACAAGAGAAACCAATTCCTTATGGAATAAGACTTGCTTTCAATCAATGGCCAAAAAGAACTTAAGAACAAGAGAAACCAATTCCTTATGGATTAAGACTTGCTTTCAATCAATGGCCAAAGAACTTAAAGAACAAAGAGAAACCAATTCCTTATGGAATAAGACTTGCTTTCAATCAATGGCCAAAGAACTTAAAGAACAAGAGAAACCAATTCCTTATGGATTAAGACTTGCTTTCAATCAATGGCCAAAGAACTTAAAGAGCAAAGACAAACCAATTGCTTGTGCATTAAGACTTGCTTTCAATGAATGGCCAAAGAACGTAAGGAACACAGGGAAACCAATTCCGTAAGGAATAAGACTTGCTTTCAATCAATGGCCCAAAGATGTTAAAGAACAAAGAGAAACCAATTCCTTATGGACTAAGACTTGCTTTCAATCAATGGCCAAAAAGAACTTAAAGAAAAAGAGAAACCAATTCCTGAAGGAATAAGACTTGCTTTCAATCAGTGGCCAAAAGAACTTAAAGAACAAAGAGAAACCAATTCCTTATGGATTAAGACTTGCGTTCAGTCAATGGCCAAAAGAAGTTAAAGAACAAAGAGAAACCAATTTCGTAAGGAATAAGACTTGCTTTCAATCAATGGTCCAAAGATGTTAAAGAACAAAGAGAAACCAATTCCTTATGGATTAAGACTTGCTTTCAATCAATGGTCCAAAGATGTTAAAGAACAAAGAGAAACCAATTCCTTATGGATTAAGACTTGCTTTCAATCAATGGCCAAAGAACTTAAGAACGAAGGGAAACCAAGTCCTTATGGAATAAGACTTGCTTTCAATCAATGGCCAAAAGAACTTGAAAGACAAACAGAACCCAATTCCTTATGGATTAAGACTTGCTTTCAATCAATGGCCAAAGAACTTAAAGAACAAGAGAAACCAATTCCTTATGGAATAAGACTTGCTTTCAATCAATGGCCAAAGAACTTAAAGAACAAGAGAAACCAATTCCTTATGGATTAAGACTTGCTTTCAATCAATGGCCAAAGAACTTAAAGAACAAAGAAACCAATTCCTTATGGAATAAGACTTGCATTCAATCAATGGCCAAAAGAACTTAAAGAATAAAGAGAAACCAATTCCTTATGGAATATGACTTGTATTCAATCAATGGCCCAAAGAACGTAAAGAACAAAGAGGAACCAATTACTTATGGAATAAGACTTGCTTTCAAACAATGGCCAAAATAACTTAAAGAACAAAGAGGAACTAATTCCTTTGGGATTAAGATATGCTTGCAATGAATGGCCAAAGGAACTAAAAGAAAAAAGAGAAACCAATTCCTCATGGATTAAGACTTACTTTTAATCAATGGCCAAAAGAAGTTAAAGAAAAAAGAGAAACCAATTCCTTATGGATTAAGACTTGCTTTCAATCAATGGCCAAAGAACTTAAAGAACAAGAGAAACCAATTCCTTATGGAATAAGACTTGCTTTCAATCAATGGCCAAAGAACTTAAAGAACAAGAGAAACCAATTCCTCATGGATTAAGACTTACTTTTAATCAATGGCCAAAAGAAGTTAAAGAAAAAAGAGAAACCAATTCCTTATGGATTAAGACTTGCTTCCAATCAATGGCCAAAAGAACTTAAAGAAAAAAGAGAAACCAATTCCTTAGGGATTAAGACTTGCTTTCAATCAATTCCCAAAGGAACTAAAAGAACAAAGAGAAACCAATTCCTTATGGAATAAGACTTGCTTTCAATCAATGGCCAAATAACTTAAAGAACAAAGAGAAACCAATTCCTTATGGATTAAGACTTGCTTTCAATCAATGGCCAAAAGAACTTAAAGAATAAAGAGAAACCAATTCCTTAAGGATTAAGACTTGCTTTCAATCAATCGCAAAAGGAACTTAAAGAATAAAGAAAAACCAATTCCTTAAGGATTAGGACTTGCTTTCAATCAATGGCCAAAGAACTTAAAGAACAAAGAGAAACCAATTCCTTATGGAATAAGAGTTGCTTTCAATCAATGGCCAAAGAACTTAAAGAACAAAGAGAAACCAATTCCTTATGGATTAAGACTTGCTTTCAATCAATGGCCAAAGAACTTAAAGAACAAGAGAAACCAATTCCTTATGGATTAAGACTTGCTTTCAATCAATGGCCAAAAGAACTTAAAGAACAAGAGAAACCAATTCCTTATGGATTAAGACTTGCTTTCAATCAATGGCCAAAGAACTTAAGAACAAAGAGAAACCAATTCCTTATGGATTAAGACTTGCTTTCAATCAATGGCCAAAAGAACTTAAAGAACAAGAGAAACCAATTCCTTATGGAATAAGACTTGCTTTCAATCAATGGCCAAAGAACTTAAAGAACAAAGAGAAACCAATTCCTTATGGATTAAGACTTGCTTTCAATCAATGGCCAAAGAACTTAAAGAACAAGAGAAACCAATTCCTTATGGAATAAGACTTGCTTTCAATCAATGGCCAAAGAACTTAAAGAACAAAGAGAAACCAATTCCTTATGGATTAAGACTTGCTTTCAATCAATGGCCAAAAGAACTTAAAGAACAAAGAAACCAATTCCTTATGGATTAAGACTTGCTTTCAATCAATGGCCAAAGAACTTAAAGAACAAAGAGAAACCAATTCCTTATGGAATAAGACTTGCTTTCAATCAATGGCCAAAGAACTTAAAGAACAAGAGAAACCAATTCCTTATGGATTAAGACTTGCTTTCAATCAATGGCCAAAGAACTTAAAGAACAAGAGAAACCAATTCCTTATGGATTAAGACTTGCTTTCAATCAATGGCCAAAAGAACTTAAAGAACAAAGAGAAACCAATTCCTTATGGAATAAGACTTGCTTTCAATCAATGGCCAAAGAACTTAAGAACAAGAGAAACCAATTCCTTATGGATTAAGACTTGCTTTCAATCAATGGCCAAAAGAACTTAAAGAACAAGAGAAACCAATTCCTTATGGAATAAGACTTGCTTTCAATCAATGGCCAAAGAACTTAAGAACAAAGAGAAACCAATTCCTTATGGATTAAGACTTGCTTTCAATCAATGGCCAAAAGAACTTAAGAACAAGAGAAACCAATTCCTTATGGATTAAGACTTGCTTTCAATCAATGGCCAAAAGAACTTAAAGAACAAAGAGAAACCAATTCCTTATGGATTAAGACTTGCTTTCAATCAATGGCCAAAGAACTTAAAGAACAAGAGAAACCAATTCCTTATGGATTAAGACTTGCTTTCAATCAATGGCCAAAGAACTTAAAGAACAAAGAGAAACCAATTCCTTATGGATTAAGACTTGCTTTCAATCAATGGCCAAAAGAACTTAAAGAACAAAGAGAAACCAATTCCTTATGGAATAAGACTTGCTTTCAATCAATGGCCAAAGAACTTAAAGAACAAAGAGAAACCAATTCCTTATGGATTAAGACTTGCTTTCAATCAATGGCCAAAGAACTTAAAGAACAAAGAGAAACCAATTCCTTATGGATTAAGACTTGCTTTCAATCAATGGCCAAAAGAACTTAAAGAACAAGAGAAACCAATTCCTTATGGAATAAGACTTGCTTTCAATCAATGGCCAAAGAACTTAAAGAACAAAGAGAAACCAATTCCTTATGGATTAAGACTTGCTTTCAATCAATGGCCAAAGAACTTAAAGAACAAGAGAAACCAATTCCTTATGGATTAAGACTTGCTTTCAATCAATGGCCAAAAGAACTTAAAGAACAAAGAAAACCAATTCCTTATGGATTAAGACTTGCTTTCAATCAATGGCCAAAGAACTTAAGAACAAAGAGAAACCAATTCCTTATGGAATAAGACTTGCTTTCAATCAATGGCCAAAAGAACTTAAAGAACAAAGAGAAACCAATTCCTTATGGAATAAGACTTGCTTTCAATCAATGGCCAAAGAACTTAAAGAACAAGAGAAACCAATTCCTTATGGATTAAGACTTGCTTTCAATCAATGGCCAAAGAACTTAAAGAACAAAGAGAAACCAATTCCTTATGGAATAAGACTTGCTTTCAATCAATGGCCAAAAGAACTTAAAGAACAAGAGAAACCAATTCCTTATGGATTAAGACTTGCTTTCAATCAATGGCCAAAGAACTTAAAGAACAAGAGAAACCAATTCCTTATGGATTAAGACTTGCTTTCAATCAATGGCCAAAGAACTTAAAGAACAAAGAGAAACCAATTCCTTATGGATTAAGACTTGCTTTCAATCAATGGCCAAAGAACTTAAAGAACAAAGAGAAACCAATTCCTTATGGAATAAGACTTGCTTTCAATCAATGGCCAAAAGAACTTAAAGAACAAAGAGAAACCAATTCCTTATGGATTAAGACTTGCTTTCAATCAATGGCCAAAGAACTTAAAGAACAAAGAGAAACCAATTCCTTATGGAATAAGACTTGCTTTCAATCAATGGCCAAAAGAACTTAAAGAACAAGAGAAACCAATTCCTTATGGATTAAGACTTGCTTTCAATCAATGGCCAAAAGAACTTAAAGAACAAGAGAAACCAATTCCTTATGGATTAAGACTTGCTTTCAATCAATGGCCAAAGAACTTAAAGAACAAGAGAAACCAATTCCTTATGGATTAAGACTTGCTTTCAATCAATGGCCAAAGAACTTAAAGAACAAGAGAAACCAATTCCTTATGGAATAAGACTTGCTTTCAATCAATGGCCAAAGAACTTAAAGAACAAAGAGAAACCAATTCCTTATGGATTAAGACTTGCTTTCAATCAATGGCCAAAGAACTTAAAGAACAAGAGAAACCAATTCCTTATGGAATAAGACTTGCTTTCAATCAATGGCCAAAAGAACTTAAAGAACAAGAGAAACCAATTCCTTATGGATTAAGACTTGCTTTCAATCAATGGCCAAAGAACTTAAAGAACAAGAGAAACCAATTCCTTATGGAATAAGACTTGCTTTCAATCAATGGCCAAAGAACTTAAAGAACAAAGAGAAACCAATTCCTTATGGATTAAGACTTGCTTTCAATCAATGGCCAAAGAACTTAAAGAACAAAGAGAAACCAATTCCTTATGGATTAAGACTTGCTTTCAATCAATGGCCAAAAGAACTTAAAGAACAAGAGAAACCAATTCCTTATGGATTAAGACTTGCTTTCAATCAATGGCCAAAGAACTTAAAGAACAAGAGAAACCAATTCCTTATGGAATAAGACTTGCTTTCAATCAATGGCCAAAAGAACTTAAAGAACAAGAAACCAATTCCTTATGGATTAAGACTTGCTTTCAATCAATGGCCAAAGAACTTAAAGAACAAAGAGAAACCAATTCCTTATGGATTAAGACTTGCTTTCAATCAATGGCCAAAGAACTTAAGAACAAGAGAAACCAATTCCTTATGGAATAAGACTTGCTTTCAATCAATGGCCAAAGAACTTAAAGAACAAAGAGAAACCAATTCCTTATGGATTAAGACTTGCTTTCAATCAATGGCCAAAAGAACTTAAAGAACAAGAGAAACCAATTCCTTATGGATTAAGACTTGCTTTCAATCAATGGCCAAAGAACTTAAAGAACAAAGAGAAACCAATTCCTTATGGATTAAGACTTGCTTTCAATCAATGGCCAAAGAACTTAAAGAACAAAGAAACCAATTCCTTATGGATTAAGACTTGCTTTCAATCAATGGCCAAAGAACTTAAAGAACAAAGAGAAACCAATTCCTTATGGAATAAGACTTGCTTTCAATCAATGGCCAAAGAACTTAAAGAACAAAGAGAAACCAATTCCTTATGGATTAAGACTTGCTTTCAATCAATGGCCAAAGAACTTAAAGAACAAAGAAACCAATTCCTTATGGATTAAGACTTGCTTTCAATCAATGGCCAAAGAACTTAAAGAACAAAGAGAAACCAATTCCTTATGGATTAAGACTTGCTTTCAATCAATGGCCAAAGAACTTAAAGAACAAGAGAAACCAAATCCTTATGGAATAAGACTTGCTTTCAATCAATGGCCAAAGGAAGTTAAAGAATAAAGAGAAACCAATTCCTTATGGATTAAGACTTGCTTTCAATCAATGGCCAAAGAACTTAAAGAACAAGAGAAACCAATTCCTTATGGATTAAGACTTGCTTTCAATCAATGGCCAAAGAACTTAAAGAACAAAGAAAACCAATTCCTTATGGATTAAGACTTCCTTTCAATCAATGGCATAAGAACTTAAAGAACAAAGAGAAACCAATTCGTTATGGATTAAGACTTGCTTTCAATCAATGGCCAAAAGAACTTAAAGAACAAAGAGAAACCAATTCCTTATGGATTAAGACTTGCTTTCAATCAATGGCCAAAAAGAACTTAAGAACAAGAGAAACCAATTCCTTATGGAATAAGACTTGCTTTCAATCAATGGCCAAAGAACTTAAAGAACAAGAGAAACCAATTCCTTATGGATTAAGACTTGCTTTCAATCAATGGCCAAAGAACTTAAAGAACAAGAGAAACCAACTCCTTACGGAGTACGACTTGCTTTCAATCGATGGCCGAAAGAACTTAAAGAACAAAGAGAAACCAATTCCTTAAGGAATAAGACTTGCTTTCAATCAATGGCCAAAAGAAGTTAAAGAACAAAGAGAATCCAATTCCTTATGGATTAAGACTTGCTTTCAATCAATGGCCATAAGAAATTAAAGAACATAGAGAAACCAATTCCTTATGGATTAAGACTTGCTTTCAATCAATGGCCAAAAGAACTTAAAGAACAAAGAGAAACCAATTCCTTATGGAATAACGCTTGCTTTCAATCATTGGCCAAAAGAACTTAAAGAACAAAGGGAAACCAATTTCTTAAGGAATAAGACTTGCTTTCAACAATGGCCAAAAGAAGTTAAAGAACAACAAGAAACCAATTCCTTATGGATTAAGACTTGCTTTCAATCAATGGCCAAAAGAACTTAAAGAACAAAGAAAAACCAATTCCTTATGGAATACCACTTGTATTCAATCAATGGCCAAAAGAACTTAAAGAACAAAGAGAAACCAATTCCTTATGGATTAAGACTTGCTTTCAATCAATGGCCAAAAGAACTTAAAGAACAAAGAGAAACCAATTCCTTATGGATTAAGACTTGCTTTCAATCAATGGCCAAAAGAACTTAAAGAACAAGAAACCAATTCCTTATGGATTAAGACTTGCTTTCAATCAATGGCCAAAAGAACTTAAAGAACAAAGAGAAACCAATTCCTTAAGGAATAACGCTTGCTTTCAATCAATGGCCAAAAGAACTTAAAGAACAAAGAGAAACCAATTCCTTATGGATTAAGACTTGCTTTCAATCAATGGCCAAAGAACTTAAAGAACAAAGAAACCAATTCCTTATGGAATAAGACTTGCTTTCAATCAATGGCCAAAGAACTTAAAGAACAAGAGAAACCAATTCCTTATGGATTAAGACTTGCTTTCAATCAATGGCCAAAGAACTTAAAGAACAAAGAGAAACCAATTCCTTATGGATTAAGACTTGCTTTCAATCAATGGCCAAAGAACTTAAAGAACAAGAGAAACCAATTCCTTATGGATTAAGACTTGCTTTCAATCAATGGCCAAAGAACTTAAAGAACAAAGAAACCAATTCCTTATGGATTAAGACTTGCTTTCAATCAATGGCCAAAGAACTTAAAGAACAAGAGAAACCAATTCCTTATGGAACAAGACTTGCTTTCAATCAATGACGAAAAGAGCTTAAAGAACAAAGTGAAACCAATTCCCTATGGACTAAGACTTGCTTTCAATCAATGGCCAAAAGAACTTAAAAAACAAAGATAAACCAATTCCTTATGGATTAAGACTTGGTTTCAATGAATGTCCAATAGAACTTAAAGAACAAAGAGAAACCAATTCCTTATGGAATAAAACTTGCTTTCAATCAATGGCCAAAAGAACTTAAAGAACAAAGAGAAACCAATTCCTTAAGGAATAAGACATGCTTTTAATCAATGGCCAAATGAATTTAAAGAACAAAGAGAAACCAATTCCTTATGGATTAAGGCTTGCTTTCAATCACCGGCCAAAAGAACATAAAGAATAAAGAGAAACCAATTCCTTATGGAACAAGACTTGCTTTCAATCAATGGCCAAAAGAAATTTAAGAACAAAGAAACCAATTCCTTATGAAATGAGACTTGCTTCCAGTCAACGGCCAAAGAACTTAAAGAACAAAGAGAAACCAATTCCTTATGGATTAAGACTTGCTTTCAATCAATGGCCAAAGAACTTAAAGAACACAGAGAAACCAATTCCTTATGGAATAAGACTTGCTTTCAATCAATGGCCAAAAAAACTTAAAGAACAAAGAGAAGCCAATTCCTTATGGATTAAGACTTGCTTTCAATCAATGGCCAAAGAACTTAAAGAACAAGAGAAACCAATTCCTTATGGAATAAGACTTGCTTTCAATCAATGGCCAAAGAACTTAAAGAACAAAGAGAAACCAATTCCTTACGGAATAAGACTTGCTTTCAATCAATGGCCAAAAGAACTTAAAGAACAAAGAGAAACCAATTCCTTATGGAATAAGACATGCTTTCAATCAATGGCCAAAAGAACTTAAAGAACAAAGTGAAACCAATTCCTTATGGATTAAGACTTGCTTTCAATCAATGGCCAAAGAACTTAAGAACAAGAGAAACCAATTCCTTATGGAATAAGACTTGCTTTCAATCAATGGCCAAAGAACTTAAAGAACAAGAGAAACCAATTCCTTATGGATTAAGACTTGCTTTCAATCAATGGCCAAAGAACTTAAAGAACAAAGAGAAACCAATTCCTTATGGATTAAGACTTGCTTTCAATCAATGGCCAAAGAACTTAAAGAACAAGAGAAACCAATTCCTTATGGATTAAGACTTGCTTTCAATCAATGGCCAAAGAACTTAAAGAACAAAGAAACCAATTCCTTATGGAATAAGACTTGCTTTCAATCAATGGCCAAAGAACTTAAAGAACAAAGAGAAACCAATTCCTTATGGATTAAGACTTGCTTTCAATCAATGGCCAAAGAACTTAAAGAACAAAGAGAAACCAATTCCTTATGGAATAAGACTTGCTTTCAATCAATGGCCAAAGAACTTAAGAACAAGAGAAACCAATTCCTTATGGATTAAGACTTGCTTTCAATCAATGGCCAAAGAACTTAAGAACAAAGAGAAACCAATTCCTTATGGAATTAAGACTTGCTTTCAATCACTGGCCAAAAGAACTTAAAGAACAAAGGGGAACCAATTCCTTATGGGTTAAGACTTGCTTTCAATCAATGGCCAAAAGAACTTAAGAACAAGAGAAACCAATTCCTTATGGAATAAGACTTGCTTTCAATCAATGGCCAAAGAACTTAAAGAACAAAGAGAAACCAATTCCTTATGGATTAAGACTTGCTTTCAATCAATGGCAAAGGAAGTTAAAGAACAACAAGAAACCAATTCCTTATGGATTAAGACTTGCTTTCAATCAATGGCCAAAAGAACTTAAAGAACAGAGAGAAACCAATTCCTTATGGATTAAGACTTGGTTTCAAACAATGGCCAAAGAACTTAAAGAACAAAGAGAAACCAATTCCTTATGGAATAAGACTTGCTTTCAATCAATGGCCAAAGAACTTAAAGAACAAAGAAACCAATTCCTTATGGATTAAGACTTGCTTTCAATCAATGGCCAAAGAACTTAAAGAACAAAGAGAAACCAATTCCTTATGGAATAAGACTTGCTTTCAATCAATGGCCAAAGAACTTAAAGAACAAAGAGAAACCAATTCCTTATGGATTAAGACTTGCTTTCAATCAATGGCCAAAGAACTTAAAGAACAAGAGAAACCAATTCCTTATGGAATAAGACTTGCTTTCAATCAATGGCCAAAAGAACTTAAAGAACAAAGAGAAACCAATTCCTTATGGATTAAGACTTGCTTTCAATCAATGGCCAAAAGAACTTAAAGAACAAGAGAAACCAATTCCTTATGGAATAAGACTTGCTTTCAATCAATGGCCAAAGAACTTAAAGAACAAAGAGAAACCAATTCCTTATGGATTAAGACTTGCTTTCAATCAATGGCCAAAGAACTTAAAGAACAAGAGAAACCAATTCCTTATGGATTAAGACTTGCTTTCAATCAATGGCCAAAGAACTTAAGAACAAAGAGAAACCAATTCCTTATGGATTAAGACTTGCTTTCAATCAATGGCCAAAAGAACTTAAAGAACAAGAGAAACCAATTCCTTATGGATTAAGACTTGCTTTCAATCAATGGCCAAAGAACTTAAAGAACAAAGAGAAACCAATTCCTTATGGAATAAGACTTGCTTTCAATCAATGGCCAAAAGAACTTAAAGAACAAAGAGAAACCAATTCCTTATGGATTAAGACTTGCTTTCAATCAATGGCCAAAGAACTTAAAGAACAAAGAGAAACCAATTCCTTATGGATTAAGACTTGCTTTCAATCAATGGCCAAAGAACTTAAAGAACAAAGAGAAACCAATTCCTTATGGATTAAGACTTGCTTTCAATCAATGGCCAAAGAACTTAAAGAACAAAGAGAAACCAATTCCTTATGGATTAAGACTTGCTTTCAATCAATGGCCAAAGAACTTAAAGAACAAAGAGAAACCAATTCCTTATGGAATAAGACTTGCTTTCAATCAATGGCCAAAGAACTTAAAGAACAATGAGAAACCAATTCCTTATGGATTAAGACTTGCTTTCAATCAATCTCCGAAAGAACTTAAAGAACAAAGAGAAACGAATTCCTTATGGAATAAGACTTGCTTTCAATCAATGGCCAAAGAACTTAAAGAACAAGAGAAACCAATTCCTTATGGATTAAGACTTGCTTTCAATCAATGGCCAAAGAACTTAAAGAACAAGAGAAACCAATTCCTTATGGATTAAGACTTGCTTTCAATCAATGGCCAAAGAACTTAAAGAACAAAGAAACCAATTCCTTATGGAATAAGACTTGCTTTCAATCAATGGCCAAAAGAACTTAAAGAACAAAGAGAAACCAATTCCTTATGGATTAAGACTTGCTTGCACTCAATGGCCCAAAGAACGTAACGAACAAAGGGAAACCAATTCCATAAGGAATAAGACTTGCTTTCGATCAATGGCCAAAAGATGTTTAAGAACAAAGAGAAACCAACTCCTTATGGATTAAGACTCAATCAATGGCATAAGAACTTAAAGAACAAAGAGAAACCAATTCCTTATGGATTAAGACTTGCTTTCAATCAATGGCCAAAAGAACTTAAAGAACAAGAGAAACCAATTCCTTAAGGATTAAGACTTGCTTTCAATCAATGGCCAGAAGAACTTAAAGAACAAAGAGAAACCAATTCCTTAAGGAATAACGCTTGCTTTCAATCAATGGCCAAAAGAAGTTAACGAACAAAGAGAATCCAATTCCTTATGGATTAAGACTTGCTTTCAATCATTGGCCAAAGAACTTAAGAACAAGAGAAACCAATTCCTTATGGAATAAGACTTGCTTTCAATCAATGGCCAAAGAACTTAAAGAACAAGAGAAACCAATTCCTTATGGATTAAGACTTGCTTTCAATCAATGGCCAAAAGAACTTAAAGAACGGACAGAAACCAATTCCTTATGGAATAACGCTTGCCTTCAATCATTGGTCAAAAGAACTTAAAGAACAAAGAGAAACCAATTCCTTATGGATTAAGACTTGCTTTCAATCAATGGCCAAAGAACTTAAAGAACAAGAGAAACCAATTCCTTATGGAATAAGACTTGCTTTCAATCAATGGCCAAAGAACTTAAGAACAAGAGAAACCAATTCCTTATGGATTAAGACTTGCTTTCAATCAATGGCCATAGGAACTTAAAGAACAAAGAGAAACCAATTCCTTATGGATTAAGACTTGCTTTCAATCAATGGCCAAAGAACTTAAAGAACAAGAGAAACCAATTCCTTATGGATTAAGACTTGCTTTCAATCAATGGCCAAAAGAACTTAAAGAACAAAGAGAAACCAATTCCTTATGGATTAAGACTTGCTTTCAATCAATGGCCAAAGAACTTAAAGAACAAAGAGAAACCAATTCCTTATGGATTAAGACTTGCTTTCAATCAATGGCCAAAGAACTTAAAGAACAAGAGAAACCAATTCCTTATGGATTAAGACTTGCTTTCAATCAATGGCCAAAGAACTTAAAGAACAAAGAGAAACCAATTCCTTATGGAATAAGACTTGCTTTCAATCAATGGCCAAAGAACTTAAAGAACAAAGAGAAACCAATTCCTTATGGATTAAGACTTGCTTTCAATCAATGGCCAAAGAACTTAAAGAACAAAGAGAAACCAATTCCTTATGGATTAAGACTTGCTTTCAATCAATGGCCAAAGAACTTAAAGAACAAGAGAAACCAATTCCTTATGGAATAAGACTTGCTTTCAATCAATGGCCAAAAGAACTTAAAGAACAAGAGAAACCAATTCCTTATGGATTAAGACTTGCTTTCAATCAATGGCCAAAGAACTTAAAGAACAAAGAAAACCAATTCCTTATGGATTAAGACTTGCTTTCAATCAATGGCCAAAGAACTTAAAGAACAAAGAGAAACCAATTCCTTATGGATTAAGACTTGCTTTCAATCAATGGCCAAAGAACTTAAAGAACAAAGAGAAACCAATTCCTTATGGATTAAGACTTGCTTTCAATCAATGGCCAAAAGAACTTAAAGAACAAAGAGAAACCAATTCCTTATGGATTAAGACTTGCTTTCAATCAATGGCCAAAGAACTTAAAGAACAAGAGAAACCAATTCCTTATGGATTAAGACTTGCTTTCAATCAATGGCCAAAGAACTTAAAGAACAAAGAGAAACCAATTCCTTATGGATTAAGACTTGCTTTCAATCAATGGCCAAAGAACTTAAAGAACAAAGAAAACCAATTCCTTATGGAATAAGACTTGCTTTCAATCAATGGCCAAAGAACTTAAAGAACAAAGAGAAACCAATTCCTTATGGATTAAGACTTGCTTTCAATCAATGGCCAAAAGAACTTAAAGAACAAGAGAAACCAATTCCTTATGGAATAAGACTTGCTTTCAATCAATGGCCAAAAGAACTTAAAGAACAAGAGAAACCAATTCCTTATGGATTAAGACTTGCTTTCAATCAATGGCCAAAGAACTTAAAGAACAAGAGAAACCAATTCCTTATGGAATAAGACTTGCTTTCAATCAATGGCCAAAGAACTTAAAGAACAAGAGAAACCAATTCCTTATGGATTAAGACTTGCTTTCAATCAATGGCCAAAGAACTTAAAGAACAAAGAGAAACCAATTCCTTATGGAATAAGACTTGCTTTCAATCAATGGCCAAAGAACTTAAAGAACAAGAGAAACCAATTCCTTATGGATTAAGACTTGCTTTCAATCAATGGCCAAAGAACTTAAAGAACAAAGAGAAACCAATTCCTTATGGATTAAGACTTGCTTTCAATCAATGGCCAAAAGAACTTAAAGAACAAGAGAAACCAATTCCTTATGGATTAAGACTTGCTTTCAATCAATGGCCAAAGAACTTAAAGAACAAAGAGAAACCAATTCCTTATGGATTAAGACTTGCTTTCAATCAATGGCCAAAGAACTTAAAGAACAAGAGAAACCAATTCCTTATGGATTAAGACTTGCTTTCAATCAATGGCCAAAGAACTTAAAGAACAAAGAAACCAATTCCTTATGGAATAAGACTTGCTTTCTATCAATGCCCAAATGAACTTAAAAAACAAAGAGAAACCAATTCCTTATGGATTAAGACTTGCTTTCAATCAACGGCCAAAAGAACTTAAAGAACAAGAGAAACCAATTCCTTATGGAATAAGACTTGCTTTCAATCAATGGCCAAAGAACTTAAAGAACAAAGAGAAACCAATTCCTTATGGATTAAGACTTGCTTTCAATCAATGGCCAAAGAACTTAAAGAACAAGAGAAACCAATTCCTTATGGAATAAGACTTGCTTTCAATCAAAGGCCAAAAGAACTTAAAGAACAAAGAGAAACCAATTCCTTATGGATTAAGACTTTCTTTCAGTCAACGGCCAAAAGAACTTAAAGAACAAAAAGAAACCAATTCCTTATGGAATAAGACTTGCTTTCAATCAAAGGCCAAAAGAACTTAAAGAACAAAGAGAAACCAATTCCTTATGGATTAAGACTTCCTTTCAATCAATCGCCGAAAAGGACTGAAAGAACAAAGAGAAACCAATTCCTTAAGGAATAAGACTCGCTTTCAATCAATGGCCAAAAGAACTTAAAGAACAAAGAGAAACCAATTCCTTATGGATTAAGACTTGCTTTCAATCAATGGCCAAAAAGAACATAAAGAATAAAGAGAAACCAATTCCTTATGGAACAAGACTTGCTTTCAATCAATGGCCAAAACAACTTAAAGAACAAAGAGAAACCAATTCCTTAAGGAATAAGACTTGCTTTCAATCAATGGCCAAAATAACTTAAAGAACAAAGAGAAACCAATTCCTTATGGAATAAGACTTGCTTTCAACCAATGGCCAAAGAACTTAAAGAACAAAGAAACCAATTCCTTATGGATTAAGACTTGCTTTCAATCAATGGCCAAAGAACTTAAAGAACAAAGAGAAACCAATTCCTTATGGAATAAGACTTGCTTTCAATCAATGGCCAAAGAACTTAAGAACAAGAGAAACCAATTCCTTATGGATTAAGACTTGCTTTCAATCAATGGCCAAAGAACTTAAAGAACAAAGAAAACCAATTCCTTATGGATTAAGACTTGCTTTCAATCAATGGCCAAAGAACTTAAAGAACAAGAGAAACCAATTCCTTATGGATTAAGACTTGCTTTCAATCAATGGCCAAAGAACTTAAAGAACAAGAGAAACCAATTCCTTATGGATTAAGACTTGCTTTCAATCAATGGCCAAAGAACTTAAAGAACAAGAGAAACCAATTCCTTATGGATTAAGACTTGCTTTCAATCAATGGCCAAAAGAACTTAAAGAACAAAGAGAAACCAATTCCTTATGGATTAAGACTTGCTTTCAATCAATGGCCAAAGAACTTAAAGAACAAAGAGAAACCAATTCCTTATGGATTAAGACTTGCTTTCAATCAATGGCCAAAGAACTTAAAGAACAAAGAGAAACCAATTCCTTATGGATTAAGACTTGCTTTCAATCAATGGCCAAAGAACTTAAAGAACAAAGAGAAACCAATTCCTTATGGAATAAGACTTGCTTTCAATCAATGGCCAAAGAACTTAAAGAACAAGAGAAACCAATTCCTTATGGAATAAGACTTGCTTTCAATCAATGGCCAAAGAACTTAAAGAACAAAGAGAAACCAATTCCTTATGGATTAAGACTTGCTTTCAATCAATGGCCAAAGAACTTAAAGAACAAGAGAAACCAATTCCTTATGGAATAAGACTTGCTTTCAATCAATGGCCAAAGAACTTAAAGAACAAAGAGAAACCAATTCCTTATGGATTAAGACTTGCTTTCAATCAATGGCCAAAAGAACTTAAAGAACAAGAGAAACCAATTCCTTATGGATTAAGACTTGCTTTCAATCAATGGCCAAAGAACTTAAAGAACAAAGAGAAACCAATTCCTTATGGATTAAGACTTGCTTTCAATCAATGGCCAAAGAACTTAAAGAACAAAGAGAAACCAATTCCTTATGGATTAAGACTTGCTTTCAATCAATGGCCAAAAGAACTTAAAGAACAAGAGAAACCAATTCCTTATGGATTAAGACTTGCTTTCAATCAATGGCCAAAGAACTTAAAGAACAAAGAAAACCAATTCCTTATGGATTAAGACTTGCTTTCAATCAATGGCCAAAGAACTTAAGAACAAGAGAAACCAATTCCTTATGGAATAAGACTTGCTTTCAATCAATGGCCAAAAGAACTTAAAGAACAAAGAAACCAATTCCTTATGGATTAAGACTTGCTTTCAATCAATGGCCAAAAGAACTTAAAGAACAATAGAAAGCAATTCCTTAAGGAACAAGACTTGCTTTCAATCAATGGCTAAAAGAAGTTAAAGAACAAAGAGAAAGAATTCCTTATGGATTAAGGCTGGCTTTCAATCAATGGCCAAAACAACTTAAAGAACAAAGAGAAACCAATTCCTTATGGATTAAGACTTGCTTTCAATCAATGGCCAAAAGAACTTAAAGAACAAAGAGAAACCAATTCCTTATGGATTAAGACTTGCTTTCAATCAATGGCCAAAGAACTTAAAGAACAAGAGAAACCAATTCCTTATGGATTAAGACTTGCTTTCAATCAATGGCCAAAGAACTTAAAGAACAAAGAAACCAATTCCTTATGGAATAAGACTTGCTTTCAATCAATGGCCAAAGAACTTAAAGAACAAAAGAAACCAATTCCTTAAGGAATAAGACTTGCTTTCAATCAGTTGCCAAAAGAACTTAAAAAACAAAGAGAAACCAGTTCCTTATGGATTAAGACTTGCTTCCAATCAATCGCGCAAAGAACGTATGGAACAAAGAGAAACCAATTCCGTAAGGAATAAGACTTGCTTTCAATCAATGGCCGAAAGATGTTAAAGAGCAAAGAGAGACCAATTCCTTATGGATTAAGACTTGCTTTCATTCAATGGCCAAAAGAACTTAAAGAACAAAGAGAAACCAATTCCTTAAGGAATAAGACTTGCTTTCTATCAATGGCCAAAAGAAGTTAAAGAACAAAGAGAAACCAATTCCTTATGGATTAAGACTTGCTTTCAATCAATGGCCAAAAGAACTTAAAGAACAAAGAGAAACCAATTCCTTATGGATTAAGACTTGCTTTCAATCAATGGCCAAAGAACTTAAAGAACAAGAGAAACCAATTCCTTATGGAATAAGACTTGCTTTCAATCAATGGCCAAAAGAACTTAAACAACAAAGAGAAACCAATTCCTTAAGGAATAAGACTTGCTTGCAATCAGTGGCCAAAGAACTTAAAGAACAAAGAGAAACCAATTCCTTATGGATTAAGACTTGCTTTCAATCAATGGCCAAAGAACTTAAAGAACAAAGAAACCAATTCCTTATGGAATAAGACTTGCTTTCAATCAATGGCCAAAAGAACTTAAAGAACAAGAGAAACCAATTCCTTATGGATTAAGACTTGCTTTGAAGCAATGGCCAAAAGAACTTAAAGAACAAAGAGAAACCAATTCCTTATGGATTAAGACTTGCTTTCAATCAATCTCCAAATGAACTTAAAGAACAAAGAGAAACCAATTCCTTAAGGAATAAGACTTGCTTTCAATCAATGGCCAAAGAACTTAAAGAACAAGAAAACCAATTCCTTATGGATTAAGACTTGCTTTCAATCAATGGCCAAAAGAACTTAAAGAACAAAGAGAAACCAATTCCTTATGGATTAAGACTTGCTTTCAATCAATGGCCAAAAGAACTTAAAGAACAAAGAGAAACCAATTCCGTAAGGAATAAGACTTGCTTTCAATCAATGGCCAAAAGAACTTAAAGAACAAAGAGAAACCAATTCCTTATGGATTAAGACTTGCTTTCAATCAATGGCCCAAAGAACGTAAGGAACAAAGGGAAACCAATTCCGTAACGAATAAGACTTGCTTTCAATCAATGGTCCAAAGATGTTAAAGAACAAAGAGAAACCAATTCCTTATGGATTAAGACTTGCTTTCAATCAATGGCCAAAAGAACTTAAAGAACAAAGAGAAACCAATTCCTTATGGATTAAGACTTGCTTTCAATCAATGGCCCAAAGAACGTATGGAACAAAGAGGAACCAATTCCGTAAGGAATAAGACTTGCTTTCAATCAATGGCCAAAAGATGTGAAAGAACAAAGAGAAACCAATTCCTTATGGATTAAGACTTGCGTTCAATCAATGGCCAAAAGAAGTTAAAGAACAAAGAGAAACCAATTCCTTATGGATTAAGACTTGCTTTCAATCAATGGCCCAAAGAACGTAAGGAACAAAGGGAAACCAATTCCGTAAGGAATAAGACTTGCTTTCAATCAATGGCCAAAAAGAACTTAAAGAACAAAGAGAAACCAATTCCTTATGGATTAAGACTTGCTTTCAATCAATGGCCAAAAAGAACTTAAAGAACAAAGAGAAACCAATTCCTTAAGGAATAAGACTTGCTTTCAATCAATGGCCAAAAGAACTTAAAGAACAAAGAGAAACCAATTCCTTATGGATTAAGACTTGCTTTCAATCAATGGCCAAAAGAACTTAAAGAACAAAGAGAAATCAATTCCCTATGGATTAACACTTGCTTTCAATCAATTGCCAAAAGAACTTAAAGAACAAACAGAGAAACCAATTCCTTATGGATTAAGACTTGCTTTCAATCAATGGTCCAAAGATGTTAAAGAACAAAGAGAAACCAATTCCTTATGGATTAAGACTTGCTTTCAATCAATGGCCAAAAGAACAAAGAGAAACCAATTCCTTATGGATTAAGACTTGCTTTCAATCAATCGCGCAAAGAACGTATGGAACAAAGAGAAACCAATTCCGTAAGGAATAAGACTTGCTTTCAATCAATGGCCGAAAGATGTTAAAGAGCAAAGAGAGACCAATTCCTTATGGATTAAGACTTGCTTTCAATCAATGGCCCAAAGAACGTTTGGAACAAAGAGAAACCAATTCCTTACGGAATAAGACTTGCTTTCAATCATTGGCCAAAAGAACTTAAAGAACAATGAGAAACCAATTCCTTATGGATTAAGACTTGCTTTCAATCAATGGCCATAAGAACTTAAAGAACAAAGAGAAACCAATTCCTTATGGATTAAGACTTGCTTTCAATCAATGGCCAAAAGATGTTGAACAACAAAGAGAAGCCAATTCCTTATGGATGAAGACTTTCCTTCAATCAATGGCCAAAAGAACTTAAAGAACAAAGAGAAACCAATTCCTTATGGATTAAGACTTGGTTTCAATCATTGGCCAAAAAGAAGTTAAAGAAAAAGAGAAACCAATTCCTTATGGATTAAGACTTGCTTTCAATCAATGGCCAAAAGAACTTAAAGAACAAAGAGAAACCAATTCCTTAAGGAATAAGACTTGCTTTCAATCAAAAGAACTTAAAAAACAAAGAGAAACCAATTCCTTATGGATTAAGACTTGCTTTCAATCAATGGCCAAAAGAACTTAAAGAACAAAGAGAAACCAATTCCTTATGGATTAAGACTTGCTTTCAATCAATGGCCCAAAGAACGTAAGGAACAAAGGGAAACCAATTCCGTAAGGAATAAGACTTGCTTTCAATCAATGGCCAAAAGAACTTAAAGAACAAAGAGAAACCAATTCCTTATGGATTAAGACTTGCTTTCAATCAATGGCCAAAAGAACTTCAAGAACAAAGATAAACCAAATCCTTAAGGAATAAGACTTGCTTTCAATCAGTGGCAAAAGAACTTAAAGAACAAAGAGAAACCAATTCCTTATGGATTAAGACTTGCTTTCAATCAATGGCCAAAAGAACTTAAAGAACAAAGAGAAACCAATTCCTTATGGATTAAGACTTGCTTTCAATCAATGGCCAAAAGAACTTAAAGAATAATAAGAAAGCAATTCCTTAAGGAATAAGACTTGCTTTCAATCAGTGGCCAAAAGAACTTAAAAAACAAAGAGAAACCAATTCCTTATGGATTAAGACTTGCTTTCAATCAATCGCGCAAAGAACGTATGGAACAAAGAGAAACCAATTCCGTAAGGAATAAGACTTGCTTTCAATCAATGGCCAAAAAGAACTTAAAGAACAAAGAGAAACCAATTGCTTATGGATTAAGACTTGCTTTCAATCAATGGCCATAAGAACTTAAAGAACAAAGAGAAACCAACTCCTTATGGATTAAGACTTGCTTTCAATCAATGGCCAAAAGAACTTAAAGAAGAAAGAAACCAATTCCTTATGGATTAAGACTTGCTTTCAATCAATGGCCAAAGAACTTAAAGAACAAAGAGAAACCAATTCCTTATGGATTAAGACTTGCTTTCAATCAATGGCCAAAAGAACTTCAAGAACAAAGAGAAACCAATTCCTTATGGATTAAGACTTGCTTTCAATCAATGGCCAAAAGAACTTAAAGCATCAAGAGAAACCAATTCCCAAAGGATTAACACTTGCTCTCAATCAATGGCCAAAGAACTTAAAGAACAAAGAAACCAATTCCTTATGGATTAAGACTTGCTTTCAATCAATGGCCAAAGAACTTAAGAACAAGAGAAACCAATTCCTTATGGATTAAGACTTGCTTTCAATCAATGGCCAAAGAACTTAAAGAACAAAGAGAAACCAATTCCTTATGGATTAAGACTTGCTTTCAATCAATGGCCAAAGAACTTAAAGAACAAGCAGAAACCAATTCCTTATCGATTAAGACTTGCCTTCAATCAATGGCCATAGACGACTTAAAGAACAAACACAAACCAATTCCTTAAGGAATAAGACTTGCTTTCAATCAATGGCCAAAGAACTTAAAGAACAAGAGAAACCAATTCCTTATGGATTAAGACTTGCTTTCAATCAATGGCCAAAGAACTTAAAGAACAAAGAGAAACCAATTCCTTATGGATTAAGACTTGCTTTCAATCAATGGCCAAAGAACTTAAAGAACAAGAGAAACCAATTCCGTAAGGAATAAGACTTGCTTTCAATCAATGGCCCAAAGATGTTAAAGAACAAAGAGAAACCAATTCCTTATGGATTAAGACTTGCTTTCAATCAATGGCCAAAAGAACTTCAAGAACAAAGAAACCAATTCCTTATGGATTAAGACTTGCTTTCAATCAATGGCCATAAGAACTTAAAGGTCAAAGAGAAACCAATTCCTTCTGGATTAAGACTTGCTTTCAATCAATGGCCAATGAACTTAAAGAACGAAGAGAAACTAATTCCTTATGGGTTAAGACTTGCTTTCAATCAATGGCCACAAGAAGTTAAAGAACAAAGAGAAACCAATTCCTGATGGATTAAGACTTGCTTTCAATCAATGGCCCAAAGATGTTAAAGAACAAAGAGAAACCAATTCCTTATGGATTAAGACTTGCTTTCAATCAATGGCCAAAAAGAACTTAAAGAATAAAGAGAAACCAATTCCTTATGGATTAAGACTTGCTTTCAATCAATGGCCAAAAGAACTTAAAGAATAAAGAGAAACCAATTCCTTAAGGAATAAGACTTGCTTTCAATCAATGGCCAAAAGAACTTGAAAGTCAAACAGAAACCAATTCCTTATGGATTAAGACTTGCTTTCAATCAATGGCCAAAAGAACAAAGAGAAACCAAATCCTTAAGGAATAAGACTTGCTTTCAATCAGTGGCCAAAAGAACTTAAAGAACAAAGAGAAACCAATTCCTTATGGATTAAGACTTGCTTTCAATCAATCTCCAAATGAACTTAAAGAACAAAGAGAAACCAATTCCTTAAGGAATAAGACTTGCTTTCAATCAGTGGCCAAAAGAACTTAAAGAACAAAGAGAAACCAATTCCTTATGGATTAAGACTTGCGTTCAGTCAATGGCCAAAAGAAGTTAAAGAACAAAGAGAAACCAATTCCTTATGGATTAAGACTTGCTTTCAATCAATGGCCCAAAGAACGTAAAGAACAATGAGAAACCAATTCCTTATGGATTAAGACTTGCTTTCAATCAATGGCCATAAGAACTTAAAGAACAAAGAGAAACCAACTCCTTATGGATTAAGACTTGCTTTCAATCAATGGCCAAAAGAACTTCAAGAACAAAGAGAAACCAAATCCTTAAGGAATAAGACTTGCTTTCAATCAATGGCCAAAAGAACTTAAAGAACAAAGAGAAACCAATTCCTTATGGATTAAGACTTGCTTTCAATCAATGGCCATAGAACTTAAAGAACAAAGAGAAACCAATTCCTTATGGATTAAGACTTGCTTTCAATCAATGGCCAAAGAACTTAAAGAACAAGAGAAACCAATTCCTTATGGATTAAGACTTGCTTTCAATCAATGGCCAAAAGAACTTAAAGAACAAGAAACCAATTCCTTATGGAATAAGACTTGCTTTCAATCAATGGCCAAAGAACTTAAAGAACAAAGAGAAACCAATTCCTTATGGATTAAGGCTTGCATTCAATCAACGGCTCGAAGGACATAAAGAATAAAGAGAAACCAATTCCTTATGGATTAAGACTTGCTATCAATCAGTGGCCGAAAGAACTTAAAGAATAAACGCAAACCAATTCCTTAAGGATTAAGACTTGCTTTCAATCAATGGCCAAAAGAACTTAAGAACAAGAGAAACCAATTCCTTATGGATTAAGACTTGCTTTCAATCAATGGCCAAAGAACTTAAAGAACAAAGAAAACCAATTCCTTAAGGAATAAGACTTGCTTTCAATCAATGGCCAAAGAACTTAAAGAACAAAGAGAAACCAATTCCTTATGGATTAAGACTTGCTTTCAATCAATGGCCAAAGAACTTAAAGAACAAAGAGAAACCAATTCCTTATGGATTAAGACTTGCTTTCAATCAATGGCCAAAAGAACTTAAAAAACAAAGATAAACCAATTCCTTATGGATTAAGACTTGGTTTCAATGAATGTCCAATAGAACTTAAAGAACAAAGAGAAACCAATTCCTTATGGAATAAAACTTGCTTTCAATCAATGCCCAAAGAACTTAAAGAACAAGAGAAACCAATTCCTTATGGATTAAGACTTGCTTTCAATCAATGGCCAAAGAACTTAAAGAACAAAGGGAAACCAATTCCGGAGGGAATAAGACTTGCTTTCAATCGATGGTCCAAAGATGATAAAGGACAAAGGCAAGCCAATTCCTTATGGAACAAGACTTGCTTTCAATCAATGGCCAAAAGAAATTTAAGAACAAAGAAACCAATTCCTTATGAAATGAGACTTGCTTGCTGTCAACGGCCAAAAGAAGTTAAACAACAAAAAGAAACCAATTCCTTATGGATTAAGACTTGCTTTCAATCAATGGCCAAAAGAACTTAAAGAACGGACAGAAACCAATTCCTTATGGAATAAGACTTGCTTTCAATCAATGGCCAAAGAACTTAAAGAACAAAGAGAAACCAATTCCTTATGGATTAAGACTTGCTTTCAATCAATGGCCAAAGAACTTAAAGAACAAAGAAAACCAATTCCTTAAGCAATAAGACTTGCTTTCAATCATTGGCCAAAAGAACTTAAAGAACAAAGAGAAACCAATTCCTTATGGATTAAGACTTGCTTTCAATCAATGGCCAAATGAACTTAAAGAACAAAGAGAACCCAATTCCTTATGCATTAAGACTTACTTTCAATTAGTGGCCGAAAGAACTTAAAGAACAAAGAGAAACCAATTCCTTATGGATTAAGACTTGCTTTCAATCAATGGCCAAAAGAACTTAAAGAACAAAGAGAAACCAATTCCTTAAGGAATAACGCTTGCTTTCAATCAATGGCCAAAAGAACTTAAGAACAAGAGAAACCAATTCCTTATGGATTAAGACTTGCTTTCAATCAATGGCCAAAAGAACTTAAAGAACAAAGAAAACCAATTCCTTATGGAATAAGACTTGCTTTCAATCAATGGCCAAAAGAAGTTAAACAACAACAAGAAACCAATTCCTTATGGATTAAGACTTGCTTTCAATCAATGGCCAAAAGAACTTAAAGAACGGACAGAAACCAATTCCTTATGGAATAAGACTTGCTTTCAATCAATGGTCCAAAGATGTTAAAGAACAAAGAGAAACCAATTCCTTATGGATTAAGACTTGCTTTCAATCAATGGCCAAAAAGAACTTAAAGAACAAAGAGAAACCAATTCCTTAAGGAATAAGACTTGCTTTCAATCAATGCAAAGAACTTAAAAAACAAAGAGAAACCAATTCCTTATGGATTAAGACTTGCTTTCAATCAATGGCCAAAGAACTTAAAGAACAAGAGAAACCAATTCCTTATGGAATAAGACTTGCTTTCAATCAATGGCCAAAGAACTTAAAGAACCAAGAGAAACCAATTCCTTATGGATTAAGACTTGCTTTCAATCAATGGCCAAAAGAACTTAAAGAACAAAGAGAAACCAATTCCTTAAGGAATAAGACTTGCTTTCAATCAATGGCCAAAAGAAGTTAAAGAACAAGGAGAAACGAATTCCTTATGGATTAAGACTTGCTTTCAATCAATGGCCAAAAGAACTTCAAGAACAAAGAGAAACCAATTCCTTATGGAATAAGACTTGCTTTCAATCAATGGCCAAAGAACTTAAAGAACAAAGAGAAACCAATTCCTTATGGATTAAGACTTGCTTTCAATCAATGGCCAAAGAACTTAAAGAACAAAGAGAAACCAATTCCTTATGGATTAAGACTTGCTTTCAATCAATGGCCAAAGAACTTAAAGAACAAGAGAAACCAATTCCTTATGGATTAAGACTTGCTTTCAATCAATGGCCAAAAAGAAGTTAAAGAACAAAGAGAAACCAATTCCTTACGGAATAAGACTTGCTTTCAATCAATGGCCAAAAGAACTTAAAGAACAAAGAGAAATCAATTCCCTATGGATTAAGACTTGCTTTCAATCAATTGCCAAAAGAACTTGAAGAACAAGAGAAACCAATTCCTTATGGATTAAGACTTGCTTTCAATCAATGGCCAAAGAACTTAAAGAACAAGAGAAACAAATTCCTTAAGGAGTAAGACTTGCTTTCAATCAGTGGCCAAAAGAACTTAAAGACCAAAGAGAAACCAATTCCTTATGGATTAAGACTTGCTTTCGATCAATCGCGCAAAGAACGTGTGGAACAAAGAGAAACCAATTCCGTAAGGAATAAGACTTGCTTTCAATCAATGGCCGAAAGAAGTTAAAGAACAAAGAGAGACCAATTCCTTATGGATTAAGACTTGCTTTCAATCAATGGCCAAAAGAACTTAAAGAACAAGAGAAACCAATTCCTTAAGAATAAGACTTGCTTTCAATCAATGGCCAAAGAACTTAAAGAACAAAGAAACCAATTCCTTATGGATTAAGACTTGCTTTCAATCAATGGCCAAAGAACTTAAAAAACAAAGAGAAACTAATTCCTTAAGGAATAAGACTTGCTTTCAACCAATGGCCAGAAGAACTTAAAGAACAAAGAAACCAATTCCTTATGGATTAAGACTTGCTTTCAATCAATGGCCAAAGAACTTAAAGAACAAAGAGAAACCAATTCCTTATGGAATAAGACTTGCTTTCAATCAATGGCCAAAGAACTTAAAGAACAAAGAGAAACCAATTCCTTATGGATTAAGACTTGCTTTCAATCAATGGCCAAAGAACTTAAAGAACAAAGAAACCAATTCCTTATGGAATAAGACTTGCTTTCAATCAATGGCCAAAGAACTTAAAGAACAAAGAGAAACCAATTCCTTATGGATTAAGACTTGCTTTCAATCAATGGCCAAAAGAACTTAAAGAACAAGAGAAACCAATTCCTTATGGAATAAGACTTGCTTTCAATCAATGGCCAAAGAACTTAAAGAACAAAGAGAAACCAATTCCTTATGGATTAAGACTTGCTTTCAATCAATGGCCAAAAGAACTTAAAGAACAAAGAGAAACCAATTCCTTATGGAATAAGACTTGCTTTCAATCAATGGCCAAAGAACTTAAAGAACAAGAGAAACCAATTCCTTATGGATTAAGACTTGCTTTCAATCAATGGCCAAAAGAACTTAAAGAACAAAGAGAAACCAATTCCTTATGGATTAAGACTTGCTTTCAATCAATGGCCAAAGAACTTAAAGAACAAAGAGAAACCAATTCCTTATGGAATAAGACTTGCTTTCAATCAATGGCCAAAGAACTTAAAGAACAAAGAGAAACCAATTCCTTATGGATTAAGACTTGCTTTCAATCAATGGCCAAAGAACTTAAAGAACAAGAGAAACCAATTCCTTATGGAATAAGACTTGCTTTCAATCAATGGCCAAAAGAACTTAAAGAACAAAGAAAACCAATTCCTTATGGATTAAGACTTGCTTTCAATCAATGGCCAAAAGAACTTAAAGAACAAAGAAACCAATTCCTTATGGATTAAGACTTGCTTTCAATCAATGGCCAAAGAACTTAAAGAACAAGAGAAACCAATTCCTTATGGATTAAGACTTGCTTTCAATCAATGGCCAAAGAACTTAAAGAACAAAGAGAAACCAATTCCTTATGGATTAAGACTTGCTTTCAATCAATGGCCAAAGAACTTAAAGAACAAAGAGAAACCAATTCCTTATGGATTAAGACTTGCTTTCAATCAATGGCCAAAGAACTTAAAGAACAAAGAGAAACCAATTCCTTATGGATTAAGACTTGCTTTCAATCAATGGCCAAAGAACTTAAAGAACAAAGAGAAACCAATTCCTTATGGATTAAGACTTGCTTTCAATCAATGGCCAAAGAACTTAAAGAACAAGAGAAACCAATTCCTTATGGATTAAGACTTGCTTTCAATCAATGGCCAAAGAACTTAAAGAACAAAGAGAAACCAATTCCTTATGGATTAAGACTTGCTTTCAATCAATGGCCAAAGAACTTAAAGAACAAAGAGAAACCAATTCCTTATGGATTAAGACTTGCTTTCAATCAATGGCCAAAGAACTTAAAGAACAAAGAGAAACCAATTCCTTATGGATTAAGACTTGCTTTCAATCAATGGCCAAAGAACTTAAAGAACAAAGAGAAACCAATTCCTTATGGATTAAGACTTGCTTTCAATCAATGGCCAAAGAACTTAAAGAACAAAGAGAAACCAATTCCTTATGGATTAAGACTTGCTTTCAATCAATGGCCAAAGAACTTAAAGAACAAAGAAACCAATTCCTTATGGATTAAGACTTGCTTTCAATCAATGGCCAAAGAACTTAAAGAACAAGAAAACCAATTCCTTATGGATTAAGACTTGCTTTCAATCAATGGCCAAAGAACTTAAAGAACAAGAGAAACCAATTCCTTATGGATTAAGACTTGCTTTCAATCGATAGCCAAGAGAACTTAAAGAACAAAGAGAAACCAATTCCTTATGGATTAAGACTTGCTTTCAATCAATGGCCAAAGAACTTAAAGAACAAGAGAAACCAATTCCTTATGGATTAAGACTTGCTTTCAATCAATGGCCAAAGAACTTAAAGAACAAAGAAACCAATTGCATAAGGATTAAGACTTGCTTCCAATCAATGGCCAAAAGAACTTAAAGAACAAAGGGAAACCAATTCCGTAACGAATAAGACTTGCTTTCAATCAATGGTCCAAAGATGTTAAAGAACAAAGAGAAACCAATTCCTTATGGATTAAGACTTGCTTTCAATCAATGGCCAAAAAGAACTTAAAGAACAAAGAGAAACCAACTCCTTATGGATTAAGACTTGCTTTCAATCAATGGCCAAAAGAACTTAAAGAACAAAGAGAAACCAATTCCTTAAGGAATAAGACTTGCTTTCAATCAGTGGCCAAAAGAACTTAAAGAACAAAGAAACCAACTCCTTATGGATTAAGACTTGCTTTCAATCAATGGCCAAAGAACTTAAAGAACAAAGAAAACCAATTCCTTATGGATTAAGACTTGCTTTCAATCAATGGCCAAAAGAACTTAAAGAACAAAGAGAAACCAATTCCTTATGGATTAAGACTTGCTTTCAATCAATGGCCCAAAGAACGTAAGGAACAAAGGGAAACCAATTCCGTAACGAATAAGACTTGCTTTCAATCAATGGCCAAAAGAACTTAAACAACAAACAGAAACCAATTCCTTTTGGTTTACGACTTACTTTCAATCAATGGCCAAACAACTTAAAGAACAAAGAGAAACCAATTCCTTATGGATTAAGACTTGCTTTCAATCAATGGCCAAAAGAACTTAAAGAACAAAGAGAAACCAATTCCTTATGGATTAAGACTTGCTTTCAATCAATGGCCAAAAGAACTTAAAGAACAAAGAGAAACCAATTCCTTAAGGAATAACGCTTGCTTTCAATCATTGGCCAAAAGAACTTAAAGAACAAAGAGAAACCAATTCCTTATGGATTAAGACTTGCTTTCAATCAATGGCCAAAGAACTTCAAGAACAAGAGAAACCAATTCCTTATGGAATAAGACTTGCATTCAATCAGTGGCAAAAGAACGTAAAGAACAAAGAGAAACCAACTCCTTATGGATTAAGACTTGCTTTCAATCAATGGCCAAAAGAACTTAAAGAACAAAGAGAAACCTATCCCTTAACGAATACGACTTGCTTTCAATCAAAGAACTTAAAGAACAATGAGAAACCAATTCCTTATGGATTAAGACTTGCTTTCAATCAATGGCCAAAAGAACTTAAAGAACAAAGAGAAACCAATTCCTTATGGAATAAGACTTGCTTCCAATCAATGGCCAGAAGAACTTAAAGAACAAAGAGAAACCAATTCGTTATGGATTGAGACTTGCTTTGAATCAATGGCCAAAAGAACTTAAAGAACAAAGAGAAACCAATTCCTTATGGATTAAGACTTGCTTTCAATCAGTGGCCGAAAGAACTTAAAGAACAAAGAGAAACCAATTCCTTATGGATTAAGACTTGCGTTCAGTCAATGGCCAAAAGAAGTTAAAGAACAAAGAGAAACCAATTTCTTATGGATTAAGACTTGCTTTCAATCAATCGCCCAAAGAACGTAAGGAACAAAGGGAAACCATTTCCGTAAGGAATAAGAGTTGCTTTCTATCAATGGCCAAAGAACTTAAAGAACAAGAGAAACCAGTTCCTTATGGATTAAGACTTGCTTTCAATCAATGGCCAAAAGAACTTAAAGAACAAAGAGAAACCAATTCCTTATGGATTAAGACTTGCTTTCAATCAATGGTTCAAAGATGTTAAAGAACAAAGAGAAACCAATTCCTTATGGATTAAGACTTGCTTTCAATCAATGGCCAAAAGAACTTAAAGAACAAAGAGAAACCAATTCCTTATGGATTAAGACTTGCTTTCAATCAATGGCCAAAAGAAGTTAAAGAACAAAGAGAAACCAATTCCTTATGGATTAAGACTTGCTTTCAATCAATGGCCAAAGAACTTAAAGAACAAGAGAAACCAATTCCTTATGGATTAAGACTTGCTTTCAATCAATGGCCAAAGAACTTAAGAACAAAGAGAAACCAATTCCTTATGGATTAAGACTTGCTTTCAATCAATGGCCAAAAAGAACTTAAAGAACAAAGAGAAACCAATTCCTTATGGATTAAGACTTGCTTTCAATCAATGGCCAAAGAACCTAAAGAACAAAGAGAAACCAATTCCTTAAGGAATAAGACTTGCTTTCAAAGAGAAACCAATTCCTTATGGATTAAGACTTGCTTTCAATCAATGGCCAAAAGAACTTCAAGAACAAAGAGAAACCAAATCCTTATGGAATAAGACTTGCTTTCAATCAATGGCCAAAGAACTTAAAGAACAAAGAAACCAATTCCTTATGGATTAAGACTTGCTTTCAATCAATGACCAAAAGAAGTTAAAGAACAAAGAGAAACCAATTCCTTATGGATTAAGACTTGCTTTCAATCAATGGCCAAAAAGAACTTAAAGAACAAAGAGAAACCAATTCCTTAAGGAATAAGACTTGCTTTCAATCAATGGCCAAAAGAACTTAAAGAACAAAGAGAAACCAATTCCTTATGGATTAAGACTTGCTTTCAATCAATCTCCAAAAGAACTTCAAGAACAAAGAGAAACCAATTCCTTATGGAATAAGACTTGCTTTCAATCAATGGCCAAAAGAAGTTAAAGAATAAAGAGAAACCAATTCCTTATGGATTAAGACTTGCTTTCAATCAATGGCCAAAAGAAGTTAAAGAACAAGAGAAACCAATTCCTTATGGATTAAGACTTGCTTTCAATCAATGGCCAAAAGAACTTAAAGAACAAAGAGAAACCAATTCCTTATGGATTAAGACTTGCTTTCAATCAATGGACAAAAGAACTTGAGGAACAGAGAGAAACCAATTGCTTATGGAATAAGACTTGCTTTCAATCAATGGCCAAAAGAAATTAAAGAACAAAGAGAAACCAATTCCTTATGGATTAAGACTTGCTTTCAATCAATGGCCAAAGAACTTAAAGAACAAAGAAACCAATTCCTTATGGAATAAGACTTGCTTTCAATCAATGGCCAAAGAACTTAAAGAACAAGAGAAACCAATTCCTTATGGATTAAGACTTGCTTTCAATCAATGGCCAAAGAACTTAAAGAACAAAGAAAACCAATTCCTTATGGAATAAGACTTGCTTTCAATCAATGGCCAAAGAACTTAAAGAACGAAGAGAAACCAATTCCTTATGGATTAAGACTTGCTTTCAATCAATGGCCAAAAGAACAAAGAGAAACCAAATCCTTAAGGAATAAGACTTGCTTTCAATCAGTGGCCAAAAGAACATAAAGAACAAAGAGAAACCAATTCCTTATGGATTAAGACTTGCTTTCAATCAATGGCCAAAGAACTTAAAGAACAAGAAACCAATTCCTTATGGATTAAGACTTGCTTTCAATCAATGGCCAAAGAACTTAAAGAACAAAGAGAAACCAATTCCTTATGGAATAAGACTTGCTTTCAATCAATGGCCAAAAGAAGTTAAAGAACAAAGAGAAACCAATTCCTTATGGATTAAGACTTGCTTTCAATCAATGGCCAAAAGAAGTTAAAGAACAAAGAGAAACCAATTCCTTACGGATTAAGACTTGCTTTCAATCAATGGCCATAAGAACTTAAAGAACAAAGAGAAACCAACTCCTTATGGATTAAGACTTGCTTTCAATCAATGGCCAAAAAGAACTTAAAGAACAAAGAGAAACCAATTCCTTAAGGAATAAGACTTGCTTTCAATCAACGGCCAAAAGAACTTAAGAACAAAGAGAAACCAATTCCTTATGGATTACTACTTGCTTTCAATCAATGGCCAAAAGAAGTTAAAGAACAAAGAGAAACCAATTCCTTAAGGAATAAAACTTGCTTTCAACAATGGCCAAAAGAAGTTAAAGAACAAAGAAACCAATTCCTTATGGATTAAGACTTCGTTTCAATCAATGGCCAAAAGAACTTAAAGAACAAAGAGAAACCAATTCCATATGGAATAAGACTTGCCTTCAATCAATGGCCAAGAGAACTTAAGGAACAAAGAGAAACCAATTGCTTATGGATTAAGACTTGCTTTCAATCGATGGCCAAAGATCTTAAACAACAAAGACAAACCAATTCCTTATGGATTAAGACTTGCTTTCAATCAATGGCCAAAAGAACTTCAAGAACAAAGAGAAACCAATTCCTTATGGATTGAGACGTGCTTTCAATCAATGGCCAAAAGAAGTTAAAGAACAAAGAGAATCCAATTCCTTATGGATTAAGACTTGCTTTCAATCAATGGCCTTAAGAACTTAAAGAACAAAGAGAAACCAATTCCTTAAGGAATAAGACTTGCTTTCTATCAATGGCCAAAAGAAGTTAAAGAACAAAGAGAAACCAATTCCTTATGGATTAAGACTTGCTTTCAATCAATGGCCAAAAGAACTTAAAGAACAAAGAGAAACCAATTCCTTATGGATTAAGACTTGCTTTCAATCAATGGCCAAAAGAACTTAAAGAACAAAGAGAAACCAATTCCTTATGGATTAAGACTTGCTTTCAATCATTGGCCAAAAGAACTTAAAGAACAATGAGAAACCAATTCCTTATGGATTAAGACTTGCTTTCAATCAATGGCCATAAGAACTTAAAGAACAAAGAGAAACCAACTCCTTACGGATTAAGACTTGCTTTCAATCAATGGCCAAAAGAACTTAAAGAACAAAG
>CM062531.1:74993793-75087378 GCA_031439595.1 Pterocarpus santalinus | reverse complement strand
TTGAAAGCAAGTCTTATTCCTTAAGAATTGGTTTCTCTTTGTTCTTTAAGTTCTTTTGGCCATTGATTGAAAAGCAATTGGTTTCTCTTTGTCTTAAGTTCCATTAAGGAATTGGTTTCTCTTTGTTCTTTAAGTTCTTTTGGCCATTGATTGAAAGCAAGTCTTATTCCTTAAGGAATTGGTTTCTCTTTGTTCTTTAAGTTCTTTTGGCAATTGATTGAAAGCAAGTCTTAATCCATAAGGAATTGGTTTCTCTTTATTCTTTATGTTCTTTTGGCCATTGATTGTCCTTAATTGAAAGCAAGTCTTAATCCATAAGGAATTGGTTTCCCATTGTTCTTTATATTCTTTTGGCCATTGATTGAATGCAAGTTTTATTCCATAAGGAATTGGTTTCTCTTTGTTCTTTAAGTTCTTTTGGCCATTGATTTGAAGCAAGTCTTGTTTCTTAAGGAATTGGTTTCTCTTTGTTCTTTAAGTTCTTTTGGCCATTGATTGAAAGCAAGTCTTAATCCATAAGGAATTGGTTTCTCTTTGTTCTTTATGTTCTTTTGGCCATTGATTGAAAGCAAGTCCTAATCCTTAAGGAATTGGTTTCTCTTTGTTCTGTAAGTTGTTTTGGCCATTGATTGAAAGCAAGTCTTAATCCTTAAGGAATTGGTTTCTCTTTGTTCTTTAAGTTCTTTTGGCCATTGATTGAATGCAAGTCTTATTCCATAAGGAATTGGTTTCTCTTTGTTCTTTATGTTCTTTTGGCCATTGATTGAAAGCAAGTCCTAATCCTTAAGGAATTGGTTTCTCTTTGTTCTGTAAGTTGTTTTGGCCATTGATTGAAAGCAAGTCTTAATCCTTAAGGAATTGGTTTCTCTTTGTTCTTTAAGTTCTTTTGGCCATTGATTGAAAGCAAGTCTTATTCCTTAAGGAATTGGTTTCTCTTTGTTCTTTAACTTCTTTTGGCCATTGATTGAAAGCAAGTCTTAATCCATAAGGAATTGGTTTCTCTTTGTTCTTTAACCCTTTTGGCCAATGATAGAAAACAAGTCTTATTCCTTAAGGAATTGGTTTCTCTTTGTGCTTTAACTTCTTTTGGCCACTGATTGAAAGGAAGTCTTATTCCTTAAGAATTGGTTTCTCTTTGTTCTTTAAGTTCTTTTGGCCAATGATTGAAAGCAAGTGTCAATCCATAAGGAATTGGTTTCTCTTTGGTCTTTAAGTTCTTTTGGCCACTGATTGAAAGCAAGTCTTAATCCAAAAGGAATTGGTTTCTCTTTGTTCTTTAGCTTCTATTGGCCATTGATTGAAAGCAAGTCTTAATCCATAAGGAATTGGTTTCTCTTTGTTCTTTAACTTCTTTTGGCCATTGATTGAAAGCAAGTCTTATTCCATAAGGAATTGGTTTCTCTTTGTTCTTTAAGTTCTTTTGGAGATTGATTGAAAGCAAGTCTTAATCCATAAGGAATTGGTTTCTCTTTGTTCTTCAAGTTGTTTTGGCCATTGATTGAAAGCAAGTCTTATTCCACAAGGAATTGGTTTCTCTTTGTTCTTTAACTTCTTTTGGCCATTGATTGAAAGCAAGTCTTAATCCATAAGGAATTGGTTTCTCTTTGTTCTTTAAGTTCTTTTGGCCATTGATTGAAAGCAAGTCTTATTCCTTAAGGAATTGGTTTCTCTTTGTTCTTTAACTTCTTTTGGCCATTGATTGAAAGCAAGTCTTATTCCATAAGGAATTGGTTTCTCTTTGTTCTTTATGTTCTTTTGGCCACTGATTGAAAGCAAGTCTTATTCCTTAAGGAATTGGTTTCTCTTTGTTCTTTAAGTTCTTTTGGCCATTGATTGAAAGCAAGTCTTAATCCTTAAGGAATTGGTTTCTCTTTGTTCTTTAAGTTCTTTTGGCCATTGATTGAAAGCAAGTCTTATTCCTTAAGGAATTGGTTTCTCTTTGTTCTTTAAGTTCTTTTTGGCCATTGATTGAAAGCAAGTCTTATTCCTTAAGGAATTGGTTTCTCTTTGTTCTTTAAGTTCTTTTGGCCATTGATTGAAAGCAAGTCTTAATCCATAAGGAATTGGTTTCTCTTTGTTCTTTAAGTTCTTTTGGCCATTGATTGAAAGCAAGTCTTAATCCTTAAGGAATTGGTTTCTCTTTGTTCTTTAAGTTCTTTTGGCCATTGATTGAAAGCAAGTCTTAATCCTTAAGGAATTGGTTTCTCTTTGTTCTTTAAGTTCTTTTGGCCATTGATTGAAAGCAAGTCTTAATCCTTAAGGAATTGGTTTCTCTTTGTTCTTTAAGTTGTTTTGGCCATTGATTGAAAGCAAGTCTTAATCCATAAGGAATTGGTTTCTCTTTGTTCTTTAACTTCTTTTGGCCATTGATTGAAAGCAAGCGTTATTCCTTAAGGAATTGGTTTCTCTTTGTTCTTTAAGTTCTTTTGGCCATTGATTGAAAGCAAGTCTTAATCCATAAGGAATTGGTTTCTCTTTGTTCTTTAAGTTCTTTTGGCCATTGATTGAAAGCAAGTCTTATTCCTTAAGGAATTGGTTTCTCTTTGTTCTTTAAGTTCTTTTGGCCATTGATTGAAAGCAAGTCTTAATCCATAAGGAATTGGTTTCACTTTGTTCTTTAGTTAAGTTTTTGGCCATTGATTGAAAGCAAGTCTTATTCCATAAGGAATTGGTTTCTCTTTGTTCTTTAAGTTCTTTTGGCCATTGATTGAAAGCAAGTCTTAATCCATAAGGAATTGGTTTCTCTTTGTTCTTTAAGTTCTTTTGGCCATTGATTGAAAGCAAGTCTTAATCCATAAGGAATTGGTTTCTCTTTGTTCTTTAAGTTCTTTTGGCCATTGATTGAAAGCAAGTCTTAATCCATAAGGAATTGGTTTCTCTTTGTTCTTTAAGTTCTTTTGGCCACTGATTGAAAGGAAGTCTTATTCCTTAAGGAATTGGTTTCTCTTTGTTCTTTAAGTTCTTTTGGCCAATGATTGAAAGCAAGTCTTATTCCTTAAGGAATTGGTTTCTCTTTGTTCTTTAAGTTCTTTTGGCCATTGATTGAAAGCAAGTCTTATTCCTTAAGGAATTGGTTTCTCTTTGTTCTTTAAGTTCTTTTGGCCATTGATTGAAAGCAAGTCTTAATCCATATGGAATTGGTTTCTCTTTGTTCTTTAAGTTCTTTTGGCCATTGATTGAAAGCAAGTCTTAATCCATAAGGAATTGGTTTCTCTTTGTTCTTTAAGTTCTTTTGGCCATTGATTGAAAGCAAGTCTTAATTCATAAGGAATTGGTTTCTCTTTGTTCTTTAAGTTCTTTTGGCCATTGATTGAAAGCAAGTCTTATTCCTTAAGGAATTGGTTTCTCTTTGTTCTTTAAGTTCTTTTGGCCATTGATTGAAAGCAAGTCTTAATCCATAAGGAATTGGTTTCTCTTTGTTCTTTAAGTTCTTTTGGCCATTGATTGAAAGCAAGTCTTAATCCTTAAGGAATTGGTTTCTCTTTGTTCTTTATGTTCTTTTGGCCATTGATTGAAAGCAAGTCTTAATCCTTAAGGAATTGGTTTCTCTTTGTTCTTTAAGTTCTTTTGGCCATTGATTGAAAGCAAGTCTTAATCCATAAGGAATTGGTTTCTCTTTGTTCTTTAAGTTCTTTTGGCCATTGATTGAAAGCAAGTCTTAATCCTTAAGGAATTGGTTTCTCTTTGTTCTTTAAGTTCTTTTGGCCATTGATTGAAAGCAAGTCTTAATCCATAAGGAATTGGTTTCTCTTTGTTCTTTAAGTTCTTTTGGCCATTGATTGAAAGCAAGTCTTAATCCTTAAGGAATTGGTTTCTCTTTGTTCTTTAAGTTCTTTTGGCCATTGATTGAAAGCAAGTCTTAATCCATAAGGAATTGGTTTCTCTTTGTTCTTTAAGTTCTTTTGGCCATTGATTGAAAGCAAGCCGTAATCCATAAGGAATTGGTTTCTCTTTGTTCTTTAAGTTCTTTTGGCCATTGATTGAAAGCAAGTCTTAATCCATAAGGAATTGGTTTCTCCTTGTTCCTTAAGTTATTTTAGCCATTGATTGAAAGCAAGTCTTAATCCATAAGGAATTGGTTTCTCTTTGTTCTTTAAGTTCTTTTGGCCATTGATTGAAAGCAAGTCTTATTCCTTAAGGAATTGGTTTCTCTTTGTTCTTTAAGTTCTTTTGGCCATTGATTGAAAGCAAGTCTTAATCCATAAGGAATTGGTTTCTCTTTGTTCTTTAAGTTCTTTTGGCCATTGATTGAAAGCAAGTCTTATTCCTTAAGGAATTGGTTTCTCTTTGTTCTTTAAGTTCTTTTGGCCATTGATTGAAAGCAAGTCTTATTCCTAAGGAATTGGTTTCTCTTTGTTCTTTAAGTTCTTTTGGCCATTGTTTGAAAGCAAGTCTTAATCCTTAAGGAATTGGTTTCTCTTTGTTCTTTAAGTTCTTTTGGCCATTGATTGAAAGCAAGTCTTATTCCTTAAGGAATTGGTTTCTCTTTGTTCTTTAAGTTCTTTTGGCCATTGATTGAAAGCAAGTCTTAATCCATAAGGAATTGGTTTCTCTTTGTTCTTTAAGTTCTTTTGGCCATTGATTGAAAGCAAGTCTTAATCCATAAGGAATTGGTTTCTCTTTGTTCTTTAAGTTCTTTTGGCCATTGATTGAAAGCAAGTCTTAATCCATAAGGAATTGGTTTCTCTTTGTTCTTTAAGTTCTTTTGGCCATTGATTGAAAGCAAGTCTTATTCCATAAGGAATTGGTTTCTCTTTGTTCTTTAACTTCTTTTGGCCATTGATTGAAAGCAAGTCTTAATCCATAAGGAATTGGTTTCTCTTTGTTCTTTAACTTCTTTTGGCCATTGATTGAAAGCAAGTCTTAATCCATAAGGAATTGGTTTCTCTTTGTTCTTTATGTTCTTTTGGCCACTGATTGAAACCAAGTCTTAATCCTTAAGGAATTGGTTTCTCTTTGTTCTTTAAGTTCTTTTGGCCATTGATTGAAAGCAAGTCTTATTCCTTAAGGAATTGGTTTCTCTTTGTTCTTTAAGTTCTTTTGGCCATTGATTGAAAGCAAGTCTTAATCCATAAGGAATTGGTTTCTCTTTGTTCTTTAACTTCTTTTGGCCATTGATTGAACGCAAGTGTTATTCCATAAGGAATTGGTTTCTCTTTGTTCTTTATGTTCTTTTGGCCACTGATTGAAACCAAGTCTTATTCCATAAGGAATTGGTTTCTCTTTGTTCTTTAACTTCTTTTGGCCATTGATTGAAAGCAAGTCTTAATCCATAAGGAATTGGTTTCTCTTTGTTCTTTAAGTTCTTTTGGCCATTGATTGAAAACAAGTCTTAATTGATACAGAATTGGTTTCTCTTTGTTCTTTAAGTTTTTTTGGCAATTGATTGAAAGCAATTCTTATTCCTTAAGGAATTGGTTTCTCTTTGTTCTTTAAGTTCTTTTTGGCATTGATTGAAAGCAAGTCTTTATCCATAAGGAATTGGTTTTTCTTTGTTCTTTAAGTTCTTTTGGCCATTGATTGAAAGCAAGTCTTATTCCTTAAGGAATTGGTTTCTCTTTGTTCTTTAAGTTCTTTTGGCCATTGATTGAAAGCAAGTCTTAATCCATATGGAATTGGTTTCTCTTTGTTCTTTAAGTTCTTTTGGCCATTGATTGAAAGCAAGTCTTAATCCTTAAGGAATTGGTTTCTCTTTGTTCTTTATGTTCTTTTGGCCATTGACTGAAAGCAAGTCTTAATCCTTAAGGAATTGGTTTCTCTTTGTTCTTTAAGTTCTTTTGGCCATTGATTGAAAGCAAGTCTTAATCCATAAGGAATTGGTTTCTCTTTGTTCTTTAAGTTCTTTTGGCCATTGATTGAAAGCAAGTCTTAATCCTTAAGGAATTGGTTTCTCTTTGTTCTTTAAGTTCTTTTGGCCATTGATTGAAAGCAAGTCTTAATCCATAAGGAATTGGTTTCTCTTTGTTCTTTAAGTTCTTTTGGCCATTGATTGAAAGCAAGTCTTATTCCTTAAGGAATTGGTTTCTCTTTGTTCTTTAAGTTCTTTTGGCCATTGATTGAAAGCAAGTCTTAATCCTTAAGGAATTGGTTTCTCTTTGTTCTTTAAGTTCTTTTGACCAATGATTGAAAGCAAGCGTTATTCCTTAAGGAATTGGTTTCTCTTTGTTCTTTAAGTTCTTTTGGCCATTGATTGAAAGCAAGTCTTAATCCATAAGGAATTGGTTTCTCTTTGTTCTTTAAGTTCTTTTGGCCATTGATTGAAAGCAAGTCTTAATCCATAAGGAATTGGTTTCTCTTTGTTCTTTAAGTTCTTTTGGCCATTGATTGAAAGCAAGTCTTAATCCTTAAGGAATTGGTTTCTCTTTGTTCTTTAAGTTATTTTGGCCATTGATTGAAAGCAAGCCTTAATCCACAAGGAATTGGTTTCTCTTTGTTCTTTAAGTTCTTTTGGCCATTGATTGAAAGCAAGTCTTATTCGCTAAGGAATTGGTTTCTCTTTGTTCTTTAAGTTCTTTTGGCCATTGATTGAAAGCAAGTCTTAATCCTTAAGGAATTGGTTTCTCTTTGTTCTTTATGTTCTTTTGGCCATTGATTGAAAGCAAGTCTTAACCCATAAGGAATTAGTTTCTCTTTGTTCTTTAAGTTCTTTTGACCAATGATTGAAGGCAAGCGTTATTCCATAAGGAATTGGTTTCTCTCTGTTCTTTAAGTTCTTTTGGCCATTGATTGAAAGCAAGTCTTAATCCATAAGGAATTGGTTTCTCTTTGTTCTTTAACTTCTTTTGGCCATTGATTGAAAGCAAGTCTTATTCCTTAAGGAATTGGTTTCTCTTTGTTCTTTAAGTTCTTTTGGCCATTGATTGAAAGCAAGTCTTAATCCATAAGGAATTGGTTTCTCTTTGTTCTTTAACTTCTTTTGGCCATTGATTGAAAGCAAGTCTTATTCCTTAACGAATTGGGTTCTCTTTGTTCTTTAAGTTCTTTTGGCCATTGATTGAAAGCAAGTCTTAATCCATAAGGAATTGGTTTCTCTTTGTTCTTTAAGTTCTTTTGACCAATGATTGAAAGCAAGCGTTATTCCATAAGGAATTGGTTTCTGTCCGTTCTTTAAGTTCTTTTGGCCATTGATTGAAAGCAAGTCTTAATCCATAAGGATTTGGTTTCTCTTTATTCTTTATGTTGTTTTGGCCATTGATTGAAAGCAAGTCCTCATCCTTAAGGAATTGGTTTCTCTTTGACCTTTAAGTTCTTTTGGCCATTGATTGAAAGCAAGTCTTAATCCATAAGGAATTGGTTTCTCTTTGTTCTTTAAGTTCTTTTGGCCATTGATTGAAAGCAAGTCTTAATCCATAAGGAATTGGTTTCTCTTTGTTCTTTAAGTTCTTTTGGCCATTGATTGAAAGCAAGTCTTAATCCATAAGGAATTGGTTTCTCTTTGTTCTTTAAGTTCTTTTGGCCATTGATTGAAAGCAAGTCTTTATCCATAAGGAATTGGTTTCTCTTTGTTCTTTAAGTTCTTTTGGCCATTGATTGAAAGCAAGTCTTAATCCATAAGGAATTGGATTCTCTTTGTTCTTTAACTTCTTTTGGCCACTGATTGAAAGTAAGTCTTATTCCTTAAGGAATTGGTTTCTCTTTGTTCTTTAAGTTCTTTTGGCCATTGATTGAAAGCAAGTCTTAATCCTTAAGGAATTGGTTTCTCTTTGTTCTTTAAGTTCTTTTGGCCATTGATTGAAAGCAAGTCTTATTCCATAAGGAATTGGTTTCTCTTTGTTCTTTATGTTCTTTTGGCCATTGATTGAAAGCAAGTCTTATTCCTTAAGGAATTGGTTTCTCTTTGTTCTTTAAGTTCTTTTGGCCATTGATTGAAAGCAAGTCTTATTCCTTAAGGAATTGGTTTCTCTTTGTTCTTTAAGTTCTTTTGGCCATTGATTGAAAGCAAGTCTTATTCCTTAAGGAATTGGTTTCTCTTTGTTCTTTAAGTTCTTTTGGCCATTGATTGAAAGCAAGTCTTAATCCATAAGGAATTGGTTTCTCTTTGTTCTTTAAGTTCTTTTGGCCATTGATTGAAAGCAAGTCTTAATCCATAAGGAATTGGTTTCTCTTTGTTCTTTAAGTTCTTTTGGCCATTGATTGAAAGCAAGTCTTATTCCTTACGGAATTGGTTTCTCTTTGTTCTTTAAGTTCTTTTGGCCATTGATTGAAAGCAAGTCTTAATCCATAAGGAGTTGGTTTCTCTTTGTTCTTTAAGTTCTTTTGCCACTGATTGAAAGCAAGTCTTATTCCTTAAGGATTTGGTTTATCTTTGTTCTTGAAGTTCTTTTGGCCATTGATTGAAAGCAAGTCTTATTATTCCTTACGGAATTGGTTTCCCTTTGTTCCTTACGTTCTTTGGGCCATTGATTGAAAGCAAGTCTTAATCCATAAGGAATTGGTTTCTCTTTGTTCTTTAACTTCTTTTGGCCATTGATTGAACGCAAGTCTTAATCCATAAGGAATTGGTTTCTCTTTGTTCTTTAAGTTCTTTTGGCCATTGATTGAAAGCAAGTCTTAATCCATAAGGAATTGGTTTCTCTTTGTTCTTTAAGTTCTTTTGGCCATTGATTGAAAGCAAGTCTTAATCCATAAGGAATTGGTTTCTCTTTGTTCTTTAAGTTCTTTTGGCCATTGATTGAAAGCAAGTCTTAATCCATAAGGAATTGGTTTCTCTTTGTTCTTTAAGTTCTTTTGGCCATTGATTGAAAGCAAGTCTTAATCCATAAGGAATTGGTTTCTCTTTGTTCTTTAAGTTCTTTTGGCCATTGATTGAAAGCAAGTCTTATTCCTTAAGGAATTGGTTTCTCTTTGTTCTTTAAGTTCTTTGGGCCATTGATTGAAAGCAAGTCTTAATCCATAAGGAATTGGTTTCTCTTTGTTCTGTAACTTCTTTTGGCCATTGATTGAAAGCAAGTCTTATTCCTTAAGGAACTGGTTTCTCTTTGTTCTTTAAGTTCTTTTGGCCATTGATTGAAAGCAAGTCTTAATCCATAAGGAATTGGTTTCTCTTTGTTCTTTAACTTCTTTTGGCCATTGATTGAAAGCAAGTTTAATTCCTTAAGGAATTGGTTTCTCTTTGTTCTTTAAGTTCTTTTGGCCATTGATTGAAAGCAAGTCTTAATCCATAAGGAATTGGTTTCTCTTTGTTCTTTAACTTCTTTTGGCCATTGATTGAAAGCAAGTCTTAATCCATAAGGAATTGGTTTCTCTTTGTTCTTTAAGTTCTTTTGGCCATTGATTGAACGCAAGTCTTAATCCATAAGGAATTGGTTTCTCTTTGTTCTTTAAGTTCTTTTGGCCATTGATTGAAAGCAAGTCTTAATCCATAAGGAATTGGTTTCTCTTTGTTCTTTAAGTTCTTTTGGCCATTGATTGAAAGCAAGTCTTAATCCTTAAGGAATTGGTTTCTCTTTGTTCTTGAAGTTCTTTTGGCCATTGATTGAAAGCACGTCTTAATGCATAAGGAATTGGTTTCTCATTGTTCTTTAAGTTCTTTTGGCCATTTATTGAAAGCATGTCTTATTCCCTTAGGAATTGGTTTCTCTTTGTTATTTAAGTTCTTTGTGGCCATTGATTGAAAGCAAGTCTTAATCCATAAGGAATTGGTTTCTCTTTGTTCTTTAAGTTCTTTTGGCCACTGATTGAAAGCAAGTCTTATTCAAGGAATTGGTTTCTCTTTGTTCTTTAAGTTCATTTGGCCATTGATTGAAAGCAAGTCTTAATCCACAAGGAATTGGTTTCTCTTTGTTCTTTAAGTTCTTTTGGCCACTGATTGAAAGAAAGTCTTAATCCATAAGAATTGGTTTCTCTTTGTTCTTTAAGTTCTTTTGGCCGTTGATTGAAAGGAAGTCTTATTCATAAGGAATTGGTTTCTCTTTGTTCTTTAAGTTCTTTTGGCCATTGATTGAAAGCAAGTCTTATTCCTTAAGGAATTGGTTTCTCTTTGTTCTTTAAGTTCTTTTGGCCATTGATTGAAAGCAAGTCTTAATCCAAAAGGAATTGGTTTCTCTTTGTTCTTTAAGTTCTTTTGGCCATTGATTGAAAGCAAGTCTTAATCCATAAGGAATTGGTTTCTCTTTGTTCTTTAAGTTCTTTTGGCCATTGATTGAAAGCAAGTCTTATTCCATAAGGAATTGGTTTCTCTTTGTTCTTTATGTTCTTTTGGCCACTGATTGAAAGCAAGTCTTATTCCTTAAGGATTTGGTTTCTCTTTGTTCTTTAAGTTCTTTTGGCCATTGATTGAAAGCAAGTCTTAATCCATAAGGAATTGGTTTCTCTTTGTTCTTTAACTTCTTTTGGCCATTGATTGAAAGCAAGTCTTAATCCATAAGGAATTGGTTTCTCTTTGTTCTTTAAGTTCTTTTGGCCATTGATTGAAAGCAAGTCTTATTCCTTAAGGAATTGGTTTCTCTTTGTTCTTTAAGTTCTTTTGGCCATTGATTGAAAGCAAGTCTTAATCCATAAGGAATTGGTTTCTCTTTGTTCTTTAACTTCTTTTGGCCATTGATTGAAACCAAGTCTTATTCCTTAAGGAATTGGTTTCTCTTTGTTCCTTAAATTCTTTTGCAGGTTGATTGAAAGCAAGTCTTTATCCATAAGGAATTGGTTTCTCTTTGTTCTTTAAGTTCTTTTGGCCATTGATTGAAAGCAAGTCTTATTCCTTAAGGAATTGGTTTCTCTTTGTTCTTGAAGTTCTTTTGGCCATTGATTGAAAGCAAGTCTTAATCCATAAGGAATTGGTTTCTCTTTGTTCTTTAAGTTCTTTTGGCCATTGATTGAAAGCAAGTCTTAATCCATCAGGAATTGGTTTCTCTTTGTTCTTTAACTTCTTGTGGCCATTGATTGAAAGCAAGTCTTAATCCATAAGGAATTCATTTCTCTTTGTTCCTTAAGTTCTTTTGGCCATTGATTGAAAGCAAGTCTTAATCCATAAGGAATTGGTTTCTCTTTGTTCTTTAACTTCTTTTGGCCATTGATTGAAAGCAAGTCTTATTCCATAAGGAATTGGTTTCTCTTTGTTCTTGAAGTTCTTTTGGCCATTGATTGAAAGCAAGTCTTAATCCATAAGGAATTGGTTTCTCTTTGTTCTTTAAGTTCTTTTGGCCATTGATTGAAAGCAAGTCTTAATCCATAAGGAATTGGTTTCTCTTTGTTCTTTAAGTTCTTTTGGCCATTGATTGAAAGCAAGTCTTATTCCTTAAGGAATTGGTTTCTCTTTGTTCTTTAAGTTCTTTTGGCCATTGATTGAAAGCAAGTCTTATTCCTTAAGGAATTGGTTTCTCTTTGTTCTTTAAGTTCTTTTGGCCATTGATTGAAAGCAAGTCTTAATCCATAAGGAATTGGTTTCTCTTTGTTCTTTATGTTCTTTTGGCCATTGATTGAAAGCAAGTCTTAATCCATAAGGAATTGGTTTCTCTTTGTTCTTTAAGTTATTTTGGCCATTGATTGAAAGCAAGTCTTTATCCATAAGGAATTGGTTTCTCTTTGTTCTTTAAGTTCTTTTGGCCATTGATTGAAAGCAAGTCTTATTCCTTAAGGAATTGGTTTCTCTTTGTTCTTTAAGTTCTTTTGGCCATTGATTGAAAGCAAGTCTTAATCCATAAGGAATTGGTTTCTCTTTGTTCCTTACGTTCTTTTGGCCATTGATTGAAAGCAAGTCTTAATTCATAAGGAATTGGTTTCTCTTTGTTCGTGAAGTTCTTTTGGCCATTGATTGAAAGCAAGTCTTAATCCATAAGGAATTGGTTTCTCTTTGTTCTTTAAGTTCTTTTGGCCATTGATTGAAAGCAAGTCTTAATCCATAAGGAATTGGTTTCTCTTTGTTCTTTAAGTTCTTTTGGCCATTGATTGAAAGCAAGTCTTAATCCATAAGGAATTGGTTTCTCTTTGTTCTTTAAGTTCTTTTGGAGATTGATTGAAAGCAAGTCTTTATCCATAAGGAATTGGTTTCTCTTTGTTCTTTAAGTTCTTTTGGCCATTGATTGAAAGCAAGTCTTAATCCATAAGGAATTGGTTTCTCTTTGTTCTTTAACATCTTTGGGCCATTGATTGAAAGCAAGTCTTAATCCATCAGGAATTGGTTTCTCTTTGTTCTTTAACTTCTTGTGGCCATTGATTGAAAGCAAGTCTTAATCCATAAGGAATTGGTTTCTCTTTGTTCTTTAAGTTCTTTTTGGCCATTGATTGAAAGCAAGTCTTAATCCATAAGGAATTGGTTTCTCTTTGTTCTTTAAGTTCTTTTGGCCATTGATTGAAAGCAAGTCTTAATCCATAAGGAATTGGTTTCTCTTTGTTCTTTAAGTTCTTTTGGCCATTGATTGAAAGCAAGTCTTAATCCATAAGGAATTGGTTTCTCTTTGTTCTTTAACTTCTTTTGGCCATTGATTGAAAGCAAGTCTTAATCCATAAGGAATTGGTTTCTCTTTGTTCTTTAAGTTCTTTTGGCCATTGATTGAAAGCAAGTCTTAATCCATAAGGAATTGGTTTCTCTTTGTTCTTTAAGTTCTTTTGGCCACTGATTGAAAGCAAGTCTTAATCCATAAGGAATTGGTTTCTCTTTGTTCTTTAAGTTCTTTTGGCCATTGATTGAAAGCAAGTCTTAATCCATAAGGAATTGGTTTCTCTTTGTTCTTTAAGTTCTTTTGGCCATTGATTGAAAGCAAGTCTTAATCCATAAGGAATTGGTTTCTCTTTGTTCTTTAAGTTCTTTTGGCCATTGATTGAAAGCAAGTCTTATTCCTTAAGGAATTGGTTTCTCTTTGTTCTTTAAGTTCTTTTGGCCATTGATTGAAAGCAAGTCTTAATCCATAAGGAATTGGTTTCTCTTTGTTCTTTAAGTTCTTTTGGCCATTGATTGAAAGCAAGTCTTAATCCATAAGGAGTTGGTTTCTCTTTGTTCTTTAAGTTCTTTTGGCCACTGATTGAAAGCAAGTCTTATTCCTTAAGGATTTGGTTTCTCTTTGTTCTTGAAGTTCTTTTGGCCAATGATTGAAAGCAAGCGTTATTCCTTAAGGAATTGGTTTCTCTTTGTTCTTTAAGTTCTTTTGGCCATTGATTGAAAGCAAGTCTTAAATCCATAAGGAGTTGGTTTCTCTTTGTTCTTTAAGTTCTTTTGGCCACTGATTGAAAGCAAGTCTTAATCCATAAGGAATTTGTTTCTCTTTGGTTTCTCTTTGTTCTTTAAGTTCTTTTGGCCATTGATTGAAAGCAAGTCTTATTCCTTACGGAATTGGTTTCCCTTTGTTCCTTACGTTCTTTGGGCCATTGATTGAAAGCAAGTCTTAATCCATAAGGAATTGGTTTCTCTTTGTTCTTTAAGTTCTTTTGGCCATTGATTGAAAGCAAGTCTTAATCCATAAGGAATTGGTTTCTCTTTGTTCTTTAAGTTCTTTTGGCCATTGATTGAAAGCAAGTCTTAATCCATAAGGAATTGGTTTCTCTTTGTTCTTTAACATCTTTTGGCCATTGATTGAAAGCAAGTCTTATTCCTTAAGGAATTGGTTTCTCTTTGTTCTTTAAGTTCTTTTGGCCATTGATTGAAAGCAAGTCTTATTCCTTAAGGAATTGGTTTCTCTTTGTTCTTTAACTTCTTTTGGCCATTGATTGAAAGCAAGTCTTAATCCATAAGGAATTGGTTTCTCTTTGTTCTTTAAGTTCTTTTGGCCATTGATTGAAAGCAAGTCTTAATCCATAAGGAGTTGGTTTCTCTTTGTTCTTTAAGTTCTTTTGGCCACTGATTGAAAGCAAGTCTTATTCCCATAAGGAATTGGTTTCTCTTTGTTCTTTAAGTTCTTTTGGCCATTGATTGAAAGCAAGTCTTATTCCATAAGGAATTGTTTTCTCGTTGTTCTTTAAGTTCTTTTAGCCATTGATTGAAAGCAATTCTTAATCCATAAGGAATTGGTTTCTCTTTGTTCTTTAAGTTCTTTTGGCCATTGATTGAAAGCAAGTCTTAATCCATAAGGAATTGGTTTCTCTTTGATCTTTAAGTTCTTTTGGCCCTCGATTGAAAGCAAGTCTTAATCCATAAGGAAATGGTTTCTCTTTGTTCCTGAAGTTCTTTTGGCCGTTGACTGAAAGCAAGTCTTAATCCATAAGGAATTGGTTTCTCTTTGTTCTTTAAGTTCTTTTGGCCATTGATTGAAAGCAAGTCTTAATCCATAAGGAATTGGTTTCTCTTTGTTCTTTAAGTTCTTTTGGCCATTGATTGAAAGCAAGTCTTAATCCATAAGGAATTGGTTTCTCTTTGTTCTTTAAGTTCTTTTGGCCATTGATTGAAAGCAAGTCTTAATCCATAAGGAATTGGTTTCTCTTTGTTCTTTAACTTCTTTTGGCCATTGATTGAAAGCAAGTCTTATTCCATAAGGATTTGGTTTCTCTTTGTTCTTGAAGTTCTTTTGGCCATTGATTGAAAGCAAGTCTTAATCCATAAGGAATTGGTTTCTCTTTGTTCTTTAAGTTCTTTTGGCCATTGATTGAAAGCAAGTCTTAATCCGTAAGGAGTTGGTTTCTCTTTGTTCTTTAAGTTCTTATGGCCATTGATTGAAAGCAAGTCTTAATCCATAAGGAATTGGTTTCTCTTTGTTCTTTAAGTTCTTTTTGGCCATTGATTGAAAGCAAGTCTTAATCCATAAGGAATTGGTTTCTCTTTGTTCTTTAAGTTCTTTTGGCCATTGATTGAAAGCAAGTCTTATTCCTTAAGGAATTGGTTTCTCTTTGTTCTTTAAGTTCTTTTGGCCATTGATTGAAAGCAAGTCTTAATCCATAAGGAATTGGTTTCTCTTTGTTCTTTAACTTCTTTTGGCCATTGATTGAAAGCAAGTCTTAATCCATAAGGAATTGGTTTCTCTTTGTTCTTTAAGTTCTTTTGGCCATTGATTGAAAGGAAGTCTTAATCCTTAAGGAATTGGTTTCTCTTTGTTCTTTAAGTTCTTTTGGCCATTGATTGAAAGCAAGTCTTAATCCATAAGGAATTGGTTTCCCTTTGTTCTTTATGTTCTTTTGGCCATTGAATGAAAGCAAGTCTTATTCGATAAGGAATTGATTTCTCTTTGTTCTTTAAGTTCTTCTGGCCCATGATTGAAAGCAAGTCCTAATCCATAAGGAATTGGTTTCTCTTTGTTCTTTAAGTTCTTTTGGCCATTGATTGAAAGCAAGTCTTAATCCATAAGGAATTGGTTTCTCTTTGTTCTTTAAGTTCTTTTGGCCATTGATTGAAAGCAAGTCTTATTCCTTAAGGAATTGGTTTCTCTTTGTTCTTTATGTTCTTTTTGGCCATTGATTGAAAGCAAGTCTTAATCCTTAAGGAATTGGTTTCTGTTTATTCTATAAGTTCTTTTGGCCATTGATTGAAAGCAAGTCTTAATCCATAAGGAAATGGTTTCTCTTTGTTCTTTAAGTTCTTTTGGCCATTGATTGAAAGCAAGTCTTAATCCATAAGGAATTGGTTTCTCTTTGTTCTTTAACATCTTTGGGCCATTGATTGAAAGCAAGTCTTAATCCATAAGGAATTGGTTTCCCTTTGTTCCTTACGTTCTTTTGGCCATTGATTGAAAGCAAGTCTTAATCCATAAGGAATTGGTTTCTCTTTGTTCTTTAACTTCTTTTATTCTCTAAGTTCTTTAGGCATTGATTGAAAGCAAGTCTTAATCCATAAGGAATTGGTTTCTCTTTGTTCTTTAAGTTCTTTTGGCCATTGATTGAACGCAAGTCTTAATCCATAAGGAATTGGTTTCTCTTTGTTCTTTAAGTTCTTTTGGCCATTGATTCAAAGCAAGTCTCAATCCATAACGAATTGGTTTCTCTTTGTTCTTTCACATCTTTTGGCCATTGATTGAAAGCAAGTCTTAATCCATAAGGAATTGGTTTCTCTTTGTTTTTTAAGTTCTTTTGGCCATTGATTGAAAGCAAGTCTTAATCCATAAGGAATTGGTTTCTCTTTGTTCTTTAAGTTCTTTTGGCCATTGATTGAAAGCAAGTCTTAATCCAAAAGGAATTGGTTTCTCTTTGTTCTTTAAGTTCTTTCGGCCATTGATTGAAAGCAAGTCTTATCCATAAGGAGTTGGTTTCTCTTTGTTCTTTAAGTTATTTTAGCCATTGATTGAAAGCAAGTGTTAATCCATAAGGAATTAGTTTCTCTTTATTCTTTAAGTTCTTTTGGCCATTGATTGAAAGCAAGTCTTAATCCATAAGGAATTGGTTTCTCTTTGTTCTTTAAGTTCTTTTGGCCATTGATTGAAAGCAAGTCTTAATCCATAAGGAATTGGTTTCTCTTTGTTCTTTAACTTCTTTTGGCCATTGATTGAAAGCAAGTCTTAATCCATAAGGAATTGGTTTCTCTTTGTTCTTTAAGTTCTTTTGGCCATTGATTGAAAGCAAGTCTTAATCCATAAGGAGTTGGTTTCTCTTTGTTCTTTAAGTTCTTTTGGCCACTGATTGAAAGCAAGTCTTAATCCATAAGGAATTGGTTTCTCTTTGTTCTTTAACTTCTTTTGGCCATTGATTGAACGCAAGTCTTAATCCATAAGGAATTGGTTTCTCTTTGTTCTTTAAGTTCTTATGGCCATTGATTGAAAGCAAGTCTTAATCCATAAGGAATTGGTTTCTCTTTGTTCTTTAAGTTCTTTTGGCCATTGATTCAAAGCAAGTCTCAATCCATAACGAATTGGTTTCTCTTTGTTCTTTCACATCTTTTGGCCATTGATTGAAAGCAAGTCTTATTCCTTACGGAATTGGTTTCTCTTTGTTCTTTAAGTTCTTTTGGAGATTGATTGAAAGCAAGTCTTAATCCATAGGGAATTGGTTTCTCTTTGTTCTTTAAGTTCTTTTGGCCATTGATTGAAAGCAAGTCTTATTCCTTACGGAATTGGTTTCTCTTTGTTCTTTAAGTTCTTATGGCCATTGATTGAAAGCAAGTCTTAATCCATAAGGAATTGGTTTCTCTTTGTTCTATCGGTTCTTTTGGCCGTTGATTGAAAGCAAGTCTAAATCCATAAGGAATCGGTTTCTCTTTGTTCTTTAACATCTTTGGGCCATTGATTGAAAGCAAGTCTTATTCCTTAAGGAATTGGTTTCTCTTTGTTCTTTAAGTTCTTTTGGCCATTGATTGAAAGCAAGTCTTAATCCATAAGGAATTGGTTTCTCTTTGTTCCTTACGTTCTTTTGGCCATTGATTGAAAGCAAGTCTTAATCCATAAGGAATTGGTTTCTCTTTGTTCTTTAAGTTCTTTTGGCCATTGATTGAAAGCAAGTCTTAATCCCTAAGGAATTGGTTTCTCTTTGTTCTTTAAGTTCTTTTGGCCATTGATTGAAAGCAAGTCTTAATCCATAAGGAATTGGTTTCTCTTTGTTCTTTAAGTTCTTTTGGCCATTGATTGAAAGCAAGTCTTAATCCATAAGGAATTGGATTCTCTTTGTTCTTTAAGTTCTTTTGGCCATTGATTGAAAGCAAGTCTTAATCCATAAGGAGTTGGTTTCTCTTTGTTCTTTAAGTTCTTATGGCCATTGATTGAAAGCAAGTCTTAATCCATAAGGAATTGGTTTCTCATTGTTCTTTAAGTTCTTTTGGCCAATGATTGAAAGCAAGTCTTAATCCATAAGGAATTGGTTTCTCTTTGTTCTTTAAGTTCTTTTGGCCATTGATTGAAAGCAAGTCTTAATCCATAAGGAATTGGTTTCTCTTTGTTCTTTAAGTTCTTTTGGCCATTGATTGAAAGCAAGTCTTAATCCATAAGGAATTGGTTTCTCTTTGTTCTTTAACTTCTTTTGGCCATTGATTGAAAGCAAGTCTTAATCCATAAGGAATTGGTTTCTCTTTGTTCTTTAAGTTCTTTTGGCCATTGATTGGAAGCAAGACTTAATCCATAAGGAATTGGTTTCTCTTTGTTCTTTAAGTTCTTTTGGCCATTGATTGAAAGCAAGTCTTAATCCATAAGGAATTGGTTTCTCTCTGTTCTTTAAGCTCATTTGGCCATTGATTGAACGCAAGTCTTAATCCTTGAGGAATTGGTTTCTCGTTGTTCTTTAAGTTCTTTTGCCCATTGATTGAAAGCAAGTCTTATTCCTTAAGGAATTGGTTTCTCTTTGTTCTTTAAGTTCTTTTGGCCATTGATTGAAAGCAAGTCTTAATCCATAAGGAATTGGTTTCTCTTTGTTCTTTAACTTCTTTTGGCCATTGATTGAACGCAAGTCTTAATCCATAAGGAATTGGTTTCTCTTTGTTCTTTAAGTTCTTTTGGCCATTGATTCAAAGCAAGTCTTAATCCATAAGGAATTGGTTTCTCTTTGTTCTTTAAGTTCTTTTGGCCATTGATTGAAAGCAAGTCTTAATCCATAAGGAATTGGTTTCTCTTTGTTCTTTAAGTTCTTTTGGCCATTGATTGAAAGCAAGTCTTAATCCATAAGGAATTGGTTTCTCTTTGTTCTTTAAGTTCTTTTGGCCATTGATTGAAAGCAAGTCTTATTCCTTACGGAATTGGTTTCTCTTTGTTCTTTAAGTTCTTTTGGCCATTGATTGAAAGCAAGTCTTAATCCATAAGGAATTGGTTTCTCTTTGTTCTTTAACTTCTTTTGGCCATTGATAGAAAGCAAGTCTTATTCCTTAAGGAATTGGTTTCTCTTTGTTCTTTAAGTTCTTTTGGAGATTGATTGAAAGCAAGTCTTAATCCATAGGGAATTGGTTTCTCTTTGTTCTTTAAGTTCTTTTGGCCTTTAAGTTCTTTTGGCCAATGATTGAAAGCAAGCGTTATTCCTTAAGGAATTGGTTTCTCTTTGTTCTTTAAGTTCTTTTGGCCATTGATTGAAAGAATGTCTTAATCCATAAGGAATTGGTTTCTCTTTGTTCTTTAAGTTCTTTTGGCCATTGATTGAAAGCAAGTCTTAATCCATAAGGAGTTGGTTTCTCGTTGTTCTTTAAGTTCTTTTGGCCATTGATTGAAAGCAAGTCTTAATCCATAAGGAATTGGTTTCTCTTTGTTCTTTAAGTTCTTTTGGCCATTGATTGAAAGCAAGTCTTAATCCATAAGGAATTGGTTTCTCTTTGTTCTTTAAGTTCTTTTGGCCAATGATTGAAAGCAAGCGTTATTCCTTAAGGAATTGGTTTCTCTTTGTTCTTTAAGTTCTTTTGGCAAAGTTCTTTTGGCCATTGATTGAAAGCAAGTCTTAATCCATAAGGAATTGGTTTCTCTTTGTTCTTTAAGTTCTTTTGGCAATTCATTGAATACAAGCCTTAATCCTTAAGGAATTGGTTTCTCTTTGTTCTTTAAGTTGTTTTGGCCATTGATTGAAAGCAAGTCTTAATCCATAAGGAATTGGTTTCTCTTTGTTCTTTAAGTTCTTTTGGCCATTGATTGAAAGCAAGTCTTAATCCATAAGGAATTGGTTTCTCTTTGTTCTTTAAGTTCTTTTGGCCTATGATTGAAAGCAAGTCTTAATCCATAAGGAATTGGATTCTCTTTGTTCTTTAAGTTCTTATGGCCATTGATTGAAAGCAAGTCTTAATCCATAAGGAATTGGGTTCTCATTGTTCTTTAAGTTCTTTTGGCCATTGATTGAAAGCAAGTCTTAATCCATAAGGAATTGGTTTCTCTTTGTTCTTTAAGTTCTTTTGGCCTTTGACAGAAAGCAAGTCTTAATCCATAAGGAATTGGTTTCTCTTTGTTCTTCAAGTTCTTTTGGCCATTGATTGAAAGCAAGACTTAATCCATAAGGAGTTGGTTTCTGTTTGTTCTTTAACTTTTTTGGGCCATTGATTGAAAGCAAGTCTTAATCCATAAGGATTTGGTTTCTCTCTGTTCTTTAAGCTCATTTGGCCATTGATTGAAAGCCAATCTTAATCCATAAGGAATTGGTTTCTCTTTGTTCTTTAAGTTCTTTTGGCCATTGATTCAAAGCAAGTCTTAATCCATAAGGAATTGGGTTCTCTTTGTTCTTTAAGTTCTTTTGGCCATTGATTGAAAGCAAGTCTTAATCCATAAGGAGTTGGTTTCTCGTTGTTCTTTAAGTTCTTTTGGCCATTGGTTGAAAGCAAGTCTTAATCCATAAGGAATTGGTTTCTCTTTGTTCTTTAAGTTCTTTTGGCCATTGATTCAAAGCAAGTCTCAATCCATAACGAATTGGTTTCTCTTTGTTCTTTAAGTTCTTTTGGACATTGATTGAAAGCAAGTCTTAATCCATAAGGAATTGGTTTCTCTTTGTTCTTTAACTTCTTTTGGCCATTGACTGAACGCAAGTCTTAATCCATAAGGAATTGGTTTCTCTTTGTTCTTTAAGTTCTTTTGGCCACTGATTGAAAGCAAGTCTTAATCCATAAGGAATTGGTTTCTCTTTGTTCTTTAAGTTCTTTGGGCCATTGATTGAAAGCAAGTCTTAATCCATAAGGAATTGGTTTCTCTTTGTTCTTTAACTTCTTTTGGCCATTGATTGAAAGCAAGTCTTAATCCATAAGGAATTGGTTACTCTTTGTTCTTTAAGTTCTTATCGCCATTGATTGAAAGCAAGTCTTAATCCATAAGGAATTGGTTTCTCTTTGTTCTTTAAGTTCTTTTGGCCATTGATTGAAAGCAAGTCTTAATCCATAAGGAATTGGTTTCTCTTTGTTCTTTAAGTTCTTTTGGCCATTGATTGAAAGCAAGTCTTAATCCATAAGGAATTGGTTTCTCTTTGTTCTTTAAGTTCTTTTGGCCATTAATTGAAAGCAAGTCTTAATCCATAAGGAATTGGTTTCTCTTTGTTCCTTACGTTCTTTTGGCCATTGATTGAAAGCAAGTCTTAATCCATAAGGAATTGGTTTCTCTTTGTTCTTTAAGTTCTTTTGGCCATTGATTGAAAGCAAGTCTTAATCCATAAGGAATTGGTTTCTCTTTGTTCTTTAAGTTCTTTTGGCCATTGATTGAAAGCAAGTCTCAATCCATAAGGAATTGGTTTCTCTTTGTTCTTTAAGTTCTTTTGGCCATTGATTGAAAGCAAGTCTTAATCCATAAGGAGTTGGTTTCTCTTTGTTCTTTAAGTTCTTATGGCCATTGATTGGAAGCAAGTCTTAATCCATAAGGAATTGGTTTCTCTTTGTTCTTTAACTTCTTTTGGCCATAGATTGAAAGGAAGTGTTATTCCATAAGGAATTGGTTTCTCTTTGTTCTTTAAGTTCTTTTGGCCATTGATTGAAAGCAAGTCTTAATCCATAAGGAATTGGTTTCTCTTTGTTCTTTAAGTTCTTTTGGCCATTGATTGAAAGCAAGTCTTAATCCATAAGGAATTGGTTTCTCTTTGTTCTTTAAGTTCTTATGGCCATTGATTGAAAGCAAGTCTTAATCCATAAGGAATTGGTTTCTCTTTGTTCTTTAAGTTCTTTTGGCCATTGATTGAAAGCAAGTCTTAACCCATAAGGAACTGGTTTCTCTTTGTTCTTTAAGTTCTTTTGACCAATGATTGAAAGCAAGTCTTATTCCTGAAGGAATTGGTTTCTCTTTGTTCTTTAAGTTCTTTTGGCCATTGATTGAAAGCAAGTCTTAATCCATAAGGAATTGGATTCTCTTTGTTCTTTAAGTTCTTTTGGCCATTGATTGAAAGCAAGTCTTATTCCTTAAGGAATTGGTTTCTCTTTGTTCTTTAAGTTCTTTTGGCCATTGATTGAAAGCAAGTCTTAATCCATAAGGAATTGGTTTCTCTTTGTTCTTTAAGTTCTTTTGGCCACTGATTGAAAGCAAGTCTTAATCCATAAGGAATTGGTTTCTCTTTGTTCTTTAAGTTCTTTTGGCCATTGATTGAAAGCAAGTCTTAATCCATAAGGAATTGGTTTCTCTTTGTCCTTTAAGTTCTTTTGGGCATTGATTGGAACCATGTCTTAATCCATAAGGAATTGGTTTCTCTTTGTTCTTTAAGTTCTTTTGGCCATTGATTGAAAGCAAGTCTTAATCCATAAGGAATTGGTTTCTCTTTGTTCTTTAAGTTCTTTTGGCCATTGATTGAAAGCAAGTCTTAATCCATAAGGAATTGGTTTCTCTTTGTTCTTTAAGTTCTTTTGGCCATTGATTGAAAGCAAGTCTTAATCCATAAGGAATTGGTTTCTCTTTGTTCTTTAAGTTCTTTTGGCCATTGATTGAAAGCAAGTCTTAATCCATAAGGAATTGGTTTCTCTTTGTTTTTTAAGTTCTTTTGGCCATTGATTGAAAGCAAGTCTTAATCCATAAGGAATTGGTTCCTCTTTGTACTTTAAGTCCTTAAGGCCATTGATTGAAAGCAAGTCTTAATCCATAAGGTATTGGTTTCTCATTGTTCGTTAAGTTCTTTTCGCCTTTGATTGAAAGCAAGTCATAAAGCACAAGGAATTGGTTTCTCTTTGTTCTTTAAGTTCTATTGGCCATTGATTGAAAGCAAGTCTTAATCCTTAAGGAATTGGTTTCTCTTTGTTCTTTAAGTTCTTTTGGCCATTGATTGAAAGCAAGTCTTAATCCATAAGGAATTGGTTTCTCTTTGTTCTTTAAGTTCTTTTGGCCATTGATTCAAAGCAAGTCTTAATCCATAAGGAATTGGTTTCTCTTTGTTCTTTAAGGTCTTTTGGCCATTGATTGAAAGCAAGTCTTAATCCATAAGGAATTGGCTTCTCTTTGTTCTTTAATGTCTTTTGGCCATTGATTGAAAGCAAGTCTTAATCCATAAGGAATTGGTTTCTCTTTGTTCTTTAAGTTCTTATGGCCATTGATTGAAAGCAAGTCTTAATCCATAAGGAATTGGTTTCTCTTTGTTCTTTAAGTTCTTTTGGCCATTGATTGAAAGCAAGTCTTAATGCATAAGGAGTTGGATTCTCTTTGTTCTTTAAGTTCTTATGGCCATTGATTGAAAGCAAGTCTTAATCCATAAGGAATTGGTTTCTCTTTGTTCTTTAAGTTCTTTTGGTCATTGATTGAAAGCAAGTCTTATTCCTTAAGGATTTGGTTTCTCTTTGTTCTTTAAGTTCTTCTGGCCATTGATTGAAAGCAAGTCTTAATCCATAAGGAATTGGTTTCTCTTTGACCTTCAAGTTCTTTTGGCCATTGATTGAAAGCAAGTCTTAATCCTTAAGGAATTAGTTTCTCTTTGTTCTTTAAGTTCTTTTGGCCATTGATTGAAAGCAAGTCTTAATCCATAAGGAATTGGTTTCTCTTTGTTCTTTAAGTTCTTTTGGCCATTGATTGAAAGCAAGTCTTAATCCATAAGGAATTGGTTTCTCTTTGTTCTTTAAGTTCTTTTGGCCATTGATTGAAAGCAAGTCTTAATCCATAAGGAGTTGGTTTCTCTTTGTTCTTTAAGTTCTTTTGGAGATTGATTGAAAGCATGTCTTAATCCATAAGGAATTGGTTTCTCTTTGACCTTCAAGTTCCTTTGGCCATTGTTTGAAAGCTAGTCTTAATCCATAAGGAATTGGTTTCTCTTTGTTCTTTAAGTTCTTTTGGCCATTGATTGAAAGCAAGTCTTAATCCATAAGGAATTGGTTTCTCATTGTTCTTTAAGTTCTTTTGGCCATTGATTGAAAGCAAGTCTTAATCCATAAGGAATTGGTTTCTCTTTGTTCTTTAAGTTCTTTTGGCCATTGATTGAAAGCAAGTCTTAATCCATAAGGAATTGGTTTCTCTTTGTTCTTTAAGTTCTTTTGGCCATTGATTGAAAGCAAGTCTTAATCCATAAGGAATTGGTTTCTCTTTGTTCTTTAAGTTCTTTTGGCCATTGATTGACAGCAAGTCTTAATCCAAAAGGAATTGGTTTCTCTTTGTTCTTTTCTCTTTGTTCTTTAAGTTCTTTTGGCCATTGATTGAAAGCAAGTCTTAATCCACAAGGAATTGGTTTCTCTTTGTTCTTTAAGTTCTTTTGGCCATTGATTGAAAGCAAGTCTTAATCCATAAGGAATTGGTTTCTCTTTGTTCTTTCACATCTTTTGGCCATTGATTGAAAGCAAGTCTTAATCCATAAGGAGTTGGTTTCTCTTTGTTCCTTACGTTCTTTGGGCCATTGATTGAAAGCAAGTCTTAATCCAAAAGGAATTGGTTTCTCGTTGTTCCATACGTTGTTTAGGCCATTGATTGAAAGCAAGTCTTAATCCATAAGGAATTGGTTTCTCTTTGTTCTTTAACTTCTTTTGGCCATTGATTGAAAGCAAGTCTTAATCCATAAGGAATTGGTTTCTCTTTGTTCTTTAAGTTCTTTTGGCCATTGATTGAAAGCAAGTCTTAATCCATAAGGAATTGGTCTCTCTTTGTTCTTTAAGTTCTTTTGGCCATTGATTGAAAGCAAGTCTTAATCCATAAGGAATTGGTTTCTCTTTGTTCTTTAAGTTCTTTTGGCCATTGATTGAAAGCAAGTCTTAGTCCATAAGGAACTGGTTTCTCTTTGTTCTTTAAGTTCTTTTGGCCATTGATTGAAAGCAAGTCTTAATCCATAAGGAATTGGCTTCTCTTTGTTCTTTAAGTTCTTTTGGCCATTGATTGAAAGCAAGTCTTAATCCATAAGGAATTGGTTTCTCTTTGTTCTTTAAGTTCTTTCGGCCATTGATTGAAAGCAAGTCTTAATCCATAAGGAATTCGTTTCTCTTTGTTCTTTAAGTTCTTTTGGCCATTGATTGAAAGCAAGTCTTAATCCATAAGGAATTGGTTTCTCTTTGTTCTTTAAGTTCATTTGGCCATTGATTGAAAGCAAGTCTTAATCCATAAGGAATTGGTTTCTCTTTGTTCTTTAAGGTCTTTTGGCCATTGATTGAAAGCAAGTCTTAATTCATAAGGAATTGGTTTCTCTTTGTTCTTTAACTTCTTTTGGCCATTGATTAAAAGCAAGTCTTAATCCATAAGGAATTGGTTTCTCTTTGTTCTTTAAGTTCTTATGGCCACTGATTGAACGCAAGTCTTAATGTAGAAGGAATTGGTTACTCTTTGTTCTTTAAGTTCTTTTGGCCATTGATTGAAAGCAAGTCTTAATCCATAAGGAATTGGTTTCTCTTTGTTCTTTAAGTTCTTTTGGCCATTGATTGAAAGCAAGTCTTAATTCATAAGGAATTGGTTTCTCTTTGTTCCTTACGTTCTTTTGGCCATTGATTGAAAGCAAGTCTTAATCCATAAGGAATTGGTTTCTCTTTGTTCTTTAAGTTCTTTTGGCCATTGATTGAAAGCAAGTCTTAATCCATAAGGAATTGGTTTCTCTTTGTTCTTTAAGTTCTTTTGGCCATTGATTGAAAGCAAGTCTTAATCCATAAGGAATTGGTTTCTCTTTGTTCTTTAACTTCTTTTGGCCATTGATTGAAAGCAAGTCTTAATCCATAAGGAATTGGTTTCTCTTTGTTCTTTAACTTCTTTTGGCCATTGATTGAAAGCAAGTCTTAATCCATAAGGAATTGGTTTCTCTTTGTTCTTTAAGTTCTTTTGGCCATTGATTGAAAGCAAGTCTTAATCCATAAGGAATTGGTTTCTCTTTGTTCTTTAAGTTCTTTTGGCCGTTGATTGAAAGCAAGTCTTAATCCATAAGGAATTGGTTTCTCTTTGTTCTTTAAGTTCTTTTGGCCATTGATTGAAAGCAAGTCTTAATCCATAAGGAATTGGTTTCTCTTTATTCTTTAACTTCTTTTGGCCATTGATTGAAAGCAAGTCTTATTCCATAAGGAATTGGTTTCTCTTTGTTCTTGAAGTTCTTTTGGCCATTGATTGAAAGCAAGTCTTATTCCATAAGGAATTGGTTTCTCTTTGTTCTTGAAGTTCTTTTGGCCATTGATTGAAAGCAAGTCTTAATCCATAAGGAATTGGTTTCTCTTTGTTCTTTAAGTTCTTTTGGCCATTGATTGAAAGCAAGTCTTAATCCATAAGGAATTGGTTTCTCTTTGTTCTTTAACTTCTTTTGGCCATTGATTGAAAGCAAGTCTTAATCCATAAGGAATTGGTTTCTCTTTGTTCTTTAAGTTCTTTTGGCCATTGATTGAAAGCAAGTCTTAATCCATAAGGAATTGGTTTCTCTTTGTTCTTTAAGTTCTTTTGGCCATTGATTGAAAGCAAGTCTTAATCCATAAGGAATTGGTTTCTCTTTGTTCTTTAAGTTCTTTTGGCCATTGATTGAAAGCAAGTCTTAATTCATAAGGAATTGGTTTCTCTTTGTTCTTTAAGTTCTTTTGGCCATTGATTGAAAGCAAGTCTTAATCCATAAGGAATTGGTTTCTCTTTGTTCTTTAAGTTCTTTTGGCCATTGATTGAAAGCAAGTCTTATTCCATAAGGAATTGGTTTCTCTTTGTTCTTTAAGTTCTTTTGGCCATTGATTGAAAGCAAGTCTTAATCCATAAGGAATTGGTTTCTCTTTGTTCTTTAACATCTTTTGGCCATTGATTGAAAGCAAGTCTTAATCCATAAGGAATTGGTTTCTCTTTGTTCTTTAAGTTCTTTTGGCCATTGATTGAAAGCAAGTCTTAATCCAAAAGGAATTGGTTTCTCTTTGTTCTTTAAGTTCTTTTGGAGATTGATTGAAAGCAAGTCTTTATCCATAAGGAATTGGTTTCTCTTTGTTATTTAAGTTCTATTGGCCATTGATTGAAAGCAAGTCTTAATCCATAAGGAATTGGTTTCTCTTTGTTCTTTAAGTTCTTTTGGCCATTGATTGAAAGCAAGTCTTAATCCATAAGGAGTTGGTTTCTCTTTGTTCTTTAAGTTCTTTTGGCCATTGATTGAAAGCAAGTCTTAATCCGTAAGGAATTGGTCTCTCTTTGTTCTTTAACATCTTTCGGCCATTGATTGAAAGCAAGTCTTAATCCATAAGGAATTGGTTTCTCTTTGTTCTTTAAGTTCTTTTGGCCATTGACTGAAAGTAAGTCTTAATCCATAAGGAATTGGGTTCTCTTTGTTCTTTAAGTTCTTTTGGCCATTGATTGAAAGCAAGTCTTAATCCATAAGGAATTGGTTTCTCTTTGTTCTTTAAGTTCTTTTGGCCATTGATTGAAAGCAAGTCTTAATCCATAAGGAGTTGGTTTCTCTTTGTTCTTTAAGATCTTTTGGCCATTGATTGAAAGCAAGTCTTAATCCATAAGGAATTGATTTCTCTTTGTTGTTGAAGTTCTTTTGGCCATTGATTGCAAGCAAGTCTTATTCCTTAAGGAATTGGTTTCTCTTTGTTCTTTAAGTTCTTTTGGCCATTGATTGAAAGCAAGTCTTAATCCATAAGGAATTGGTTTCTCTTTGTTCTTTAACTTCTTTTGGCCATTGATTGAAAGCAAGTCTTAATCCATAAGGAATTGGTTTCTCTTTGTTCTTTAAGTTCTTTTGGCCATTGATTGAAAGCAAGTCTTAATCCATAAGGAACTGGTTTCTCTTTGTTCTTTAACTTCTTTTGGCCATTGATTGAAAGCAAGTCTTATTCCTTAAGGAATTGGTTTCTCTTTGTTCTTTAAGTTCTTTTGGCCATTGATTGAAAGCAAGTCTTAATCCATAAGGAATTGGTTTCTCTTTGTTCTTTGACTTCTTTTGGCCATTGATAGAAAGCAAGTCTTAATCCATAAGGAATTGGTTTCTCTTTGTTCTTTAAGTTCTTTTGGCCATTGATTGAAAGCAAGTCTTAATCCATAAGGAATTGGTTTCTCTTTCTTCTTTAAGTTCTTTTGGCCATTGATTGAAAGCAAGTCTTAATCCATAAGGAATTGGTTTCTCTTTGTTCTTTAACTTCTTTTGGCCATTGATAGAAAGCAAGTCTTAATCCATAAGGAATTGGTTTCTCTTTGTTCTTTAAGTTCTTTTGGCCATTGATTGAAAGCAAGTCTTAATCCATAAGGAATTGGTTTCTCTTTGTTCTTTAAGTTCTTTTGGCCATTGATTGAAAGCAAGTCTTAATCCATAAGGAATTGGTTTCTCTTTGTTCTTTAAGTTCTTTTGGCCATTGATTGAAAGCAAGTCTTAATCCATAAGGAGTTGGTTTCTCTTTGTTCTTTAAGTTCTTTTGGCCACTGATTGAAAGCAAGTCTTAATCCATAAGGAATTGGTTTCTCTTTGTTCTTTAAGTTCTTTTGGCCATTGATTGAAAGCAAGTCTTAATCCATAAGGAATTGGTTTCTCTTTGTTCTTTAAGTTCTTTTGGCCATTGATTGAAAGCAAGTCTTAATCCATAAGGAATTGGTTTCTCTTTGTTCTTTAAGTTCTTTTGGCCATTGATTGAAAGCAAGTCTTAATCCATAAGGAATTGGTTTCTCTCTGTTCTTTAAGCTCATTTGGCCATTGATTGAAAGCAAGTCTTAATCCATAAGGAATTGGTTTCTCTTTGTTCTTTAACTTCTTTTGGCCAATGATTGAAAGCAAGTCTTAATCCATAAGGAATTGGTTTCTCTTTGTTCTTTAAGTTCTTTTGGCCATTGATTGAAAGCAAGTCTTAATCCATAAGGAATTGGTTTCTCTTTGTTCTTCAAGTTCTTTTGGCCCTTGATTGAAAGCAAGTCTTAATCCATAAGGAATTGGTTTCTCTTTGTTCTTTAAGTTCTTTTGGCCATTGATTGAAAGCAAGTCTTAATCCATAAGGAGTTGGTTTCTCTTTGTTCTTTAAGTTCTTATGGCCATTGATTGAAAGCAAGTCTTAATCCATAAGGAATTGGTTTCTCATTGTTCTTTAAGTTCTTTGGCCATTGATTGAAAGCAAGTCTTAATCCATAAGGAATTGGTTTCTCTTTGTTCTTTAAGTTCTTTTGGCCATTGATTGAAAGCAAGTCTTAATCCATAAGGAATTGGTTTCTCTTTGTTCTTTAAGTTCTTTTGGCCATTGATTGAAAGCAAGTCTTAATCCATAAGGAATTGGTTTCTCTTTGTTCTTTAACTTCTTTTGGCCATTGATAGAAAGCAAGTCTTATTCCTTAAGGAATTGGTTTCTCTTTGTTCTTTAAATTCTTTTGGCCATTGATTGAAAGCAAGTCTTAATCCATAAGGAATTGGTTTCTCTTTGTTCTTTAAGTTCTTTTGGCCACTGATTCAAAGCAAGTCTTAATCCATAAGGAATTTGTTTCTCTTTGTTCTTTAAGTTCTTTTGGCCATTGATTGAAAGCAAGTCTTATTCCATAAGGAATTGATTTCTCTTTGTTCTTTAAGTTCTTTTGGCCATTGATTGAAAGCAAGTCTTAATCCATAAGGAATTGGTTTCTCTTTGTTCTTTAAGTTCTTTTGGCCATTGATTGAAAGCAAGTCTTAATCCATAAGGAGTTGGGTTCTCTTTGTTCTTTAAGTTCTTTTGGCCATTGATTGAAAGCAAGTCTTAATCCATAAGGAGTTGGTTTCTCTTTGTTCTTTAAGTTCTTTTGGCCATTGATTGAAAGCAAGTCTTAATCCATAAGGAATTGGTTTCTCTTTGTTCTTTAAGTTCTTTTGTCCATTGATTGAAAGCAAGTCTTAATCCATAAGGAATTGGTTTCTCTTTGTTCTTTAAGTTCTTTTGGCCATTGATTGAAAGCAAGTCTTAATCCATAAGGAATTGGTTTCTCTTTGTTCTTTAAGTTCTTTTGGCCATTGATTGAAAGCAAGTCTTAATCCATAAGGAATTGGTTTCTCTTTGTTCTTTAAGTTCTTTTGGCCATTGATTGAAAGCAAGCCTTAATCCATAAGGAATTGGTTTCTCTTTGTTCTTTAAGTTCTTTTGGCCATTGATTGAAAGCAAGTCTTAATCCATAAGGAATTGGTTTCTCTTTGTTCTTTAACTTCTTTTGGCCATTGATTGAAAGCAAGTCTTAATCCACAAGGAATTGGTTTCTCTTTGTTCTTTAAGTTTTTTTGGCCATTGATTGAAGGAAAGTCTTCATCCATAAGGGAATTGGTTTCTCTTTTGTTCTTTAAGTTCTTTTGGCCATTGATTGAAAGCAAGTCTTAATCCATAAGGAATTGGTTTCTCTTTGTTCTTTAAGTTCTTTAGGCCATTGATTGAAAGCAAGTCTTAACCCATAAGGAACTGGTTTCTCTTTGTTCCTCAAGTTCTTTTGTCCATTGACTGAAAGCAAGTCTTAATCCATAAGGAATTCGTTTCTCTTTGTTCTTTAAGTTCTTTTGGCAATTGATTGAATACAAGCCTTAATCCATAAGGAATTGGTTTCTCTTTGTTGTGTAAGTTCTTTTGGGCCATTGATTGAAAGCAAGTCTTAATCCATAAGGAATTGGTTTCTCTTTGTTCTTTAACTTCTTTTGGCCATTGATTGAAAGCAAGTCTTAATCCATAAGGAATTGGTTTCTCTTTGTTCTTTAAGTTCTTTGGGCCATTGATTGAAAGCAAGTCTTAATCCATAAGGAATTGGTTTCTCTTTGTTCTTTAACTTCTTTTCACCATTGACTGAACGCAAGTCTTAATCCATAAGGAATTGGTTTCTCTTTGTTCTTTAAGTTCTTTTGGCCATTGATTGAAGGTAAGTCTTATTCCTTAAGGAATCGGTTTCTGTCCGTTCTTTAAGTTCTTTTCGCCATTGATTGAAAGCAAGTCTTAATCCATAAGGAATTGGTTTCTCTTTGTTCTTTAAGTTTTTTTGGCCATTGATTGAAAGAAAGTCTTAATCCATAAGGAATTGGTTTCTCTTTGTTCTTTAAGTTCTTTTGGCCATTGATTGAAAGCAAGTCTTAATCCATAAGAAATTAGTTTCTCTTTGTTTTGTAAGTTCTTTTCACCATTGATTGAAAGCAAGTCTTAATCCATAAGGAATTGGTTTCTCTTTGTTCTTTAAGTTCTTTTGGCCATTGATTGAAAGCAAGTCTTAATCCATAAGGAGTTGGTTTCTCTTTTGTTCTTTAAGTTCTTTTGGCCACTGATTGAAAGCAAGTCTTATTCCTTAAGGATTTGGTTTCTCTTTGTTCTTTAAGTTCTTTTGGCCATTGATTGAAAGCAAGTCTTAATCCATAAGGAATTGGTTTCTCTTTGTTCTTTAAGTTCTTTTGGCCATTGATTGAAAGCAAGTCTTAATCCATAAGGAGTTGGTTTCTCTTTGTTCTTTAAGTTCTTTTGGCCATTGATCGAAAGCAAGTCTTAATCCATAAGGAATTGGTTTCTCTCTGTTCTTTAAGATCTTTTGGCCATCGATTGAAAGCAAGTCTTAATACATAAGGAGTTGGTTTCTCTTTGTTCTTTAAGTTCTTTTGGCCATTGATTGAAAGCAAGTCTTAATCCATAAGGAATTGGTTTCTCTTTGTTCTTTAAGTTCTTTTGGCCATTGATTGAAAGCAAGTCTTAATCCATAAGGAGTTGGTTTCTCTTTGTTCTTTAAGTTCTTTTGGCCACTGATTGAAAGCAAGTCTTAATCCATAAGGAATTGGTTTCTCTTTGTTCTTTAAGTTCTTTTGGCCATTGATTGAAAGCAAGTCTTAATCCATAAGGAGTTGGTTTCTCTTTGTTCTTTAAGTTCTTTTGGCCATTGATTGAAAGCAAGTCTTAATCCATAAGGAGTTGGTTTCTCTTTGTTCTTTAAGTTCTTTTTGGCCATTGATTGAAAGCAAGTCTTAATCCATAAGGAATTGGTTTCTCTTTGTTCTTTAACATCTTTTGGCCATTGATTGAAATCAAGTCTTAATCCATAAGGAATTGGTTTCTCTTTGTTCTTTAACTTCTTTTGGCCATTGTTGAAAGCAAGTCTTATTCCTTAAGGAATTGGTTTCTCTTTGTTCTTTATGTTCTTTGGCCATTGATTGAAAGCAAGTCTTAATCCATAAGGAATTGGTTACTCTTTGTTCTTTAAGTTCTTATCGCCATTGATTGAAAGCAAGTCTTAATCCATAAGGAATTGGTTTCTCTTTGTTCTTTAAGTTCTTTTGGCCATTGATTGAAAGCAAGTCTTAATCCATAAGGAATTGGTTTCTCTTTGTTCTTTAAGTTCTTTTGGCCGCTGATTGAAAGCAAGTCTTAATCCAAAAGGAATTGGTTTCTCTTTGTTCTTTAAGTTCTTTTGGCCATTGATTGAAAGCAAGTCTTAATCCATAAGGAATTGGTTTCTCTTTGTTCTTTAAGTTCTTATGGCCATTGATTGAAAGCAAGTCTTAATCCATAAGGAATTGGTTTCTCTTTGTTCTTTAAGTTCTTTTGGCCATTGATTGAAAGCAAGGCTTATTCCTTAAGGAATTGGTTTCTCTTTGTTCTTTAAGTTCTTTTGGCCATTGATTGAAAGCAAGTCTTAATCCATAAGGAATTGGTTTCTCTTTGTTCCTTACGTTCTTTTGGCCATTGATTGAAAGCAAGTCTTAATCCATAAGGAATTGGTTTCTCTTTGTTCTTTAAGTTCTTTTGGCCATTGATTGAAAGCAAGTCTTAATCCATAAGGAATTGGTTTCTCTTTGTTCTTTAAGTTCTTTTGGCCATTGATTGAAAGCAAGTCTTAATCCATAAGGAGTTGGTTTCTCTTTGTTCTTTAAGTTCTTTTGGCCATTGATTGAAAGCAAGTCTTAATCCATAAGGAATTGGTTTCTCTTTGTTCTTTAAGTTCTTTTGGCCATTGATTGAAAGCAAGTCTTAATCCATAAGGAATTGGTTTCTCTTTGTTCTTTAAGTTCTTTTGGCCATTGATTGAAAGCAAGTCTTAATCCATAAGGAATTGGTTTCTCTTTGTTCTTTAAGTTCTTTTGGCCATTGATTGAAAGCAAGTCTTAATCCATAAGGAATTGGTTTCTCTTTGTTCCTTACGTTCTTTTGGCCATTGATTGAAAGCAAGTCTTAATCCATAAGGAATTGGTTTCTCTTTGTTCTTTAAGTTCTTTTGGCCATTGATTGAAAGCAAGTCTTAATCCATAAGGAGTTGGTTTCTCTTTGTTCTTTAAGTTCTTTTGGCCATTGATTGAAAGCAAGTCTTAATCCACAAGGAATTGGTTTCTCTTTGTTCTTTAAGTTCTTTTGGCGATTGATTGAAAGCAAGTCTTTATCCATAAGGAATTGGTTTCTCTTTGTTCTTTAAGTTCTTTTGGCCATTGATTGAAAGCAAGTCTTATTCCTTAAGGAATTGGTTTCTCTTTGTTCTTTAAGTTCTTTTTGGCCATTGATTGAAAGCAAGTCTTAATCCATAAGGAATTGGTTTCTCTTTGTTCTTTAACATCTTTTGGCCATTGATTGAAAGCAAGTCTTAATCCATAAGGAATTGGTTTCTCTTTGTTCTTTAACTTCTTTTGGCCATTGATTGAAAGCAAGTCTTATTCCATAAGGAATTGGTTTCTCTTTGTTCTTTATGTTCTTTTGGCCGCTGATTGAAAGCAAGTCTTATTCCTTAAGGATTTGGTTTCTCTTTGACCTTCAAGTTCTTTTGGCCATTGATTGAAAGCAAGTCTTAATCCATAAGGAATTGGTTTCTCTTTGTTCTTTAAGTTCTTTTGGCCATTGATTGAAAGCAAGTCTTAATCCATAACGAATTGGTTTCTCTTTTGTTCTTTAAGTTCTTTTGGCCATTGATTGAAAGCAAGTCTTAATCCATAAGGAGTTGGTTTCTCTTTGTTCTTTAAGTTCTTTTGGCCACTGATTGAAAGCAAGTCTTATTCCTTAAGGAATTGGTTTCTCTTTGTTCTTTAAGTTCTTTTGGCCATTGATTGAAAGCAAGTCTTAATCCATAAGGAGTTGGTTTCTCTTTGTTCTTTTAAGTTCTTTTGGGCCATTGATTGAAAGCAAGTCTTAATCCATAAGGAATTGGTTTGTCTTTGTTCTTTAAGTTCTTTTTGGCCATTGATTGCAAGTCTTAATCCATAAGGAATTGGTTTCTCTTTGTTCTTTTAAGTTCTTTTAGCCATTGATTGGTAGCAAGTCTTAATCCATAAGGAATTGGTTTCTCATTGTTCTTGAAGTTCTTTTGGCCATTGATTGAAAGCAAGTCTTAATCCATAAGGAATTGGTTTCTCATTGTTCTTTAAGTTCTTTTGGCCAATGATTGAAAGCAAGTCTTAATCCATAAAGGAATTGGTTTCTCTTTGTTCTTTAAAGTTCTTTTGGCCATTGATTGAAAGCAAGTCTTAATCCATAAGGAATTGGTTTCTCTTTGTTCTTTAAGTTCTTTTGGCCATTGATTGAAAGCAAGTCTTAATCCATAAGGAATTGGTTTCTCTTTGTTCTTTAAGTTCTTTTGGCCATTGATTGAAAGCAAGTCTTAATCCATAAGGAATTGGTTTCTCTTTGTTCTTTAAGTTCTTTTGGCCATTGATTGAAAGCAAGTCTTAAATCCATACGGAATTGGTTTCTCTTGGTTCTTTAAGTTCTTTTGGAGATTGATTGAAAGCAAGTCTTAATCCATAAGGAATTGGTTTCTCTTTGTTCTTTAAGTTCTTGTTGGCCTCTGACGGAAAGCAAGTCTTAATCCGTAAGGAATTGGTTTCTCTTTGTTCTTTTAACATCTTTTGGCCATTGATTGAAAGCAAGTCTTATTCCTTACAGAATTGGTTGCTCTTTTGTTCTTTAAGTTCTTTTTGGCCAATGATTGAAAGCAAGTCTTAATCCATAAGGAATTGGTTTCTCTTTGTTCTTTAAGTTCTTTTGGCCATTGATTGAAAGCAAGTCTTAATCCATAAGGAATTGGTTTCTCTTTGTTCTTTAAGTTCTTTTGGCCATTGATTGAAAGCAAGTCTTAATCCATAAGGAATTGGTTTCTCTTTGTTCTTGAAGGTCTTTTGGCCATTGATTGAAAGCAAGTCTTAATCCATAAGGAATTGGTTTCTCTTTGTTCTTTAAGTTCTTTTGGCCATTGATTGAAAGCAAGTCTTAATCCATAAGGAGTTGGTTTCTCTTTGTTCTTTAAGTTCTTTTGGCCATTGATTGAAAGCAAGTCTTATTCCTTAAGGAATTGGTTTCTCTTTGTTCTTTAAGTTCTTTTGGCCATTGATTGAAAGCAAGTCTTAATCCATAAGGAATTGGTTTCTCTTTGTTCTTTAAGTTCTTTTGGCCATTGATTGAAAGCAAGTCTTATTCGTTAAGGAATTGGTTTCTCTTAGTTCTTTAAGTTCTTTTTGGCCATTGATTGAAAGCAAGTCTTAATTCATAAGGAATTGGTTTCTCTTTGTTCTTTAACTTCTTTTGGCCATTGATTGAAAGCAAGTCTTAATCCATAAGGAATTGGTTTCTCTTTGTTCTTTAAGTTCTTTTGGCCTTTGATTGAAAGCAAGTCTTATTCCTTAAGGAATTGGTTTCTCTTTGTTCTTTAAGTTCTTTTGGCCATTGATTGAAAGCAAGTCTTAATCCATAAGGAATTGGTTTCTCTTTGACCTTCAAGTTCTTTTGGCCATTGATAGAAAGCAAGTCTTAATCCATAAGGAATTGGCTTCTCTTTGTTTTTAAAGTTCTTTTGGCCATTGATTGAAAGCAAGTCTTAATCCATAAGGAATTGGTTTCTCTTTGTTCTTTAAGTTCTTTTGGCCATTGATTGAAAGCAAGTCTTATTCCATAAGGAATTGGTTTCTCTTTGTTCTTTAAGTTCTTTTGGCCATTGATTGAAAGCAAGTCTTAATCCATAAGGAATTGGTTTCTCTTTGTTCTTTAAGTTCTTTTGGCCACTGATTGAAAGCAAGTCTTATTCCTTAAGGAATTGGTTTCTCTTTGTTCTTTAAGTTCTTTTGGCCATTGATTGAAAGCAAGTCTTAATCCATAAGGAGTTGGTTTCTCTTTGTTCTTTAAGTTCCTTTGGCCATTGATTGAAAGCTAGTGTTAATCCATAAGGAATTGGTTTCTCTTTGTTCTTTAAGTTCTTTTGGCCATTGATTGAAAGCAAGTCTTAATCCATAAGGAATTGGTTTCTGTTTGTTCTTTAACTTCTTTTGGCCATTGATTGAAAGCAAGTCTTAATCCATAAGGAATTGGTTTCTCTTTGTTCTTTAAGTTCTTTTGGCCATTGATTGAAAGCAAGTCTTAATCCATAAGGAGTTGGTTTCTCTTTGTTCTTTAAGTTCTTTTGGCCATTGATTGAAAGCAAGTCTTAATCCATAAGGAATTGGTTTCTCTTTGTTCTTTAATGTCTTTTGGCCATTGATTGAAAGCAAGTCTTAATCCATAAGGAATTGGTTTCTCTTTGTTCTTTAAGTCCTTTTCGCCATTGATTGAAAGCAAGTCTTAATCCATAAGGAATTGGTTTCTCTTTGTTCTTTAAGTTCTTTTGGCCATTGATTGAAAGCAAGTCTTAATCCATAAGGAATTGGTTTCTCTTTGTTCTTTAAGTTCTTTTGGCCATTGATTGAAAGCAAGTCTTAATGCATAAGGAATTGGTTTCTCTTTGTTTTTTAAGTTCTTTTGGGCATTGATTGAAAGCAAGTCTTAATTGATAAGGAATTGGTTTCTCTTTGTTATTTAATTTGTTTTGGCCACTGATTGCAAGCAAGTCTTATTCCATAAGGAATTGGTTTCCCTTTGTTCTTTAAGTTCTTTTGGTCATTCATTGAAAGGAAGTCTTAATCCTTAAGGAATTGGTTTCTCTTTGTTCTTTAAGTTCTTTTGGCCATTGATCGAAAGCAAGTCTTAATCCATAAGGAATTGGTTTCTCTTTGTTCTTTAAGTTCTTTTGGCCATTGATTGAAAGCAAGTCTTAATCCATAAGGAATTGGTTTCCCTTTGTTCTTTAAGTTCTTTTGGCCATTGATTGAAAGCAAGTCTTAATCCATAAGGAATTGGTTTCTCTTTGTTCTTTAACATCTTTGCGCCATTGATTGAAAGCAAGTCTTAATCCATAAGGAATTGGTTTCTCTTTGTTCTTTAAGTTCTTTTGGCCATTGATTGAAAGCAAGTCTTAATCCATAAGGAATTGGTTTCTCTTTGTTCTTAAAGTTCTATGGCCCTTGAGTTGAAAGCAAGTCTTAATCCATAAGGAATTGGTTTCTCTTTGTTCTTTAAGTTCTTTTGGCCATTGATTGAAAGCAAGTCTTAATCCATAAGGAATTGGTTTCTCTTTGTTCTTTAAGTTCTTTTGGCCATTGATTGAAAGCAAGTCTTAATCCATAAGGAGTTGGTTTCTCTTTGTTCTTTAAGTTCTTTTGGCCACTGATTGAAAGCAAGTCTTATTCCTTAAGGATTTGGTTTCTCTTTGTTCTTGAAGTTCTTTTGGCCATTGATTGAAAGCAAGTCTTAATCCATAAGGAATTGGTTTCTCTTTGTTCTTTAAGTTCTTTTGGCCATTGATTGAAAGCAAGTCTTAATCCATAAGGAATTGGTTTCTCTTTGTTCTTTAAGTTCTTTTGGCCATTGATTGAAAGCAAGTCTTAAATCCATAAGGAGTTGGTTTCTCTTTGTTCTTTAAGTTCTTTTGGCCACTGATTGAAAGCAAGTCTTATTCCTTAAGGATTTGGTTTCTCTTTGTTCTTTAAGTTCTTTTGGCCATTGATTGAAAGCAAGTCTTATTCCTTAAGGAATTGGTTTCTCTTTGTTCTTTAAGTTCTTTTTGGCCATTGATTGAAAGCAAGTCTTAATCCATAAGGAATTGGTTTCTCTTTGTTCTTTAAGTTCTTTTGGCCACTGATTGAAAGCAAGTCTTATTCCTTAAGGAATTGGTTTCTCTTTGTTCTTTAAGTTCTTTTGGCCATTGATTGAAAGCAAGTCTTAATCCATAAGGAATTGGTTTCTCTTTGTTCTTTAAGTTCTTTTGGCCATTGATTGAAAGCAAGTCTTAATCCATAAGGAATTGGTTTCTCTTTGTTCTTTAAGTTCTTTTGGCCATTGATTGAAAGCAAGCCTCAATCCATAAGGAATTGGTTTCTCTTTCTTCTTGAAGTTCTTTTGGCCATTGATTGAAAGCAAGTCTTAATCCATAAGGAATTGGTTTCTCTTTGTTCTTTAAGTTCTTTTGGCCATTGATTGAAAGCAAGTCTTAATCCATAAGAAATTGGTTTCTCTTTGTTCTTTAAGTTCTTTTGGCCATTGATTGAAAGCAAGTCTTAATCGATAAGGAATTGGTTTCTCTTTGTTCTTTAAGTTCTTTTGGCCATTGATTGAAAGCAAGTCTTAATCCATAAGGAATTGGTTTCTCTTTGTTCTTTAAGTTCTTTTGGCCATTGATTGAAAGCAAGTCTTAATCCATAAGGAATTGGTTTCTCTTTGTTCTTTAACTTCTTTTGGCCTTTGACTGAACGCAAGTCTTAATCCATAAGGAATTGGTTTCTCTTTGTTCTTTAAGTTCTTTTGGCCACTGATTGAAAGCAAGTCTTAATCCCATAAGGAATTGGTTTCTCTTTGTTCTTTAAGTTCTTTTGGCCATTGATTGAAAGCAAGTCTTAATCCATAAGGAATTGGTTTCTCTTTGTTCTTTAAGTTCTTTGGCCATTGATTGAAAGCAAGTCTTAATCCATAAGGAATTGGTTTCTCTTTGTTCTTTAAGTTCTTTTGGCCATTGATTGAAAGCAAGTCTTAATCCATAAGGAATTGGTTTCTCTTTGTTCTTTAAGTTCTTTTGGCCATTGATTGAAAGCAAGTCTTAATCCATAAGGAATTGGTTTCTCTTTGTTCTTTAAGTTCTTTTGGCCATTGATTGAAAGCAAGTCTTAATCCATAAGGAATTGGTTTCTCTTTGTTCTTTAAGTTCTTTTGGCCATTGATTGAAAGCAAGTCTTAATCCATAAGGAATTGGTTTCTCTTTGTTCTTTAAGTTCTTTTGGCAATTGATTGAAAGCAAGTCTTAATCCATAAGGAATTGGTTTCTCTTTGTTCTTTAAGTTCTTTTGGCCATTGATTGAAAGCAAGTCTTAATCCATAAGGAATTGGTTTCTCTTTGTTCTTTAAGTTCTTTTGCCCATTAATTGAAAGCAAGTCTTAATTCATAAGGAATTGGTTTCTCTTTGTTCTGTAAGTTCTTTCGGCCATTGATTGAAAGCAAATCTTAATCCATAAGGAATTGGTTTCTCTTTGTTCTTTAAGTTCTTTTGGCCATTGATTGAAATCAAGTCTTAATCCATAAGGAATTGGTTTCTCTTTGTTCTTTAAGTTCTTTTGGCAGCCATTGATAGAAAGCAGAGTCTTATTCCATAAGGAATTGAAGTTTATCTTTGTTCTTTAAGTTCTTTTTGGCCATTGATTGAAAGCAAGTCTTATTCCTTAAGGAATTGGTTTCTCTTTGTTCTTTAACTTCTTTTGGCCATTGATTGAAAGCAAGTCTCAATCCATAAGGAATTGGTTTCTCTTTGTTCTTTAAGTTCTTTTGGCCACTGATTGAAAGCAAGTCTTATTCCTTAAGGAATTGGTTTCTCTTTTTCTTTAAGTTCATTTGGAGATTGATTGAAAAACAAGTCTTAATCCATATCCAATTGGTTTCTCTTTGTTCTTTAAGTTCTTTTGGCCACTGATTGAAAGCAAGTCTTATTCCTTAAGGAATTGGTTTCTCTTTGTTCTTTAAGTTCTTTTGGCCATTGATTGAAAAGCAAGTCTTAATCCATAAGGAATTGGTTTCTCTTTGTTCTTTAAGTTCTTTTGGCCATTGATTGAAAGCAAGTCTTAATCCATAAGGAATTGGTTTCTCTTTGTTCTTTAAGTTCTTTTGGCCATTGATTGAAAGCAAGTCTTATTCCATAAGGAATTGGTTTCTCTTTGTTCTTTAAGTTCTTTTGGCCATTGATTGAAAGCAAGTCTTAATCCATAAGGAATTGGTTTCTCTTTGTTCTTTAAGTTCTTTTGGCCATTGATTGAAAGCAAGTCTTAATCCATAAGGAATTGGTTTCTCTTTGTTCTTTAAGTTCTTTTGGCCACTGATTGAAAGCAAGTCTTATTCCTTAAGGAATTGGTTTCTCTTTGTTCTTTAAGTTCATTTGGCCATTGATTGAAAGCAAGTCTTAATCCATAAGGAATTGGTTTCTCTTTGTTCTTTAACTTCTTTTGGCCATTGATTGAAAGCAAGTCTTATTCCTTAAGGAATTGGTTTCTCTTTGTTCTTTAAGTTCTTTTGGCCATTGATTGAAAGCAAGTCTTAATCCATAAGGAATTGGTTTCTCTTTGTTCTTTAAGTTCTTTTGGCCATTGATTGAAAGCAAGTCTTAACGCATAAGGAATTGGTTTCTCTTTGTTCTTTAAGTTCTTTTGGCCATTGATTGAAAGCAAGTCTTAATCCATAAGGAATTGGTTTCTCTTTGTTCTTTAAGTTCTTTTGGCCACTGATTGAAAGCAAGTCTTATTCCATAAGGAATTGGTTTCTCTTTGTTCTTTAAGTTCTTTTGGCCATTGATTGAAAGCAAGTCTTAATCCATAAGGAATTGGTTTCTCTTTGACCTTCAAGTTCTTTTGGCCATTGATTGAAAGCAAGTCTTAATCCATAAGGAATTGGTTTCTCTTTGTTCTTTAAGTTCTTATGCCATTGATTGAAAGCAAGTCTTAATCCATAAGGAATTGGTTTCTCTTTGTTCTTTAAGTTCTTTTGGCCATTGATTGAAAGCAAGTCTTAATCCATAAGGAATTGGTTTCTCTTTGTTCTTTAAGTTCTTTTGGCCAATGATTGAAAGCAAGTCTTAATCCATAAGGAATTGGTTTCTCTTTGTTCTTTAAGTTCTTTTGGCCATTGATTGAAAGCAAGTCTTAATCCATAAGGAATTGGATTCTCTTTGTTCTTTAACTTCTTTTGGCCATTGATTGAAAGCAAGTCTTATTCCTTAAGGAATTGGTTTCTCTTTGTTCTTTAAGTTCTTTTGGCCATTGATTGAAAGCAAGTCTTAATCCATAAGGAATTGGTTTCTCTTTGTTCTTTAATTTCTGTTGGCCATTGATTGAAAGCAAGTCTTATTCCATAAGGAATTGGTTTCTCTTTGTTCTTTAAGTTCTTTTGGCCATTGATTGAAAGCAAGTCTTAATCCGTAAGGAATTGGATTCTCTTTGTTCTTTAAGTTCTTTTGGCCATTGATTGAAAGCAAGTCTCAATCCATAAGGAATTGGTTTCTCTTTGTTCTTGAAGTTCTTTTGGCCATTGATTGAAAGCAAGTCTTATTCCATAAGGAATTGGTTTCTCTTTGTTCTTTAAGTTCTTTTGGCCATTGATTGAAAGCAAGTCTTAATCCATAAGGAGTTGGTTTCTCTTTGTTCTTTAAGTTCTTTTGGCCATTGATTGAAAGCAAGTCTTAATCCATAAGGAATTGGTTTCTCTTTGTTCTTTAAGTTCTTTTGGCCATTGATTGAAAGCAAGTCTTATTCCTTAAGGAATTGGTTTCTCTTTGTTCTTTAAGTTCTTTTGGCCATTGATTGAAAGCAAGTCTTATTCCTTAAGGAATTGGTTTCTCTTTGTTCTTTAACTTCTTTTGGCCATTGATTGAACGCAAGTCTTAATCCATAAGGAATTGGTTTCTCTTTGTTCTTTAAGTTCTTTTGGCCAATGATTGAAAGCAAGTCTTATTCCATAAGGAATTGGTTTCTCTTTGTTCTTTAAGTTCTTTTGGCCATTGATTGAAAGCAAGTCTTAATCCATAAGGAATTGGTTTCTCTTTGTGCTTTAAGTTCTTTTGGCCATTGATTGAAAGCAAGTCTTAATCCATAAGGAATTGGTTTCTCTTTGTTCTTTAAGTTCTTTTGGCCATTGATTGAAAGCAAGTCTTATTCCATAGGGAATTGGTTCCTCTTTGTCCCATACGTTCTTTGGGGCATTGATTGAAAGCAAGTCTTAATCCATAAGGAATTGGTTTCTCTTTGTTCTTTAAGTTCTTTTGGCCACTGATTGAAAGCAAGTCTTATTCCTTAAGGAATTGGTTTCTCTTTGTTCTTTAAGTTCTTTTGGCCATTGATTGAAAGCAAGTCTTATTCCATAAGGAATTGGTTTCTCTTTGTTCTTTAAGTTCTTTTGGCCATTGATTGAAAGCAAGTCTTAATCCATAAGGAATTGGTTTCTCTTTGTTCTTTAAGTTCTTTTGGCCATTGATTGAAAGCAAGTCTTAATCCATAAGGAATTGGTTTCTCTTTGTTCTTTAAGTTCTTTTGGCCACTGATTGAAAGCAAGTCTTATTCCTTAAGGATTTGGTTTCTCTTTGTTCTTGAAGTTCTTTTGGCCATTGACTGAAAGTAAGTCTTAATCCATAAGGAATTGGTTTCTCTTTGTTCTTTAAGTTCTTTTGGCCATTGATTGAAAGCAAGTCTTATTCCTTAAGGAATTGGTTTCTCTTTGTTCTTTAACTTCTTTTGGCCATTGATTGAAAGCAAGTCTTAATCCATAAGGAATTGGTTTCTCTTTGTTCTTTAACTTCTTTTGGCCATTGATTGAAAGCAAGTCTTATTCCATCAGGAATTGGTTTCTCTTTGTTCTTTATGTTCTTTTGGCCACTGATTGAAAGCAAGTCTTATTCCATAAGGAATTGGTTTCTCTTTGTTCTTTAAGTTCTTTTGGCCATTGATTGAAAGCAAGTCTTAATCCATAAGGAATTGGTTTCTCTTTGTTCTTTAAGTTCTTTTGGCCATTGATTGAAAGCAAGTCTTAATCCATAAGGAATTGGTTTCTCTTTGTTCTTTAAGTTCTTTTGGCCATTGATTGAAAGCAAGTCTTAATCCATAAGGAATTGGTTTCTCTTTGTTCTTTAACTTCTTTTGGCCATTGATTGAAAGCAAGTCTTAATCCATAAGGAATTGGTTTCTCTTTGTTCTTTAAGTTCTTTTGGCCATTGATTGAAAGCAAGTCTTATTCCTTAAGGAATTGGTTTCTCTTTGTTCTTTAAGTTCTTTTGGCCATTGATTGAAAGCAAGTCTTATTCCTTAAGGAATTGGTTTCTCTTTGTTCTTTAAGTTCTTTTGGCCATTGATTGAAAGCAAGTCTTAATCCATAAGGAATTGGTTTCTCTTTGTTCTTTAAGTTCTTTTGGCCATTGATTGAAAGCAAGTCTTATTCCTTAAGGAATTGGTTTCTCTTTGTTCTTTAAGTTCTTTTTGGCCATTGATTGAAAGCAAGTCTTATTCCTTACGGAATTGGTTTCCCTTTGTTCTTTAAGTTCTTTTGGCCATTGTTTGAAAGCAAGTCTTAATCCATAAGGAATTGGTTTCTCTTTGTTCTTTAAGTTCTTTTGGCCATTGATTGAAAGCAAGTCTTATTCCTTAAGGAATTGGTTTCTCTTTGTTCTTTAAGTTCTTTTGGCCATTGATTGAAAGCAAGTCTTAATCCATAAGGAATTGGTTTCTCTTTGTTCTTTAAGTTCTTTTGGCCATTGATTGAAAGCAAGTCTTATTCCTTAAGGAATTGGTTTCTCTTTGTTCTTTAAGTTCTTTTGGCCATTGATTGAAAGCAAGTCTTAATCCATAAGGAATTGGTTTCTCTTTGTTCTTTAAGTTCTTTTGGCCATTGATTGAAAGCAAGTCTTAATCCATAAGGAATTGGTTTCTCTTTGTTCTTTAAGTTCTTTTGGCCATTGATTGAAAGCAAGTCTTATTCCTTAAGGAATTGGTTTCTCTTTGTTCTTTAAGTTCTTTTGGCCATTGATTGAAAGCAAGTCTTAATCCATAAGGAATTGGTTTCTCTTTGTTCTTTAAGTTCTTTTGGCCATTGATTGAAAGCAAGTCTTAATCCATAAGGAATTGGTTTCTCTTTGTTCTTTAAGTTCTTTTGGCCATTGATTGAAAGCAAGTCTTAATCCATAAGGAATTGGTTTCTCTTTGTTCTTTAACTTCTTTTGGCCATTGATTGAAAGCAAGTCTTATTCCTTAAGGAATTGGTTTCTCTTTGTTCTTTAAGTTCTTTTGGCCATTGATTGAAAGCAAGTCTTAATCCATAAGGAATTGGTTTCTCTTTGTTCTTTAAGTTCTTTTGGCCACTGATTGAAAGCAAGTCTTATTCCTTAAGGAATTGGTTTCTCTTTGTTCTTTGAGTTCTTTCGGCCATTGATTGAAATCAAGTCTTAATCCATAATGAGTTGGTTTCTCTTTGTTCTTTAACTTCTTTGGGCCATTGATAGAAAGCAAGTCTTATTCCTTAAGGAATTGGTTTCTATTTGTCCTTTAACTTCTTTTGGCGATTGATTGAAAGCAAGTCTTATTCCTTAAGGAATTGGTTTCCCTTTGTTCTTTAAGTTTTTTTGGAGATTGATTGAAAGCAAGTCTTAATCCATAAGGAATTGGATACTCTTTGTTCTTTAACTTCTTTTGGCCATTGATTGAAAGCAAGTCTTTTTCCTTAAGGAATTGGTTTCTCTTTGTTCTTTAAGTTCTTTTGGCCATTGATAGAAGGCAAGTCTTATTCCTTATCGAATTGGTTATCTTTGTTCTTTAAGTTCTTTTGGCCAATGATTGAAAGCAAGCGTTATTCCTTAAGGAATTGGTTTCTCTTTGTTCTTTAAGTTCTTTTGGCCATTGATTGAAAGCAAGTCTTAATCCATAAGGAATTGGTTTCTCTTTGTTCTTTAAGTTCTTTTGACCAATGATTGAAAGCAAGCGTTATTCCTTAAGGAATTGGTTTCTCTTTGTTCTTTAAGTTCTTTTGGCCATTGATTGAAAGCAAGTCTTAATCCATAAGGAATTGGTTTCTCTTTGTTCTTTAACTTCTTTTGGCCATTGATTGAAAGCAAGTCTTAATTCATAAAGAATTGGTTTCTCTTTGTTCTTTAACTTCTTTTGGCCATTGTTGAAAGCAAGTCTTATATTCCTTAAGGAATTGGTTTCTCTTTGTTCTTTAAGTTCTTTTGGAGATTGATTGAAAGCAAGTCTTAATCCATAAGGAATTGGTTTCTCTTTGTTCTTTAAGTTCTTTTGGCCATTGATTGAAAGCAAGTCTTAATCCATAAGGAATTGGTTTCTCTTTGACCTTCAAGTTCTTTTGGCCATTGATTGAAAGCAAGTCTTAATCCATAAGGAATTGGTTTCTCTTTGTTCTTTAAGTTCTTTTGGCCACTGATTGAAAGCAAGTCTTATTCCTTAAGGAATTGGTTTCTCTTTGTTCTTTATGTTCTTTTTGGCCATTGATTGAAAGCAAGTCTTAATCCATAAGGAATTGGTTTCTCTTTGTTCTTTAAGTTCTTTTGGCCATTGATTGAAAGCAAGTCTTATTCCTTACGGAATTGGTTTCTCTTTGTTCCTTACGTTCTTTGGGCCATTGATTGAAAGCAAGTCTTAATCCATAAGGAATTGGTTTCTCTTTGTTCTTTAACTTCTTTTGGCCATTGATTGAAAGCAAGTCTTATTCCATAAGGAATTGGTTTCTCTTTGTTCTTTAAGTTCTTTTGGCCATTGATTGAAAGCAAGTCTTAATCCATAAGGAATTGGTTTCTCTTTGTTCTTTAAGTTCTTTTGGCCATTGATTGAAAGCAAGTCTTAATCCATAAGGAATTGGTTTCTCTTTGTTCTTTAAGTTCTTTTGGCCATTGATTGAAAGCAAGTCTTAATCCATAAGGAATTGGTTTCTCTTTGTTCTTTAAGTTCTTTTTGGCCATTGATTGAAAGCAAGTCTTATTCCTTAAGGAATTGGTTTCTCTTTGTTCTTTAAGTTCTTTTGGCCATTGATTGAAAGCAAGTCTTATTCCTTAAGGAATTGGTTTCTCTTTGTTCCTTACGTTCTTTGGGCCATTGATTGAAAGCAAGTCTTAATCCATAAGGAATTGGTTTCTCTTTGTTCTTTAAGTTCTTTTGGCCAATGATTGAAAGCAAGTCTGCTTAATCCATAAGGAATTGGTTTCTCTTTGTTCTTTAAGTTCTTATGGCCATTGATTGAAAGCAAGTCTTAATCCATAAGGAATTGGTTTCTCTTTGTTCTTTAAGTTCTTTTGGCCATTGATTGAAAGCAAGTCTTAATCCATAAGGAATTGGTTTCTCTTTTGTTCTTTAAGTTCTTTTGGCCATTGATTGAAAGCAAGTCTTATTCCTTAAGGAATTGGTTTCTCTTTGTTCTTTAAGTTCTTTTTGGCCATTGATTGAAAGCAAGTCTTAATCCTTAAGGAATTGGTTTCTCTTTGTTCTTTAAGTTCTTTTGGCCATTAATTGAAAGCAAGTCTTAATCCTTAAGGAATTGGTTTCTCTTTGTTCTTTAAGTTCTTTTGGCCATTGATTGAAAGCAAGTCTTAATCCATAAGGAGTTGGTTTCTCTTTGTTCTTTAAGTTCTTTTTGGCCATTGATTGAAAGCAAGTCTTAATCCATAAGGAATTGGTTTCTCTTTGTTCTTTAAGTTCTTTTGGCCATTGATTGAAAGCAAGTCTTAATCCATAAGGAATTGGTTTCTCTTTGTTCTTTAAGTTCTTTTGGCCATTGATTGAAAGCAAGTCTTATTCCATAAGGAATTGGTTTCTCTTTGTTCTTTAACTTCTTTTGGCCATTGATTGAAAGCAAGTCTTATTCCATAAGGAATTGGTTTCTCTTTGTTCTTTAAGTTCTTTTGGCCATTGATTGAAAGCAAGTCTTATTCCTTAAGGAATTGGTTTCTCTTTGTTCTTTAAGTTCTTTTGGCCATTGATTGAAAGCAAGTCTTAATCCATGAAGAATTGGTTTCTCTTTGTTCTTTAAGTTCTTTTGGCCACTGATTGAAAGCAAGTCTTATTCCTTACGAAATTGGTTTCTCTGTGTTCCTTGCGTTCTTTGGGCCATTGATTGAAAGCAAGTCTTAATCCATAAGGAATTGGTTTCTCTTTGTTCTTTAAGTTCTTTTGGCCATTGATTGAAAGCAAGTCTTATTCCTTAAGGAATTGGTTTCTCTTTGTTCTTTAAGTTCTTTTGGAGATTGATTGAAAGCAAGTCTTAATCCATAAGGAATTGGTTTCTCTTTGACCTTCAAGTTCTTTTGGCCATTGATTGAAAGCAAGTCTTAATCCATAAGGAATTGGTTTCTCTTTGTTCTTTAACTTCTTTTGGCCATTGATAGAAAGCAAGTCTTATTCCTTAAGGAATTGGTTTCTCTTTGTTCTTTAACTTCTTTTGGCCATTGATTGAAAGCAAGTCTTATTCCTTAAGGAATTGGTTTCTCTTTGTTCTTTAAGTTCTTTTGGAGATTGATTGAAAGCAAGTCTTAATCCATAAGGAATTGGTTTCTCTTTGTTCTTTAACTTCTTTTGGCCATTGATTGAAAGCAAGTCTTATTCCTTAAGGAATTGGTTTCTCTTTGTTCTTTAAGTTCTTTTGGCCATTGATTGAAAGCAAGTCTTATTCCTTAACGAATTGGTTTCTCTTTGTTCTTTAAGTTCTTTTGGCCATTGATTGAAAGCAAGTCTTATTCCTTAAGGAATTGGTTTCTCTTTGTTCTTTAAGTTCTTTTGGCCATTGATTGAAAGCAAGTCTTAATCCATAAGGAATTGGTTTCTCTTTGTTCTTTAACTTCTTTTGGCCATTGATTGAAAGCAAGTCTTATTCCTTAAGGAATTGGTTTCTCTTTGTTCTTTAAGTTCTTTTTGGCCATTGATTGAAAGCAAGTCTTAATCCATAAGGAATTGGTTTCTCTTTGTTCTTTAAGTTCTTTTGGCCATTGATTGAAAGCAAGTCTTAATCCACAAGGAATTGGTTTCTCTTTGTTCTTTAAGTTCTTTTGGCCAATGATTGAAAGCAAGTCTTATTCCTTAAGGAATTGGTTTCTCTTTGTTCTTTAAGTTCTTTTGGCCATTGATTGAAAGCAAGTCTTAATCCATAAGGAATTGGTTTCTCTTTGTTCTTTAACTTCTTTTGGCCATTGTTGAAAGCAAGTTTTATTCCTTAAGGAATTGGTTTCTCTTTGTTCTTTAACTTCTTTTGGCCATTGATTGAAAGCAAGTCTTATTCCTTAAGGAATTGGTTTCTCTTTGTTCTTTAAGTTCCTTCGGCCATTGATTGAAATCAAGTCTTAATCCATAAGGAATTGGTTTCTCTTTGTTCTTTAACTTCTTTTGGCCATTGATAGAAAGCAAGTCTTATTCCTTAAGGAATTGGTTTCTCTTTGTTCTTTAAGTTCCTTTGGCCAATGATTGAAAGCAAGCGTTATACCTTAAGGAATTGGTTTCTCTTTGTTCTTTAAGTTCTTTTGGCCATTGATTGAAAGCAAGTCTTAATCCATAAGGAATTGGTTTCTCTTTGTTCTTTAAGTTCTTTTGACCAATGATTGAAAGCAAGCGTTATTCCTTAAGGCATTGGTTTCTCTTTGTTCTTTATGTTATTTTGGAGATTGACTGAAAGCAAGTCTTAATCCATAAGGAATTGGTTTCTCTTTGACCTTCAAGTTCTTTTGGCCATTGATTGAAAGCAAGTCTTAATCCATAAGGAATTGGTTTCTCTTTGTTCTTTAACTTCTTTTGGCCATTGATTGAAAGCAAGTCTTATTCCTTACGGAATTGGTTTCTCTTTGTTCCTTACGTTCTTTGGGCCATTGATTGAAAGCATGTCTTAATCCATAGGGAATTGGTTTCTCTTTGTTCTTTAAATTCTTTTGGCCATTGATTGAAAGCAAGTCTTATTCCTTAAGGAATTGGTTTCTCTTTGTTCTTTAACTTCTTTTGGCCACTGATTGAAAGCAAGTCTTATTCCTTAAGGAATTGGTTTCTCTTTGTTCTTTGAGTTCTTTCGGCCATTGATTGAATTCAAGTCTTCATCCATAATGAGTTGGTTTCACTTTGTTCTTTAACTTCTTTGGGCCATTGATAGAAAGCAAGTCTTATTCCTTGAGGAATTGGTTTCTATTTGTTCTTTAACTTCTTTTGGCGATTGATTGAAAGCAAGTCTTATTCCTTAAGGAATTGGTTTCTCTTTTTCTTTAAGTTCTTTTGGAGATTGATTGAAAGCAAGTCTTAATCCATAAGGAATTGATTTCTCTTTGACCTTCAAGTTCTTTTGGCCATTGATTGAAAGCAAGTCTTAATCCATAAGGAATTGGTTTCTCTTTGTTCTTTAACTTCTTTTGGCCATTGATAGAAAGCAAGTCTTATTCCTTAAGGAATTGGTTTCTCTTTGTGTAACACCCTCCTAAGCACAGTACTATGCTTAAGTCATAGCACCATACCCTGGAGCTGTCATATCATATTGAGCTTTAAGACCTGCGCTCCCCACAAAGCAACTTCAGCCGTCCCTGGAAAACTTCTAAAATCATCCGAGACAACATAGGAAATAGGAGTGAGAATTATAAAATTCTCAAAGAGGATTCTCTAATCTTCATACATAGTGATATCATATTCGCCTCCAGTTTGTTTCTGGTTTATTTTGAAAAGGATAACATGTTGCACAAACTGCTTAATTTTTACATTTCGAAAAGTGTCTTATCCTCAAGCAAAGTTCATTTTAATTATACTCCTTAGCATTTGGGAGACCCAAAATTTCATTCAAATATAGCACCATGAATAATAATCAGAGTATATTAAAAACACATCTAACATCAATAGGCTAGAATATAACATCTACACATAAACTTACTGCATTTCTAAAATTCATGCCTATACATGAAACTTGCTTTTCGCTCTTCATCTTTCTTTTTTATCATAAAATCTATACATGCCATATTCCGTGAGTATGATCGCCATGTCACGCCCTTAGGAATATGGGACCTTCATCCTGCACTTCACACTAGCTGGGTCAAGTGCCATGCCTCATGTAAGTTCTGTGGCTTGCATCTACTTTAATCTTTAGTCTTTAGTAATTTACTTGGCACACCTAGCTACGTGATTGGTCGTCTCCTAGGGTGCTTTTTATCGCCTTGGCTCACACTAGTCGGGTCGATGCCATGCCTCATGTGATTGGGGTGCAGTATATACGCTAATCTTTAGTCTTTAGTCTTTTACTTGGCACACCTAGGCGCTACGTGACGCCAGTCCCTAGGGTGCATTTACTGCCCTTGGGTAGTTCTGGCCTTGGAGTGAGCTCGCCAAGATCACCCGTGACTCGCCGTCACAACCGACTCACCCAAGCAAGTGATTCACGCGGCTCTAGTCTTTGGAGGGATCGACGGTCACGCGCTCTAGTCGAAGGGATCGATTCTGTCACGTGTCTCAAAATTGAGGATCGGTCAACCACGTGCCTTCAACATAGAGGGATCTCTATCCACCACGTGCTCTCCAAGGTGTAGGATCTCATTGTCTTAACCGCTTTCACAAGGAGGGATTCAAGTGCAACTGCTTCTCCAAATGAAGGGATTCACATCTTTATCATTTAACCGCTTTCACAGTGAGGGATTTCAAATAATCAGCCTCCAAGTGAAGTGGATTCACATTCAATACTTTCACATTCTTTCATTCTCAAACATATTCAAGCATAGTCATACATATGCTACATCACTTACTTCTCATATACCCTATAACATAATTATGTCATTCTTAAATATAGGGTTTCTATATACCCTCCTTTTATATTTCAATCCATCCTTACATTTAAACATTCATGACTTCCTAGACTTCTCAGAAATCCGGGCAAAGATAATGTATCAGTCCGTTTTCCCCATGAATAGTGCCAAAGATTTCACTTCGACAATTTAGTCAAAGCAACATAATCAACTTAACACACATATAACAATGTCAAGCTGGCAATCCTCAATTCAAACCTCATATGTTCCACTAACACTTGTAAGATTATCATTTTGGCCATTCTGCCAATTCTATCTTGGTTCGGCCCGAATCTTGTATAATCCACCTTTATTTCTATTCAACTCGTTTAGATCTGAAATTTGGATATGTCATAGCTCTCTATATGTCTACTTTCTAACCTCTTTGGTCCCATGCCAATCTGATTTATATATAAATCAAGATATTCATCTTTACTTCAGCTTGTTCAGTCACTAGCCCGAATTACACTCCTGGGAATATAAATTCACTAAAAATCGAAACTAAGCTCAAATCTTACGAAATTGGTCTCATATCAAAGCTAACAGGACAACCTTTCATTTGCCACAAGTTTCTACTCCATTTGCTTAAGTACATCACGAGATATAAGTCCTGGAAAGTCGACCTTCCTGAAACTACCCTGTGTTGGTCTGAATTAGTCATAGGACAACTTCCTCGAATCACTGGGAACAATTGGGACCATAACAAACTCGGGATCTTATATTGGGGTGTTCTCTGTGTGTAAGCTTTCTAACAAACTTAGTTTCATTCGATTTGGAGTTGTATAGGTGAGTTATACCCTCCTCAAGTCACCCTCGCTCGATGAAGATCCTGAACCCTAGAATCAAACTTCAAAAATTCGTATCTCCTCAATACTAATCCAATAACCTTATATGATATATCTATGGAAAGCCCTGAATGTCTACTTTCATCTAAAAATGGTTTCATCGGATTTGACCGATCGTAGGCGGCGCCGTACACTCTGTCGTACGGACTGCCGTGGACTCCCTCACCAAGACAGCATCTCACTTCTCCATTCCTTCTAATCTTCTCCTTCTAATCATAATTCTGACTCAAAGTCTTATATTAATTCAATCATAAATTCATCCAATACATCCAATAGTTCATCAAACATATAAAGAATAGCACAAATCTCATGCAAGCAGAGGAATTCAAGAATAGAGCAGAATCCTACCTCTTTGATGGAGCAAGATTTGGCTAAGTGCTGAAATCTTGGAGTTTGATGAACAAGGCTGAAACTTAGCTTTGAGTTTTGGATGTATGAGCAAGAGAGAAAGAGAGCTGATGGAGAAGAGGAAAACAACGTGAATTATGGTCTGAATAAAAGGAGAAGGATGTGTTATATAGGCATGAGTGGGAGTTAACTTGGAGGGCTCTGATTGGGTGAATTTCTTGTGGACAAAGTTTAGCCACGCTCTCCTTTCAGAGTAATCTTGCCGCCATACTGCTTAAAATCTAACTCGCTTCCAAATCTGCTTTTAAGTCTGAACTAGTCCCTCTTGTAATTGAGGTCGAACACTCGTGCCGCTTTTACTCGAGCTTTGAGCTGAAGGCCATGAGTATCGGAACTCACCATCTTGGGTTTGTGACTTGGGAAATCGGTTTATGTTGAGACTTGGAATCAAGGCTCTGAGGGTCGGACCTAGTGTACGACTGAAATCAACCCAATCCAATGATTTGAACTCATATCCATGGAGTTCAACCTCTAAGGACGGAACTTGTAACATTCAACTCGGAGTCCCAGTATTGTACCATTGTGTTAAATTATACTTGTGAAGTCTGGAAACTCAACACACTATTTTTTGAAGCATGGAGTATGAGATCTAACTCGGGAATCTCACAATTGAATCACATTTCCAAACCCAGGAACTTAAACTCAAAGTCGTGGACTTATATACAGTGTGCTTGGTGACATCTGGAAGCCTGTTATATTTTCCTCGAGAGATGAAGTCTGATCTCATGGAATCACTGCTCATGTGTCCTGGTGAGAGAGATCCAAGTCGGAAGTCGAATCCATGCATCTCCATTCGAATGACTCGAACTCAGTAAACCAATTTAGAGATCTGATCCTTCATCCCCCGCTTGAAACAAAGTCGATATCGGATTTCTTGTCCATCCTGAGACTAAGGTCGGAAATCGAAAATCCGCCAAGCCACAAGACCTTGTTGAAGTCAAGTCGGAGGATGTAGCCATCCTTTGTAAACCTTGGGACGGAGCCTGACGTCGTAGACAAGGCATGAAGTCGGGAAATCCAGCAAGACTAATTCTAACTCAAGCAATTCCTTCTATCCGAACTTCAAAGGTTAAGTCGGAAATTGGTCAAATATGAACTCCTGAACTCTGAAAATAGTCATCCTATTGAAATCTAAAGATGAAGTCGAAATTGGAATGAATCGCCTTGACGGCTAATCCGGAATTCGAAATCGATGTTACACTTGTTCTTACGTTCTTTTTGGCCATTGATTGAAAGCAAGTCTTATTCCTTACGGAATTGGTTTCTCTTTGTTCCATACGTTCTTTGGGCCATTGATTGAAAGCAAGTCTTAATCCATAAGGAATTGGTTTCTCTTTGTTCTTTAAGTTCTTTTGGCCATTGATTGAAAGCAAGTCTTATTCCTTAAGGAATTGGTTTCTCTTTGTTCTTTAAGTTCTTTTGGAGATTGATTGAAAGCAAGTCTTAATCCATAAGGAATTGGTTTCTCTTTGTTCTTTAAGTTCTTTTGGCCATTGATTGAAAGCAAGTCTTAATCCATAAGGAATTGGTTTCTCTTTGTTCTTTAACTTCTTTTGGCCATTGATTGAAAGCAAGTCTTATTCCTTAAGGAATTGGTTTCTCTTTGTTCTTTAAGTTCTTTTTGGCCATTGATTGAAAGCAAGTCTTAATCCATAAGGAATTGGTTTCTCTTTGTTCTTTAAGTTCTTTTGGCCATTGATTGAAAGCAAGTCTTATTCCTTAAGGAATTGGTTTCTCTTTGTTCTTTAACTTCTTTTGGCCATTGATTGAAAGCAAGTCTTATTCCTTAAGGAATTGGTTTCTCTTTGTTCTTTAAGTTCTTTCGGCCATTGATTGAAAGCAAGTCTTAATCCATAAGGAGTTGGTTTCTCTTTGTTCTTTAACTTCTTTGGGCCATTGATAGAAAGCAAGTCTTATTCCTTAAGGAATTGGTTTCTCTTTGTTCTTTAACTTCTTTTGGCCATTGATTGAAAGCAAGTCTTATTCCTTAAGGAATTGGTTTCTCTTTGTTCTTTAAGTTCTTTTGGAGATTGATTGAAAGCAAGTCTTAATCCATAAGGAATTGGTTTCTCTTTGACCTTCAAGTTCTTTTGGCCATTGATTGAAAGCAAGTCTTAATCCATAAGGAATTGGTTTCTCTTTGTTCTTTAACTTCTTTTGGCCATTGATTGAAAGCAAGTCTTATTCCTTAAGGAATTGGTTTCTCTTTGTTCTTTAAGTTCTTTTGGCCAATGATTGAAAGCAAGCGTTATTCCTTAAGGAATTGGTTTCTCTTTGTTCTTTAAGTTCTTTTGGCCATTGATTGAAAGCAAGTCTTAATCCATAAGGAATTGGTTTCTCTTTGTTCTTTAAGTTCTTTTGGCCAATGATTGAAAGCAAGCGTTATTCCTTAAGGAATTGGTTTCTCTTTGTTCTTTAAGTTCTTTTGGAGATTGATTGAAAGCAAGTCTTAATCCATAAGGAATTGGTTTCTCTTTGTTCTTTAAGTTCTTTTGGCCATTGATTGAAAGCAAGTCTTAATCCATAAGGAATTGGTTTCTCTTTGTTCTTTAACTTCTTTTGGCCATTGATTGAAAGCAAGTCTTATTCCTTAAGGAATTGGTTTCTCTTTGTTCTTTAAGTTCTTTTGGCCATTGATTGAAAGCAAGTCTTAATCCATAAGGAATTGGTTTCTCTTTGTTCTTTAAGTTCTTTTGGCCATTGATTGAAAGCAAGTCTTAATCCATAAGGAATTGGTTTCTCTTTGTTCTTTAAGTTCTTTTGGCCATTGATTGAAAGCAAGTCTTAATCCATAAGGAATTGGTTTCTCTTTGTTCTTTAAGTTCTTTTGGCCATTGATTGAAAGCAAGTCTTAATCCATAAGGAATTGGTTTCTCTTTGTTCTTTAAGTTCTTTTGGCCACTGATTGAAAGCAAGTCTTATTCCTTAAGGATTTGGTTTTTTCTTTGTTCTTTAACTTCTTTTGGCCATTGATTGAAAGCAAGTCTTATTCCATAAGGAATTGGTTTCTCTTTGTTCTTTATGTTCTTTTGGCCACTGATTGAAAGCAAGTCTTATTCCATAAGGAATTGGTTTCTCTTTGTTCTTTATGTTCTTTTGGCCATTGATTGAAAGCAAGTCTTTATCCATAAGGAATTGGTTTCTCTTTGTTCTTTAAGTTCTTTTGGCCATTGATTGAAAGCAAGTCTTAATCCATAAGGAATTGGTTTCTCTTTGTTCTTTAAGTTCTTTTGGCCATTGATTGAAAGCAAGTCTTAATCCATAAGGAATTGGTTTCTCTTTGTTCTTTAAGTTCTTTTTGGCCATTGATTGAAAGCAAGTCTTATTCCTTAAGGAATTGGTTTCTCTTTGTTCTTTAAGTTCTTTTGGCCATTGATTGAAAGCAAGTCTTAATCCATAAGGAATTGGTTTCTCTTTGTTCTTTAAGTTCTTTTGGCCAATGATTGAAAGCAAGTCTTATTCCATAAGGAATTGGTTTCTCTTTGTTCTTTAAGTTCTTTTGGCCATTGATTGAAAGCAAGTCTTAATCCATAAGGAATTGGTTTCTCTTTGTTCTTTAACTTCTTTTGGCCATTGATTGAAAGCAAGTCTTATTCCTTAAGGAATTGGTTTCTCTTTGTTCTTTAAGTTCTTTTGGCCATTGATTGAAAGCAAGTCTTAATCCATAAGGAATTGGTTTCTCTTTGTTCTTTAACTTCTTTTGGCCATTGTTGAAAGCAAGTTTTATTCCTTAAGGAATTGGTTTCTCTTTGTTCTTTAACTTCTTTTGGCCATTGATTGAAAGCAAGTCTTATTCCTTAAGGAATTGGTTTCTCTTTGTTCTTTAAGTTCTTTTGGCCATTGATTGAAAGCAAGTCTTAATCCATAAGGAATTGGTTTCTCTTTGTTCTTTAAGTTCTTTTGGCCATTGATTGAAAGCAAGTCTTAATCCATAAGGAATTGGTTTCTCTTTGTTCTTTAAGTTCTTTTGGCCATTGATTGAAAGCAAGTCTTATTCCTTAAGGAATTGGTTTCTCTTTGTTCTTTAAGTTCTTTCGGCCATTGATTGAAATCAAGTCTTAATCCATAATGAGTTGGTTTCTCTTTGTTCTTTAACTTCTTTGGGCCATTGATTGAAAGCAAGTCTTATTCCTTAAGGAATTGGTTTCTCTTTGTTCTTTAACTTCTTTTGGCCATTGATTGAAAGCAAGTCTTATTCCTTAAGGAATTGGTTTCTCTTTGTTCTTTAAGTTCTTTTGGAGATTGATTGAAAGCAAGTCTTAATCCATAAGGAATTGGTTTCTCTTTGTTCTTTAACTTCTTTTGGCCATTGATTGAAAGCAAGTCTTATTCCTTAAGGAATTGGTTTCTCTTTGTTCTTTAAGTTCTTTTGGCCATTGATAGAAGGCAAGTCTTATTCCTTAACGAATTGGTTATCTTTGTTCTTTAAGTTCTTTTGGCCAATGATTGAAAGCAAGTCTTAATCCATAAGGAATTGGTTTCTCTTTGTTCTTTAAGTTCTTTTGGCCATTGATTGAAAGCAAGTCTTAATCCATAAGGAATTGGTTTCTCTTTGTTCTTTAAGTTCTTTTGGCCACTGATTGAAAGCAAGTCTTATTCCTTAAGGAATTGGTTTCTCTTTGTTCTTTAAGTTCATTTGGCCATTGATTGAAAGCAAGTCTTAATCCATAAGGAATTGGTTTCTCTTTGTTCTTTAACTTCTTTTGGCCATTGATTGAATGCAAGCGTTATTCCTTAAGGAATTGGTTTCTCTTTGTTCTTTAAGTTCTTTTGGCCATTGATTGAAAGCAAGTCTTAATCCTTAAGGAATTGGTTTCTCTTTGTTCTTTAAGTTATTTTGGCCATTGATTGAAAGCAAGCCTTAACCCACAAGGAATTGGTTTCTCTTTGTTCTTTAAGTTCTTTCGACCAATGATTGAAAGCAAGCGTTATTCCTTAAGGAATTCGTTTCTCTTTGTTCTTTAAGTTCATTTGGCCATTGATTGAAAGCAAGTCTTAATCCATAAGGAATTGGTTTCTCTTTGTTCTTTAACTTCTTTTGGCCATTGATTGAAAGCATGTTTTATTCCTTAAGGAATTGGTTGCTCTTTGTTCTTTAAGTTCCTTTGGCCATTGATTGAAAGCAAGTCTTATTCCTTAAGGAATTGGTTTCTCTTTGTTCTTTAAGTTCCTTCGGCCGTTGATTGAAATCAAGTCTTAATCCATAATGAGTTGGTTTCTCTTTGTTCTTTAACTTCTTTGGGCCATTGATAGAAAGCAAGTCTTATTCCTTAAGGAATTGGTTTCTATTTGTTCTTTAACTTCTTTTGGCGATTGATAGAAAGCAAGTCTTATTCCTTAAGGAATTGGTTTCTCTTTGTTCTTTAAGTTCTTTTGGAGATTGATTGAAAGCAAGTCTTAATCCAAAAGGAATTGGTTTCTCTTTGACCTTCAAGTTCTTTTGGCCATTGTTTGAAAGTAAGTCTTAATCCATAAGGAATTGGTTTCTCTCTGTTCTTTAAGTTCTTTTGGCCATTGATTGAAAGCAAGTCTTAATCCATAAGGAATTGGTTTCTCTTTATTCTTTAAGTTCTTTTGGCCATTGGTTGAAAGCAAGTCTTAATCCACAAGGAATTGGTTTCTCTTTGTTCTTTAAGTTCTTTTGGCCATTGATAGAAGGCAAGTCTTATTCCTTAACGAATTGGTTATCTTTGTTCTTTAAGTTCTTTTGGCCAATGATTGAAAGCAAGCGTTATTCCTTAAGGAATTGGTTTCTCTTTGTTCTTTAAGTTCTTTTGGCCATTGATTGAAAGCAAGTCTTATTCCTTAAGGAATTGGTTTCTCTTTGTTCTTTATGTTCTTTTGGAGATTGATTGAAAGCAAGTCTTAATCCATAAGGAATTGGTTTCTCTTTGTTCTTTAAGTTCTTTTGGCCATTGATTGAAAGCAAGTCTTAATCCATAAGGAATTGGTTTCTCTTTGTTCTTTAACTTCTTTTGGCCATTGATTGAAAGCAAGTCTTATTCCTTAAGGAATTGGTTTCTCTTTGTTCTTTAAGTTCTTTTGGCCATTGATTGAAAGCAAGTCTTAATCCTTAAGGAATTGGTTTCTCTTTGTTCTTTAAGTTCTTTTGGCCATTGATTGAAAGCAAGTCTTAACCCATAAGGAATTGGTTTCTCTTTGTTCTTTAAGTTCTTTTGGCCATTGATTGAAAGCAAGTCTTATTCCTTAAGGAATTGGTTTCTCTTTGTTCTTTAAGTTCTTTTGGCCATTGATTGAAAGCAAGTCTTAATCCATAAGGAATTGGTTTCTCTTTGTTCTTTAAGTTCTTTTGGCCATTGATTGAAAGCAAGTCTTAATCCATAAGGAATTGGTTTCTCTTTGTTCTTTAAGTTCTTTTGGCCACTGATTGAAAGCAAGTCTTATTCCTTAAGGAATTGGTTTCTCTTTGTTCTTTAAGTTCTTTTGGCCATTGATTGAAAGCAAGTCTTAATCCTTAAGGAATTGGTTTCTCTTTGTTCTTTAAGTTCATTTGGCCATTGATTGAAAGCAAGTCTTAATCCATAAGGAATTGGTTTCTCTTTGTTCTTTAAGTTCTTTTGGCCATTGATTGAAGGCAAGTCTTACTCTATAAGGAAATGGTTTCTCCTTGTTCTTTATGTTCTTTTAGCCATTGATTGAAAGCAAGTCTTAATCCATAAGGAATTGGTTTCTCTTTGTTCTTTAAGTTCTTTTGGCCATTGATTGAAAGCAAGTCTTATTCCATAAGGAATTGGTTTCTCTTTGTTCTTTAAGTTTTTTTGGCCATTGATTGAAAGCAAGTCTTAATCCATAAGGAATTGGTTTCTCTTTGTTCTTTAAGTTCTTTTGGCCATTGATTGAAAGCAAGTCTTAATCCATAAGGAATTGGTTTCTCTTTGTTCTTTAAGTTCTTTTGGCCATTGATTGAAAGCAAGTCTTAATCCATAAGGAATTGGTTTCTCTTTGTTCTTTAAGTTCTTTTGGCCATTGATTGAAAGCAAGTCTTATTCCTTAAGGAATTGGTTTCTCTTTGTTCTTTAAGTTCTTTTGGCCATTGATTGAAAGCAAGTCTTAATCCATAAGGAATTGGTTTCTCTTTGTTCTTTAAGTTGTTTTGGCCATTGATTGAAAGCAAGTCTTAATCCATAAGGAATTGGTTTCTCTTTGTTCTTTAAGTTGTTTTGGCCATTGATTGAAAGCAAGTCTTATTCCATAAGGAATTGGTTTCTCTTTGTTCTTGAAGTTCTTTTGGCCATTGATTGAAAGCAAGTCTTAATCCATAAGGAATTGGTTTCTCTTTGTTCTTTAAGTTCTTTTGGCCATTGATTGAAAGCAAGTCTTAATCCATAAGGAATTGGTTTCTCTTTGTTCTTTAAGTTCTTTTGGCCATTGATTGAAAGCAAGTCTTAATCCATAAGGAATTGGTTTCTCTTTGTTCTTTAAGTTCTTTTGGCCATTGATTGAAAGCAAGTCTTAATCCATAAGGAATTGGTTTCTCTTTGTTCTTTAAGTTCTTTTGGCCATTGATTGAAAGCAAGTCTTATTCCTTAAGGAATTGGTTTCTCTTTGTTCTTTAAGTTCTTTTGGCCATTGATTGAAAGCAAGTCTTAATCCATAAGGAATTGGTTTCTCTTTGCTCTTTAAGTTCTTTTGGCCATTGATTGAAAGCAAGTCTTAATCCATAAGGAATTGGTTTCTCTTTGTTCTTTAAGTTCTTTTGGCCATTGATTGAAAGCAAGTCTTATTCCTTAAGGAATTGGTTTCTCTTTGTTCTTTAAGTTCTTTTGGCCATTGATTGAAAGCAAGTCTTAATCCATAAGGAATTGGTTTCTCTTTGTTCTTTAAGTTCTTATGGCCATTGATTGAAAGCAAGTCTTAATCCATAAGGAATTGGTTTCTCTTTGTTCTTTAACTTCTTTTGGCCATTGATTGAAAGCAAGTCTTAATCCATAAGGAATTGGTTTCTCTTTGTTCTTTAAGTTCTTTTGGCCATTGATTGAAAGCAAGTCTTAATCCTTAAGGAATTGGTTTCTCTTTGTTCTTTAAGTTCTTTTGGCCATTGATTGAAAGCAAGTCTTAATCCATAAGGAATTGGTTTCTCTTTGTTCTTTAAGTTCTTTTGGCCATTGATTGAAAGCAAGTCTTAATCCATAAGGAATTGGTTTCTCTTGGTTCTTTAAGTTCTTTTGGCCATTGATTGAAAGCAAGTCTTAATCCATAAGGAATTGGTTTCTCTTTGTTCTTTAAGTTCTTTTGGCCATTGTTTGAATGCAAGTCTTATTCCATAAGGAATTTGTTTCTCTTTGTTCTTTAAGTTCTTTTGGCCATTGATTGAAAGCAAGTCTTAATCCATAAGGAATTGGTTTCTCTTTGTTCTTTAAGTTCTTTTGGCCATTGATTGAAAGCAAGTCTTATTCCTTAAGGAATTGGTTTCTCTTTGTTCTTTAAGTTCTTTTGGCCATTGATTGAAAGCAAGTCTTAATCCATAAGGAATTGGTTTCTCTTTGTTCTTTAAGTTCTTTTGGCCATTGATTGAAAGCAAGTCTTAATCCATAAGGAATTGGTTTCTCTTTGTTCTTTAAGTTCTTTTGGCCATTGATTGAATGCAAGTCTTATTCCATAAGGAATTGGTTTCTCTTTGTTCTTTAAGTTCTTTTGGCCATTGATTGAAAGCAAGTCTTAATCCATAAGGAATTGGTTTCTCTTTGTTCTTTAAGTTCTTTTGGCCATTGATTGAAAGCAAGTCTTATTCCTTAAGGAATTGGTTTCTCTTTGTTCTTTAAGTTCTTTTGGCCATTGATTGAAAGCAAGTCTTAATCCATAAGGAGTTGGTTTCTCTTTGTTCTTTAAGTTCTTTTGGCCACTGATTGAAAGCAAGTCTTATGCCATAAGGAATTGGTTTCTCTTTGTTCTTTAACTTCTTTTGGCCATTGATTGAAAGCAAGTCTTAATCCATAAGGAATTGGTTTCTCTTTGTTCTTTAAGTTCTTTTGGCCATTGATTGAAAGCAAGTCTTAATCCATAAGGAATTGGTTTCTCTTTGTTCTTTAAGTTCTTTTGGCCATTGATTGAAAGCAAGTCTTAATCCATAAGGAATTGGTTTCTCTTTGTTCTTTAAGTTCTTTTGGCCATTGATTGAAAGCAAGTCTTAATCCATAAGGAATTGGTTTCTCTTTGTTCTTTAACTTCTTTTGGCCATTGATTGAACGCAAGTCTTAATCCATAAGGAATTGGTTTCTCTTTGTTCTTTAAGTTCTTTTGGCCACTGATTGAAAGCAAGTCTTATTCCTTAAGGAATTGGTTTCTCTTTGTTCTTTAAGTTCTTTTGGCCATTGATTGAAAGCAAGTCTTAATCCATAAGGAATTGGTTTCTCTTTGTTCTTTAAGTTCTTTTGGCCATTGATTCAAAGCAAGTCTCAATCCATAACGAATTGGTTTCTCTTTGTTCTTTCACATCTTTTGGCCATTGATTGAAAGCAAGTCTTAATCCATAAGGAATTGGTTTCTCTTTGTTCTTTAAGTTCTTTTGGCCTTTGACATAAAGCAAGTCTTATTCTTTAAGGAATTGGTTTCTCTTTGTTCTTTAAGTTCTTATGGCCATTGATTGAAAGCAAGTCTTAATCCATAAGGAATTGGTTTCACTTTGTTCTTTAAGTTCTTTTGGCCATTGATTGAAAGCAAGTCTTAATCCATAAGGAATTGGTTTCTCTTTGTTCTTTAAGTTCTTTTGGCCATTGATTGAAAGCAAGTCTTATTCCTTACGGAATTGGTTTCTCTTTGTTCTTTAAGTTCTTTTGGCCATTGATTGAAAGCAAGTCTTAATCCATAAGGAATTGGTTTCTCTTTGTTCTTTAAGTTCTTTTGGCCATTGATTGAAAGCAAGTCTTATTCCATAAGGAATTGGTTTCTCTTTGTTCTTTAAGTTCTTTTGGCCATTGATTGAAAGCAAGTCTTAATCCATAAGGAATTGGTTTCTCTTTGTTCTTTAAGTTCTTTTGGCCATTGATTGAAAGCAAGTCTTAATCCATAAGGAATTGGTTTCTCTTTGTTCTTTAACTTCTTTTGGCCATTGATTGAAAGCAAGTCTTATTCCATAAGGAATTGGTTTCTCTTTGTTCTTTATGTTCTTTTGGCCACTGATTGAAAGCAAGTCTTATTCCTTAAGGAATTGGTTTCTCTTTGTTCTTTAAGTTCTTTTGGCCATTGATTGAAAGCAAGTCTTAATCCATAAGGAATTGGTTTCTCTTTGTTCTTTAAGTTCTTTTGGCCATTGATTGAAAGCAAGTCTTATTCCATAAGGAATTGGTTTCTCTTTGTTCTTGAAGTTCTTTTGGCCATTGATTGAAAGCAAGTCTTATTCCATAAGGAATTGGTTTCTCTTTGTTCTTGAAGTTCTTTTGGCCATTGATTGAAAGCAAGTCTTAATCCATAAGGAATTGGTTTCTCTTTGTTCTTTAAGTTCTTTTGGCCATTGATTGAAAGCAAGTCTTAATCCATAAGGAGTTGGTTTCTCTTTGTTCTTTAAGTTCTTTTGGCCACTGATTGAAAGCAAGTCTTATTCCTTAAGGATTTGGTTTCTCTTTGTTCTTTAAGTTCTTTTGGCCATTGATTGAAAGCAAGTCTTAATCCATAAGGAATTGGTTTCTCTTTGTTCTTTAAGTTCTTTTTGGCCATTGATTGAAAGCAAGTCTTAATCCATAAGGAATTGGTTTCTCTTTGTTCTTTAACATCTTTGGGCCATTGATTGAAAGCAAGTCTTAATCCATAAGGAATTGGTTTCTCTTTGTTCTTTAAGTTCTTTTGGCCATTGATTGAAAGCAAGTCTTAATCCATAAGGAATTGGTTTCTCTTTGTTCTTTAAGTTCTTTTGGCCATTGATTGAAAGCAAGTCTTAATCCTTAAGGAATTGGTTTCTCTTTGTTCTTTAAGTTCTTTTGGCCATTGATTGAAAGCAAGTCTTAATCCATAAGGAATTGGTTTCTCTTTGTTCTTTAAGTTCTTTTGGCCATTGATTGAAAGCAAGTCTTATTCCTTAAGGAATTGGTTTCTCTTTGTTGTTTAAGTTCTTTTTGGCCATTGATTGAAAGCTAGACTTAATCCTTAAGGAATTGGTTTCTCTTTCTTCTTCATGTTCTTTTTGCCATTGATTGAAAGCAAGTCTTATTCCTTAAGGAATTGGTTTCTCTTTGTTCTTTAAGTTTTTTTGGAGATTGATTGAAAGCAAGTCTTAATCCATAAGGAATTGGATTCTCTTTGTTCTTTAACTTCTTTTGGCCACTGATTGAAAGTAAGTCTTATTCCTTAAGGAATTGGTTTCTCTTTGTTCTTTAAGTTCTTTTGGCCATTGATTGAAAGCAAGTCTCAATCCATAAGGAATTGGTTTCTCTTTGTTCTTGAAGTTCTTTTGGCCATTGATTGAAAGCAAGTCTTAATCCATAAGGAATTGGTTTCTCTTTGTTCTTTAAGTTCTTTTGGCCATTGATTGATAGCAAGTCTTATTCCTTAAGGAATTGGTTTCTCTTTGTTCTTTAACTTCTTTTGGCCATTGACTGAACGCAAGTCTTAATCCATAAGGAATTGGTTTCTCTTTGTTCTTTAAGTTCTTTTGGCCATTGATTGAAAGCAAGTCTTAATCCATAAGGAATTGGTTTCTCTTTGTTCTTTAAGTTCTTTTGGCCATTGATTGAAAGCAAGTCTTAATCCATAAGGAATTGGTTTCTCTTTGTTCTTTAATTTCTTATGGCCATTGATTGAAAGCAAGTCTTAATCCATAAGGAATTGGTTTCCCTTTGTTCGTTAACTTCTTTTGGCCATTGATTGAAAGCAAGCGTTATTCCTTAAGGAATTGGTTTCTCTTTGTTGTTTAAGTTCTTTTGGCCATTGATTGAAAGCAAGTCTTAATCCATAAGGAATTGGTTTCTCTTTGTTCTTTAACATCTTTTGGCCATTGATTGAAACGAAGTCTTAATCCATAAGGAATTGGTTTCTCTTTGTTCTTTAACTTCTTTTGGCCATTGTTGAAAGCAAGTCTTAATCCATAAGGAATTGGATTCTCTCTTTGTTCTTTAAGTTCTTTTGGGCACTGATTGAAAGCAAGTCTTAATCCTTAAGGAATTGGTTTCTCTTTGTTCTTTAAGTTCTTTTGGCCATTGATTGAAAGCAAGTCTTAATCCATAAGGAATTGGTTTCTCTTTGTTCTTTAAGTTCTTTTGGCCATTGATTGAAAGCAAGTCTTAATCCATAAGGAATTGGTTTCTCTTTGTTCTTTAAGTTCTTTTGGCCATTGATTGAAAGCAAGTCTTAATCCATAAGGAATTGGTTTCTCTTTGTTCTTTAACTTCTTTTGGCCATTGATTGAAAGCAAGTCTTATTCCTTAAGGAATTGGTTTCTCTCTGTTCTTTAAGTTCTTTTGGCCATTGATTGAAAGCAAGTCTTAATCCATAAGGAATTGGTTTCTTTTTGTTCTTTAACTTCTTTTGGCCATTGTTGAAAGCAAGTCTTAATTCATAAGGAATTGGTTTCTCTTTGTTCTTTAAGTTCTTTTGGCCATTGATTGAAAGCAAGTCTTAATCCATAAGGAATTGGTTTCTCTTTGTTCTTGAAGTTCTTTTGGCCATTGACTGAAAGTAAGTCTTAATCCATAAGGAATTGGTTTCTCTTTGTTCTTTAAGTTCTTTTGGCCATTGATTGAAAGCAACTCATAATCCATAAGGAATTGGTTTCTCTTTGTTCTTTAACTTCTTTTGGCCATTGATTGAAAGCAAGTCTTAATCCATAAGGAATTGGTTTCTCTTTGTTCTTTAAGTTCTTTTGGAGATTCATTGAAAGCAAGTCTTAATCCATAAGGAATTGGTTTCTCTTTGTTCTTTAACGACTTTTGGCCATTGATTGAAAGCAAGTCTTAATCCATAAGGAATTGGTTTCTCTGTGTTCTTTATGTTCTTTTGGCCACTGATTGAAAGCAAGTCTTAATCCTTAAGGAATTGGTTTCTCTTAGTTCTTTAAGTTCTTTTGGCCATTGATTGAAAGCAAGTCTTAATCCATAAGGAATTGGTTTCTCTTTGTTCTTTAAGTTCTTTTGGCCATTGATTGAAAGCAAGTCTTATTCCTTAAGGAATTAGTTTCTCTTTGTTCTTTAAGTTCTTTTGGCCATTGATTGAAAGCAAGTCTTATTCCTTAAGGAATTGGTTTCTCTTTGTTCTTTAAGTTCTTTTGGCCATTGATTGAAAGCAAGTCTTAGTCCATAAGGAGTTGGTTTCTCTTTGTTCTTTAAGTTCTTTTGGCCATTGATTGAAAGCAACTCTTATGCCATAAGGAATTGGTTTCCCTTTGTTCTTTAAGTTCTTATGGCCATTGCTTGAAAGCAAGTCTTATTCCTTAAGGAATTGGTTTCTCTTTGTTCTTTATGTTCTTTTGGCCACTGATTGAAAGCAAGTCTTAATCCATAAGGAATTGGTTTCTCTTTGTTCTTTAAGTTCTTTTGGCCATTGATTGAAAGCAAGTCTTATTCCTTAAGGAATTGGGTTCTTTTTGTTCTATAACTGCTTTTGGCCATTGATTGAAAGCAAGTTTTAATCCATAAGGAATTGGTTTCTCTTTGTTCTTTAAGTTCTTTTGGCCATTGATTGAAAGCAAGTCTTAATCCATAAGGAATTGGTTTCTCTTTGTTCTTTATGTTCTTTGGCCATTGATTGAAAGCAAGTCTTAATCCATAAGGAATTGGTTTCTCTTTGTTCTTTAACTTCTTTTGGCCATTGATTGAAAGCAAGTCTTAATCCATAAGGAATTGGTTTCTCTTTGTTCTTTAAGTTCTTTTGGCCATTGATTGAAAGCAAGTCTTGTTGCATAAGGAATTGGTTTCTCTTTGACCTTCAAGTTCTTTTGGCCATTGATTGAAAGCAACTCTTATGCCATAAGGAATTGGTTTCTCTTTGTTCTTTAACTTCTTTTGGCCATTGATTGAAAGCAAGTCTTATTCCATAAGGAATTGGTTTCTCTTTGTTCTTGAAGTTCTTTTGGCCATTGATTGAAAGCAAGTCTTAATCCATAAGGAATTGGTTTCTCTTTGTTCTTTAAGTTCTTTTGGCCATTGATTGAAAGCAAGTCTTATTCCATAAGGAATTGGTTTCTCTTTGTTCTTGAAGTTCTTTTGGCCATTGATTGAAAGCAAGTCTTAATCCATAAGGAATTGGTTTCTCTTTGTTCTTTAAGTTCTTTTGGCCATTGATTGAAAGCAAGTCTTATTCCTTAAGGAATTGGTTCCTCTTTGTTCTTTAAGTTCTTTTGGCCATTGATTGAAAGCAAGTCTTAATCCATAAGGAATTGGTTTCTCTTTGTTCTTTAAGTTCTTTTGGCCATTGATTGAAAGCAAGTCTTAATCCATAAGGAATTGGTTTCTCTTTGTTCTTCAAGTTCTTTTGGCCATTGAATGAAAGCAAGTCTTAATCCATAAGTAATTGGTTTCTCTTTGTTCTTTAAGTTCTTTTGGCCATTGATTGAAAGCAAGTCTTAATCCATAAGGAGTTGGTTTCTCTTTGTTCTTTAAGTTCTTTATGGCCATTGATTGAAAGCAAGTCTTAATCCATAAGGAATTGCTTTCTCATTGTTCTTTAAGTTCTTTTGGCCAATGATTGAAAGCAAGTCTTATTCCTGAAGGAATTGGTTGCTCTTTGTTCTTTAAGTTCTTTCGGCCATTGATTGAAATCAAGTCTTATTCCATAAGGAGTTGGTTTCTCTTTGTTCTTTAAGTTCCTATGGCCATTGATTGAAAGCATGTCTTAATCCATAATAAATTGGTGTCTCTTTTTTCATTAAGTTCTTTTGGCCATTGTTTGAAAGCAAGTCTTAATCCATAAGGAATTGGTTTCTCTTTGTTCTTTAAGTTCTTTTGGCCATTGATTGAAAGCAAGTCTTAATCCATAAGGAATTGGTTTCTCTTTGTTCTTTAAGTTCTTTTGGCCATTGATTGAAAGCAAGTCTTATTCCTTAAGGAATTGGTTTCTCTTTCTTCTTTAAGTTCTTTTGGCCATTGATTGAAAGAAAGTCTTAATCCATAAGGAATTGGTTTCTCTTTTTTCTTTAAGTTCTTTTGGCCATTGATTGAAAGCAAGTCTTAATCCATAAGGAATTGGTTTCTCTTTGTTCTTTAAGTTCTTTTGGCCATTGTTTGAAAGCAAGCCTTATTCCATAAGGAATTGGTTTCTCTTTGTTCTTTAACTTCTTTTGGCCATTGATTGAAAGCACGTCTCAATCCATAAGGAATTGGTTTCTCTTTGTTCTTGAAGTTCTTTTGGCCATTGATTGAAAGCAAGTCTTAGTCCATAAGGAATTGGTTTCTCTTTGTTCTTTAACATCTTTTGGCCATTGATTGAAACGAAGTCTTAATCCATAAGGAATTGGTTTCTCTTTGTTCTTTAACTTCTTTTGGCCATTGATTGAAAGCAAGTCTTAATCCATAAGGAATTGGTTTCTCTTTGTTCTTTAAGTTCTTTTGGCCATTGATTGAAAGCAAGTGTCAATCCATAAGGAATTGGTTACTCTTTGTTCTTTAAGTTCTTTTGGAGATTGATTGAAAGCAAGTCTTAATCCAAAAGGAATTGGTTTCTCTTTGTTCTTTAACTTCTTTTGGCCATTGATTGAAAGCAAGTCTTAATCCATAAGGAATTGGTTTCTCTTTGTTCTTTAAGTTCTTTTGGCCATTGATTGAAAGCAAGTCTTAATCCATAAGGAGTTGGTTTCTCTTTGTTCTTTAAGTTCTTTTGCCACTGATTGAAAGCAAGTCTTATTCCTTAAGGATTTGGTTTCTCTTTGTTCTTGAAGTTCTTTTGGCCATTGACTGAAAGTAAGTCTTAATCCATAAGGAATTGGTTTCTCTTTGTTCTTTAAGTTCTTTTGGCCATTGATTGAAAGCAAGTCTTAATCCATAAGGAATTGGTTTCTCTTTGTTCTTTAAGTTCTTTTGGCCATTGATTCAAAGCAAGTCTCAATCCATAACGAATTGGTTTCTCTTTGTTCTTTAAGTTCGTTGAGCCATTGATTAAATGCAAGTGTTAATCCGTAAGGAATTGGTTTCTCTTTGTTCTTTAACTTCTTTTGGCCATTGATTGAAAGCAAGTCTTAATCCATAAGGAATTGGTTTCTCTTTGTTCTTTAACTTCTTTTGGCCATTGATTGAAAGCAAGTCTTAATCCATAAGGAATTGGTTTCTCTTTGTTCTTTAACTTCTTTTGGCCATTGATTGAAAGCAAGTCTTATTCCATCAGGAATTGGTTTCTCTTTGTTCTTTAAGTTCTTTTGGCCATTGATTGAAAGCAAGTCTTAATCCATAAGGAATTGGTTTCTCTTTGTTCTTTAAGTTCTTTTGGCCATTGATTGAACGCAAGTCTTATTCTATACGGAATTGGTTTTTCTTCGTTCTTTAAGTTCTTTTGGCCATTGATTGAAAGCAAGTCTTAATCCATAAGGAATTGGTTTCTCTTTGTTCTTTAAGTTCTTTTGGCCATTGATTGAAAGCAAGTCTTATTCCTTAAGGAATTGGTTTCTCTTTGTTCTTTAAGTTCTTTTGGCCATTGATTGAAAGCAAGTCTTAATCCATAAGGAATTGGTTTCTCTATGTTCTTTAAGATCTTTTGGCCATCGGTTGAAAGCAAGTCTTAATCCATAAGGAATTGGTTTCTCTTTGTTCCTTAAGTTCTTTTGGCCATTGATGAAAGGCAAGTCTTATTCCATATGGAAATGGTTTTTCTTCGTTCTTTAAGTTCTTTTAGCCATTGATTGAAAACAAGTCTTATTCCTTAAGGAATTGGTTTCTCTTTGTTCTTTAAGTTCTTTTGGTCATTGATTGAAAGCAAGTCTTAATCCATAAGGAATTGGTTTCTCTTTGTTCTTTAAGTTCTTTTGGCCATTGATTGAAAGCAAGTCTTAATCAATAAGGAATTGGTTTTTCTTTCTTCTTTATGTTCTTTTGGCCGTTGATTGAAAGCAAGTCTTAATCCCTGAGGAATTGGTTTCTCTTTGTTCTTTAAGTTCTTTTGGCCATTGATTGAAAGCAAGCCTTAATCCATAAGGAATTGGTTTCTCTTGTTCTTTAAGTTCTTTGGCCATTGATTGAAAGCAAGTCTTATTCCATAAGGAATTGGTTTCTCTTGTTCTTTAAGTTCTTTTGGCCATTGATTGAAAGCAAGTCTTAATCCATAAAGAGTTGGTTTCTGCTTGTTCTTTAAGTTCTTTGGCCACTGGTTGAAGGCAAGTCTTATTCCTTAAGGAATTGGTTTCTCCTTATTCTTTATGTTCTTTTGGCCATTGATTGAAAGCAAGTGTTAATCCATAACGAATTGGATCCTACTTATTCTTTAATTTCTTTTGGCCATTGAGTGAAAGCAAGTCTTAATCCATAAGGAATTGGTTTCTCTTTGGTCCTTAAGTTCTTTTGGCCATTGATTGAAAGCAAGTCTTAATCCATAAGGAATTGGTTTCTCTTTGTTCTTTAACTTCTTTTGGCCATTGATTGAAAGCAAGTCTTAATCCATAAGGAATTGGTTTCTCTTTGTTCTTTAAGTTCTTCTGACCATTGATTAAAACCAAGTCTTAATCTTTAAGGGATTGGTCTCTCTTAATTCTTTAAGTTCTTTTGGCCATTGATTGAAAGCAAGTCTTAATCCATAAGGAATTGGTTTCTCTTTGTTCTTTAAGTTCTTTTGGCCATTGATTGAAAGCAAGTCTTATTCCATAAGGAATTGGTTTCTCTTTGTTCTTTATGTTCTTTTGGCCACTGATTGAAAGCAAGTCTTATTCCTTAAGGATTTGGTTTCTCTTTGTTCTTTAAGTTCTTTTGGCCATTGATTGAAAGCAAGTCTTAATCCATAAGGAATTGGTTTCTCTTTGTTCTTTAACTCCTTTTGGCCATTGATTGAAAGCAACTCTTAATCCATAAGGAATTGGTTTCTCTTGGTTCTTTAAGTTCTTATGGCCATTGATTGAAAGCAAGTCTTACTCCATAAGGAATTGGTTTCCCTTTGTTCGTTAACTTCTTTTGGCCATTGATTGAAAGCAAGTCTTAACCCATAAGGAATTAGTTTCTCTTTGTTCTTTAAGTTCTTTTGGCCAATGATTGAAAGCAAGCGTTATTCCATAAGGAATTGGTTTCTCTTTGTTCTTTAAGTTCTTTTGGCCATTGATTGAAAGCAAGTCTTAATCCATAAGGAATTGGTTTCTCTTTGTTCTTTAAGTTCTTTTTGGCCACTGATTGAAAGCAAGTCTTAGTCCATAAGGAATTGGTTTCTCTTTGTTCTTGAAGTTCTTTTGGCCATTGATTGAAATGAAGTCTTAATCCATAAGGAATTGGTTTCTCTTTTTCTTTAAGTTCTTTGGGCCATTGATTGAAAGCAAGTCTTAATCCATAAGGAATTGGTTTCTCTTTGTTCTTTAAGTTCTTTTGGCCATTGATTGAAAGCAAGTCTTATTCCTTAAGGAATTGGTTTCTCTTTGTTCTTTAAGTTCTTTTGGCCATTGATTGAAAGCAAGTCTTAATCCATAAGGAATTGGTTTCTCTTTGTTCTTTAAGTTCTTTTGGCCACTGATTGAAAGCAAGTCTTAATCCTAAGGAATTGGTTTCTCTTGTTCTTCAAGTTCTTTTGGCCATTGATTGAAAGCAAGTCTTAATCCATAAGGAATTGGTTTCTCTTTGTTCTTTAAGTTCTTATGGCCATTGATTGAAAGCAAGTCTTAATCCATAAGGAATTGGTTTCTCTTTGTTCTTTAAGTTCTTTTGGCCATTGATTGAAAGCAAGTCTTAATCCGTAAGGAGTTGGTTTCTCTTTGTTCTTTAAGTTCTTATGGCCATTGATTGAAAGCAAGTCTTAATCCATAAGGAGTTGGTTTCTCTTGTTCTTTAAGTTCTTTGGGCCATTGATTGAAAGCAAGTCTTAATCCGTAAGGAATTGGTTTCTCTTTGTTCTTTAAGTTCTTTTGGCCATTGATTGAAAGCAAGTCTTAATCCATAAGGAATTGGTTTCTCTTTGTTCTTTAACATCTTTGGACCATTGATTGAAAGCAAGTCTTAATCCATAAGGAATTGGTTTCTCTTTGTTCTTTAAGTTCTTTTGGCCATTGTTTGAAAGCAAGTCTTAATCCATTAGGAGTTGGTTTCTCTTTGTTCTTTAAGTTCTTTTGGCCATTGACTGAAAGCAAGTCTTAATCCATGAGGAATTGGTTTCTCTTTGTTCTTTAAGTTCTTTTGGCCATTGATTGAAAGCAAGTCTTAATCCATAAGGAATCGGTTTCGCTTTGCTCCTTAAGTTCTTTTGGCCGTTGATTGAAAGCAAGTCTTAATCCATAAGGAATTGGTTTCTCTTTGTTCTTTAAGTTCTTTTGGCCATTGATTGAAAGCAAGTCTTATTCCTTAAGGAATTGGTTTCTCTTTGTTCTTTAAGTTCTTTTGGCCATTGATTGAAAGCAAGTCTTAATCCATAAGGAATTGGTTTCTCTTTCTTCTTTAAGTTCTTTTGGCCATTGATTGAAAGCAAGTCTTAATCCATAAGGAATTGGTTTCTCTTTGTTCTTTAAGTTCTTTTGGCCATTGATTGAAAGCAAGTCTTAATCCATAAGGAGTTGGTTTCTCTTTGTTCTTTAAGTTCTTTGGCCATTGATTGAAAGCATGTCTTATTCCATAAGGAATTGGTTTCTCTTTGTTCTTTAAGTTCTTATGGCCATCGATTGAAAGCAAGTCTTAATGCATAATGAATTGGTTTCCCTTTGTTCTTTAACTTCTTCTGGCCATTGATTGAAAGCAAGTCTTAATCCTTAAGGAATTGGTTTCTCTTCATTCTTTAAGTTCTTTTGGCCATTGATTGAAAGCAAGTCTTAACCCATAAGGAATTGGTTTCTCTTTGTTCTTTAAGTTCTTTTGGCCATTGATTGAAAGCAAGTCTTAATCCATAAGGAATTGGTTTCTCTTTGTTCTTTAAGTTCTTTTGGCCATTGATTGAAAGCAAGTCTTAATCCATAAGGAGTTGGTTTCTCTTTGTTCTTTAAGTTCTTTTGCCACTGATTGAAAGCAAGTCTTAATCCATAAGGAATTGGTTTCCCTTTGTTCCTTACGTTCTTTGGGCCATTGATTGAAAGCAAGTCTTAATCCATAAGGAATTGGTTTCTCTTTGTTCTTTAAGTTCTTTTGGCCATTGATTGAAAGCAAGTCTTATTCCTTAAGGAATTGGTTTCTCTTTGTTCTTTAAGTTCTTTTGGCCATTGATTGAAAGCAAGTCTTAATCCTTAAGGAATTGGTTTCTCTTTGTTCTTTAAGTTCTTTTGGCCATTGATTGAAAGCAAGTCTTAATCCATAAGGAGTTGGTTTCTCTTTGTTCTTTAAGTTCTTTTGCCACTGATTGAAAGCAAGTCTTATTCCTTAAGGATTTGGTTTATCTTTGTTCTTGAAGTTCTTTTGGCCATTGATTGAAAGCAAGTCTTAATCCATAAGGAATTGGTTTCTCTTCGTTCTTTTGAGTTCTTTTGGCCATTGATTGAAAGCAAGTCTTATTCCTTAAGGAATTGGTTTCTCTTTGTTCTTTAAGTTCTTTTGGCCATTGATTGAAAGCAAGTCTTAATCCATAAGGAATTGGTTTCTCTTTGTTCTTTAAGTTCTTTTGGCCATTGATTGAAAGCAAGTCTTATTCCTTAAGGAATTGGTTTCTCTTTGTTCTTTAAGTTCTTTTGGCCATTGATTGAAAGCAAGTCTTAATCCATAGGGAATTGGCTTCTCTTTATTCTTTATGTTCTTTTGGCCATTGATTGAAAGCAAGTCTTATTCCTTAAGGAATTGGTTTCTCTTTGTTCTTTAAGTTCTTTTGGCCATTGATTGAATGCAAGTCTTAATCCTTAAGGAATTGGTTTCTCTTTGTTCTTTAAGTTCTTTTGGCCATTGATCGGAAGCAAGTCTTATTTCTTAAGGAATTGGTTTCTCTTTGTTCTTTAAGTTCTTTTGGCCATTGATTGAATGCAAGTCTTAATCCATAAGGAATTCGTTTCTTCTTGTTCCTTAAGTTCTTTTGGCCATTGATTGAATGCAAGTCTTATTCCGTAAGGAGTTTGTTTCTCTTTGTTCTGTAATTTCTTTTGGCCATTGAATGAAAGCAAGTCTTATTCCATAAGGTATTGGTTTCTCTTTGTTCTTTAAGTTCTTTTGGCCATTGATTGAAAGGATGTCTTAATCCTTAAGGAATTGCTTTCTCTTTGTTCTTTATGTTCGTTTGGCTGTTGAGTGAAAGCAAGTCTTAATCCTTAAGGAATCGGTTTCTCTTCATTCTTTAAGTTCTTTTGGCCCTTGATTGAATGCAAGTCTTAATCCATAAGGAATTGGTTTCTCTTTGTTCTTTAAGTTCTTTTGGCCATTGATTGAAAGCAAATCTTAACGCACAAGGAATTGGTTTCTCTTTGTTCTTTAAGTTCTTGTGGCCATTGATTGAAAGCAACTCTTAATGCACAAGGAATTGGTTTCTCTTTGTTCTTTAAGTTCTTTTGGCCATTGATTGAAAGCAAGTCTTAATCCATAAGAAATTGGTTTCTCTTTGTTCTTTAAGTTCTTTTGGCCATTGATTGAAAGCAAGTCTTAATCCATAAGGAATTGGTTTCTCTTTGTTCTTTAAGTTCTGTTGGCCACTGGTTGAAAGCAAGTCTTATTCCATAAGGAATTGGTTTCTCTTTGTTCTTTATGTTCTTTTGGCCATTGATTGAAAGCAAGTCTTAATCCTTAAGGAATTGGTTTCTCTTTGTTCTTTAAGTTCTTTTGGCCATTGATTGAAAGCAAGTCTTAATCCTTCAGGAATTGGTTTCTCTTTGTTCTTTAAGTTCTTTTGGCCATTGATTGAAAGCAAGTCTTAATCCATAAGGAATTGGTGTCTCTTTGTTCTTTAAGTTCTTTTGGCCATTGATTGAAAGCAAGTCTTAATCCTTAAGGAATTGGTTTCTCTTTGTTCTTTAAGTTTTTTTGGAGATTGATTGAAAGCAAGTCTTAATCCATAAGGAATTGGATTCTCTTTGTTCTTTAACTTCTTTTGGCCACTGATTGAAAGTAAGTCTTATTCCTTAAGGAATTGGTTTCTGTCCGTTCTTTAAGTTCTTTTGGCCATTGATTGAAAGCAAGTCTTAATCCATAAGGAATTGGTTTCTTTTTGTTCTTTAAGTTCTTTTGGCCATTGATTGAAAGCTAGTCTTAATCCATAAGGAATTGGTTTCTCTTTGTTCTTCAAGTTCGTTTGGCCATTGATTGAAAGCAAGTCTTAATCCATAAGGAATTGGTTTCTCTTTGTTCTTTAATTTCTTATGGCCATTGATTGAAAGCAAGTCTTAATCCATAAGGAATTGGTTTCTCTTTGTTCTTTAAGTTCTTTTGGCCATTGATTGAAAGCAAGTCTTAATCCATAAGGAATTGGTTTCTCTTTGTTCTTTAACTTCTTTTAGCCATTGATTGAAGGCAAGTCTTAATCCATAAGGAATTGGTTTCTCTTTGTTCTTTAACTTCTTTTGGCCATTGATTGAAAGCAAGTCTTAATCCATAAGGAATTGGTTTCTCTTTGTTCTTTAAGTTCTTTTGGCCATTGATTGAAAGCAAGTCTTATTCCATAAGGAATTGGTTTCTCTTTGTTCTTTAAGTTCTTTTGGCCATTGATTGAAAGCAAGTCTTAATCCATAAGGAATTGGTTTCTCTTTGTTCTTTAAGTTCTTTTGGCCATTGATTGAAAGCAAGTCTTATTCCTTAAGGAATTGGTTTCTATTTGTTTTTTAAGTTCTTTTGGCCGTTGACTGAAAGCAAGTCTTAATCCATAAGGAATTGGTTTCTCTTTGTTCTTTAAGTTCTTTTGGCCATTGATTGAAAGCAAGTCTTATTCCTTAAGGAATTGGTTTCTCTTTATTCTTTAAGTTCTTTTTGGCCATTGATTGAAAGCAAGTCTTAATCCATAAGGAATTGGTTTCTCTTTGTTCTTTAAGTTCTTTTGGCCATTGATTGAAAGCAAGTCTTAATCCATAAGGAATTGGTTTCTCTTTGTTCTTTAAGTTCTTTTGGCCATTGATTGAAAGCAAGTCTTAATCCTTAAGGAATTAGTTTCGCTTTGTTTTTTAAATTCCTTTGCGCGATTGATTGAAAGCAAGTCTTAATCCATAAGGAATTGGTTTCTCTTTGGTCTTTAAGTTCTTTTGGCCACTGATTGAAAGCAAGTCTTACTCCAAGGAATTGGTTTCTCTTGTTCTTTAAGTTCTTTGGCCATTGATTGAAAGCAAGTCTTAATCCATAAGGAATTGGTTTCTCTTTGTTCTTTAAGTTCCTTTGGCCATTGATTGAAAGCAAGTCTTATTCCTTAAGGAATTGGTTTCTCTTTGTTCTTTAAGTTCTTTTGGCCATTGATTGAAAGCAAGTCTTAATCCATAAGGAATTGGTTTCTCTTTGTTCTTTAAGTTCTTTTGGCCACAGATTGAAAGCAAGTCTTATTCCATAAGGAATTGGTTTCTCTTTGTTCTTTAAGTTCTTTTGGCCATTGATTGAAAGCAAGTCTTAATCCATAAGGAATTGGTTTCTCTTTGTTCTTTAAGTTCTTTTGGCCATTGATTGAAAGCAAGTCTTAATCCATAAGGAATTGGTTTCTCTTTGTTCTTTAAGTTCTTTTGGCCACTGATTGAAAGCAAGTCTTAATCCTTAAGGAATTGGTTTCTCTTGTGTTCTTTAAGTTCTTTTGGCCATTGATTGAAAGCAAGTCTTAATCCATAAGGAATTGGTTTCTCTTTGTTCTTTAAGTTCTTTTGGCCACTGATTGAAAGCAAGTCTTATTCCTTAAGGAATTGGTTTCTCTTTGTTCTTTAAGTTCATTTGGCCATTGATTGAAAGCAAGTCTTAATCCATAAGGAATTGGTTTCTCTTTGTTCTTTAAGTTCTTATGCCATTGATTGAAAGCAAGTCTTAATCCATAAGGAATTGGTTTCTCTTTGTTCTTTAACTTCTTTTGGCCATTGATTGAAAGCAAGTCTTAATCCATAAGGAATTGGTTTCTCTTTGTTCTTTAAGTTCTTTTGGCCATTGATTGAAAGCAAGTCTTAATCCATAAGGAATTGGTTTCTCTTTGTTCTTTAAGTTCTTTTGGCCATTGATTGAAAGCAAGTCTTAATCCATAAGGAATTGGTTTCTCTTTGTTCTTTAAGTTCTTTTGGACATTGATTGAAAGCAAGTCTTAATCCATAAGGAATTGGTTTCTCTTTGTTCTTTAAGTTCTTTTGGCCCTTGATTGAAAGCAAGTCTTAATCCTTAAGGAATTGGTTTCTCTTTGTTCTTTAACTTCTTTTGGCCATTGATTGAAAGCAAGTCTTAATCCTTAAGGAATTGGTTTCTCTTTGTTCTTTAACTTCTTCTGGCCATTGATTGAAAGCAAGTCTTAATCCTTAAGGAATTGGTTTCTCTTAAATCTTTACATTCTTTTAGCTATTGAGTGAAAGCAAGTCTTAATCCATAAGGAATTGGTTTCTCTTTGTTCTTTAAGTTCTTTTCGCCATTGATTGAAAGCAAGTCTTAATCCATAAGGAATTGGTTTCTCTTTGTTCTTTAAGTTCTTTTGGCCATTGATTGAAAGCAAGTCTTATTCCATAAGGAATTGGTTTCTCTTTGTTCTTTAAGTTCTTTTGGCCATTGATTGAAAGCAAGTCTTAATCCATAAGGAATTGGTTTCTCTTTCTTTAAGTTCTTTTGCCACTGATTGAAAGCAAGTCTTATTCCTTAAGGATTTGGTTTCTCTTTGTTCTTCAAGTTCTTTTGGCCATTGATTGAAAGCAAGTCTTAATCCATAAGGAATTGGTTTCTCTTTGTTCTTTAAGTTCTTTTGGCCATTGATTGAAAGCAAGTCTTATTCCATAAGGAATTGGTTTCTCTTTGTTCTTTATGTTCTTTTGGCCATTGATTGAAAGCAAGTCTTATTCCTTAAGGAATTGGTTTCTCTTTGTTCTTTAAGTTCTTTTGGCCATTGATTGAAAGCAAGTCTTAATCCATAAGGAATTGGTTTCTCTTTGTTCTTTAAGTTCTTTTGGCCATTGATTGAAAGCAAGTCTTATTCCTTAAGGAATTGGTTTCTCTTTGTTCTTTAAGTTCTTTTGGCCATTGATTGAAAGCAAGTCTTAATCCATAAGGAATTGGTTTCTCTTTGTTCTTTAACTTCTTTTGGCCATTGATTGAAAGCAAGTCTTAATCCATAAGGAATTGGTTTCTCTTTGTTCTTTAACTTCTTTTGGCCATTGATTGAAAGCAAGTCTTATTCCATAAGGAATTGGTTTCTCTTTGTTCTTTAAGTTCTTTTGGCCATTGATTGAAAGCAAGTCTTAATCCTTAAGGAATTGGTTTCTCTTTGTTCTTTAAGTTCTTTTGGCCATTGATTGAAAGCAAGTCTTAATCCATAAGGAATTGGTTTCTCTTTGTTCTTTAAGTTCTTTTGGCCATTGATTGAAAGCAAGTCTTAATCCTTAAGGAATTGGTTTCTCTTTGTTCTTTAAGTTCTTTTGGCCATTGATTGAAAGCAAGTCTTAATCCATAAGGAGTTGGTTTCTCTTTGTTCTTTAAGTTCTTTTGCCACTGATTGAAAGCAAGTCTTATTCCTTACGGAATTGGTTTCTCTTTGACTTTAAGTTCTTTTGACCAATGATTGAAAGCAAGCGTTATTCCTTAAGGAATTGGTTTCTCTTTGTTCTTTAAGTTCTTTTGGCCATTGATTGAAAGCAAGTCTTAATCCATAAGGAATTGGTTTCGTGTTGTTCTTTAATTTCTTTTGGCCATTGATTGAAAGCAAGTCTTAATCCTTAAGGAATTGGTTTCTCTTTGTTCTTTAAGTTCTTTTGGCCATTGATTGAAAGCAAGTCTTAATCCTTAAGGAATTGGTTTCTCTTTGTTCTTTAAGTTCTTTTGGCCATTGATTGAAAGCAAGTCTTAATCCATAAGGAATTGGTTTCTCTTTGTTCTTTAAGTTCTTTTGGAGATTGATTGAAAGCAAGTCTTAATCCATAGGGAATTGGTTTCTCTTTGTTCTTTAAGTTCTTTTGGCCATTGATTGAAAGCAAGTCTTAATCCATAAGGAATTGGTTTCTCTTTGTTCTTTAAGTTCTTTTGGCCAATGATTGAAAGCAAGCGTTATTCCTTAAGGAATTGGTTTCTCTTTGTTCTTTAAGTTCTTTTGGCCATTGATTGAAAGCAAGTCTTAATCCATAAGGAGTTGGTTTCTCTTTGTTCTTTAAGTTCTTTTGCCACTGATTGAAAGCAAGTCTTATTCCTTAAGGATTTGGTTTATCTTTGTTCTTGAAGTTCTTTTGGCCATTGATTGAAAGCAAGTCTTAATCCATAAGGAATTGGTTTCTCTTTGTTTTTTAAGTTCTTTTGGCCATTGATTGAAAGCAAGTCTTATTCCTTAAGGAATTGGTTTCTCTTTGTTCTTTAACTTCTTTTGGCCATTGATTGAAAGCAAGTCTCAATCCATAAGGAATTGGTTTCTCTTTGTTCTTTAACTTCTTTTGGCCATTGATTGAAAGCAAGTCTCAATCCATAAGGAATTGGTTTCTCTTTGTTCTTTAAGTTCTTTTGGAGATTGATTGAAAGCAAGTCTTAATCCAAAAGGAATTGGTTTCTCTTTGTTCTTTAAGTTCTTTCGGCCATTGATTGAAAGCAAGTCTTAATCCATAAGGAGTTGGTTTCTCTTTGTTCTTTAACTTCTTTGGGCCATTGATAGAAAGCAAGTCTTATTCCTTAAGGAATTGGTTTCTCTTTGCTCTTTAAGTTCTTTTGGAGATTGATTTAAAGCAAGTCTTAATCCATAAGGAATTGGTTTCTCTTTGTTCTTTAAGTTCTTTTGGCCATTGATTGAAAGCAAGTCTTAATCCATAAGGAGTTGGTTTCTCTTTGTTCTTTAAGTTCTTTTGCCACTGATTGAAAGCAAGTCTTAATCCATAAGGAATTGGTTTCTCTTTGTTCTTTAACTTCTTTTGGCCATTGATTGAAAGCAAGTCTTATTCCATAAGGAATTGGTTTCTCTTTGTTCTTTATGTTCTTTTGGCCGCTGATTGAAAGCAAGTGTCAAACCGTAAGGAATTGGTTTCTCTTTTTCTTTAAGTTCTTTTGGAGATTGATTGAAAGCAAGTCTTATTCCATAAGGAATTGGTTTCTCTTTGTTCTTTAAGTTCTTTTGGCCATTGATTGAAAGCAAGTCTTAATCCATAAGGAATTGGTTTCTCTTTGTTCTTTAAGTTCTTTAGGCATTGATTGAAAGCAAGTCTTAATCCAAAAGGAATTGGTTTCTCTTTGTTCTTTAACTTCTTTTGGCCATTGATTGAAAGCAAGTCTTAATCCATAAGGAATTGGTTTCTCTTTGTTCTTTAAGTTCTTTTGGCCATTGATTGAAAGCAAGTCTTATTCCTTACGGAATTGGTTTCCCTTTGTTCCTTACGTTCTTTGGGCCATTGATTGAAAGCAAGTCTTAATTCATAAGGAATTGGTTTCTCTTTGTTCTTTAAGTTCTTTTGGCCATTGATTGAAAGCAAGTCTTAATCCATAAGGAATTGGTTTCTCTTTGTTCTTTAACTTCTTTTGGCCATTGATTGAAAGCAAGTCTTATTCCATAAGGAATTGGTTTCTCTTTGTTCTTTAAGTTCTTTTGGCCATTGATTGAAAGCAAGTCTTATTCCTTAAGGAATTGGTTTCTCTTTGTTCTTTAAGTTCTTTTGGCCATTGATTGAAAGCAAGTCTTAATCCATAAGGAGTTGGTTTCTCTTTGTTCTTTAAGTTCTTTTGCCACTGATTGAAAGCAAGTCTTATTCCTTAAGGATTTGGTTTATCTTTGTTCTTGAAGTTCTTTTGGCCATTGATTGAAAGCAAGTCTTAATCCATAAGGAATTGGTTTCTCTTTGTTCTTTAAGTTCTTTTGGCCATTGATTGAAAGCAAGTCTTAATCCATAAGGAATTGGTTTCTCTTTGTTCTTTAAGTTCTTTTGGCCATTGATTGAAAGCAAGTCTTATTCCTTAAGGAATTGGTTTCTCTTTGTTCTTTAAGTTCCTTTTGGCCATTGATTGAAAGCAAGTCTTAATCCATAAGGAATTGGTTTCTCTTTGTTCTTTAACATCTTTGGGCCATTGATTGAAAGCAAGTCTTATTCCTTACGGAATTGGTTTCTCTTTGTTCTTTAAGTTCCTTTTGTCCATTGATTGAAAGCAAGTCTTAATCCATAAGGAATTGGTTTCTCTTTGTTCTTTAAGTTCTTTTGGCCATTGATTGAAAGCAAGTCTTAATCCATAAGGAATTGGTTTCTCTTTGTTCTTTAAGTTCTTTTGGCCATTGATTGAAAGCAAGTCTTATTCCTTAAGGAATTGGTTTCTCTTTGTTCTTTAAGTTCTTTTGGCCATTGATTGAAAGCAAGTCTTAATCCATAAGGAATTGGTTTCTCTTTGTTCTTTAAGTTCTTTTGGCCATTGATTGAAAGCAAGTCTTAATCCATAAGGAATTGGTTTCTCTTTGTTCTTTAAGTTCTTTTGGCCATTGATTGAAAGCAAGTCTTAATCCATAAGGAGTTGGTTTCTCTTTGTTCTTTAAGTTCTTTTGCCACTGATTGAAAGCAAGTCTTAATCCACAAGGAATTGGTTTCTCTTTATTCTTTAAGTTCTTTTGGCCATTGATTGAAAGCAAGTCTTATTCCTTAAGGAATTGGTTTCTCTTTGTTCTTTAAGTTCTTTTGGCCCTTTATTGAATGCAAGTCTTAATTCGTAAGGAATTGTTTTCACTTTGTACTTCAAGTTCTTTTGGCCATTGATTGAAAGCAAGTCTTAATTCATAAGGAATTGGTTTCTCTTTGTTCTTAAGTTCTTCTGGCCATTGATTGAAAGCAAGTCTTAATCCACAAGGAATTGGTTTCACTTTATTCTTTAAATTCTTTTGGCCAATGATTGAAAGCAAGTCTTAATCCACAAGGAATTGGTTTCACTTTATTCTTTAAATTCTTTTGGCCAATGATTGAAAGCAAGTCTTAATCCTTAAGGAATTGGTTTCTCTTTGTTCTTTAAGTTCTTTTGGCCATTGATTGAAAGCAAGTCTTATTCCTTACGGAATTGGTTTCTCTTTGTTCTTTAAGTTCTTTTGGCCATTGATTGAAAGCAAGTCTTAATCCATAAGGAATTGGTTTCTCTTTGTTCTTTAAGTTCTTTTGGCACTGATTGAAAGCAAGTCTTAATCCATAAGGAATTGGTTTCTCTTTGTTCTTGAAGTTCTTTTGGCCATTGATTGAAAGCAAGTCTTAATCCATAAGGAATTGGTTTCTCTTTGTTCTTTAAGTTCTTTTGGAGATTGATTGAAAGCAAGTCTTAATCCATAGGGAATTGGTTTCTCTTTGTTCTTTAAGTTCTTTTGGCCATTGATTGAAAGCAAGTCTTAATCCATAAGGAATTGGTTTCTCTTTGTTCTTTAAGTTCTTTTGGCCATTGATTGAAAGCAAGTCTTAATCCATAAGGAGTTGGTTTCTCTTTGTTCTTTAAGTTCTTTTGCCACTGATTGAAAGCAAGTCTTATTCCTTAAGGATTTGGTTTATCTTTGTTCTTGAAGTTCTTTTGGCCATTGATTGAAAGCAAGTCTTATTCCTTAAGGAATTGGTTTCTCTTTGTTCTTTATGTTCTTTTTGGTCATTGATTGAAAGCAAGTCTTAATCCATAAGGAATTGGTTTCTCTTTGTTCTTTAAGTTCTTTGGCCATTGATTGAAAGCAAGTCTTATTCCATAAGGAATTGGTTTCTCTTGTTCTTTAAGTTCTTTTGGCCATTGATTGAAAGCAAGTCTTAATCCTTACGGAATTGGTTTCTCTTGTTCTTTAACTTCTTTTGGCCATTGATTGAAAGCAAGTCTTAATCCATAAGGAATTGGTTTCTCTTTGTTCTTTAAGTTCTTTTGGCCATTGATTGAAAGCAAGTCTTAATCCATAAGGAATTGGTTCCTCTTTGTTCTTTAAGTTCTTTTGGGCATTGATTGAAAGCAGGTCTTAATCCCTATGGAATTGGTTTCTCTTTGTTCCTTAAATTTTTTTGGCCATTGATTTAAAGCAAGTCTTATTCCATAAGTAATTCGTTTCTCTTTGTTCTTTAAGTTCTTTGGGCCATTGATTGAATACAAGTCTTATTCCATAAGGAATTGGTTTCTCTGTGTTCTTTATGTTCTTTTGGCCATTGATTAGAAGCAGGTCTTTATCCTTAAGGAATTGGTTTCTCTTTATTCTTTAAGCTCTTTTGGCCATTGATTGAAAGCAAGTCTTATTCCTTAAGGAATTGGTTTCTCTTTGTTCTTTAAGTTGTTTTGGCCATTGATTGAAAGCAAGTCTTGTTCCATAAGGAATTGGTTTCTCTTTGTTCTTGAAGTTCTTTTGGCCATTGATTGAAAGCAAGTCTTAATCCATAAGGAATTGGTTTCTCATTGTTCTTTAAGTTCTTTTGGCCAATGATTGAAAGCAAGCGTGATTCCTTAAGGAATTGGTTTCTCTTTGTTCTTTAAGTTCTTTTGGCCATTGATTGAAAGCAAGTCTTATTCCATAAGGAATTGGTTTCTCTTTGTTCTTTAAGTTCTTTTGGCCATTGATTGAAAGCAAGTCTTAATCCATAAGGAATTGGTTTCTCTTTGTTCTTTAAGTTCTTTTGGCCATTGATTGAAAGCAAGTCTTAATCCATAAGGAGTTGGTTTCTCTTTGTTCTTTAAGTTCTTTTGCCACTGATTGAAAGCAAGTCTTATTCCTTAAGGATTTGGTTTATCTTTGTTCTTGAAGTTCTTTTGGCCATTGATTGAAAGCAAGTCTTATTCCTTAAGGAATTGGTTTCTCTTGATTCTTTACATTCTTTTGGCTATTGATTGAAAGCAAGTCTTAACCCATAAGGAATTGGTTTCTCTTTGTTCTTTAAGTTCTTTTGGCCATTGATTGAAAGCAAGTCTTATTCCTTAAGGAATTGGTTTCTCTTTGTTCTTTAAGTTCTTTTGGCCATTGATTGAAAGCAAGTCTTAATCCATAAGGAATTGGTTTCTCTTTGTTCTTTAAGTTCTTTTGCCACTGATTGAAAGCAAGTCTTAATCCATAAGAAATTGGTTTCTCTTGTTCTTAACTTCTTTTGGCCATAGATTGAAAGCAAGTCTAATTCCATAAGGAATTGGTTTCTCTTTGTTCTTTATGTTCTTTTGGCCACTGATTGAAAGCAAGTCTTATTCCTTAAGGATTTGGTTTCTCTTTGTTCTTTAAGTTCTTTTGGCCATTGATTGAAAGCAAGTCTTAATCCATAAGGAATTGGTTTCTCTTTGTTCTTTAAGTTCTTTTGGCCATTGATTGAAAGCAAGTCTTATTCCTTAAGGAATTGGTTTCTCTTTGTTCTTTAACTTCTTTTGGCCATTGATTGAAAGCAAGTCTTAATCCATAAGGAATTTGTTTCCCTTTGACCTTCAAGTTCTTTTGGCAATTGATTGAAAGCAAGTCTTAATCCATAGGGAATTGATTTCTCTTTGTTCTTTAAGTTCTTTTGGCCATTGATTGAAAGCAAGTCTTAATCCATAAGGAATTGGTTTCTCTTTGTTCTTTAAGTTCTTTTGGCCACTGATTGAAAGCAAGTCTTATTCCTTAAGGAATTGGTTTCTCTTTGTTCTTTAAGTTCTTTTGCCCGTTCATTGAAAGCAAGTCTCATTGCTTAAGGAATTGGTTTCTCTTTGTTCCATACGTTCTTTGGGCCATTGATTGAAAGCAAGTCTTAATCCATAAGGAATTGGTTTCTCTTTGTTCTTTAACTTCTTTTGGCCATTGATTGAAAGCAAGTCTTAATCCATAAGGAATTGGTTTCTCTTTGTTCTTTAAGTTCTTTTGGCCATTGATTGAAAGCAAGTCTTAATCCATAAGGAATTGGTTTCTCTTTGTTCTTTAAGTTCTTTTGGCCATTGATTGAAAGCAAGTCTTAATCCATAAGGAATTGGTTTCTCTTTGTTCTTTAACATCTTTGGGCCATTGATTGAAAGCAAGTCTTAATCCATAAGGAATTGGTTTCTCTTTGTTCTTTAAGTTCTTTTGGAGATTGATTGAAAGCAAGTCTTAATCCATAGGGAATTGGTTTCTCTTTGTTCTTTAAGTTCTTTGGCCATTGATTGAAAGCAAGCGTTATTCCTTAAGGAGTTGGTTTCTCTTTGTTCTTTAAGTTCTTTTGGCCATTGATTGAAAGCAAGTCTTAATCCATAAGGAGTTGGTTTCTCTTTGTTCTTTAAGTTCTTTTGCCACTGATTGAAAGCAAGTCTTATTCCTTAAGGATTTGGTTTATCTTTGTTCTTGAAGTTCTTTTGGCCATTGATTGAAAGCAAGTCTTAATCCATAAGGAATTGGTTTCTCTTTGTTTTTTAAGTTCTTTTGGCCATTGATTGAAAGCAAGTCTTAATCCATAAGGAATTGGTTTCTCTTTGTTCTTTAAGTTCTTTGCGGCCGTTGATTGAAAGCAAGTCTTAATCCATAAGGAATTGGTTTCTCTTTGTTCTTTAAGTTCTTTTGGCCATTGATTGAAAGCAAGTCTTATTCCTTAAGGAATTGGTTTCTCTTTGTTCTTTAAGTTCTTTTGGCCAATGATTGAAAGCAAGCGTTATTCCTTAAGGAATTGGTTTCTCTTTGTTCTTTAAGTTCTTTTGGCCATTGATTGAAAGCAAGTCTTAATCCATAAGGAATTGGTTTCTCTTCGTTCTTTAAGCTCTTTTGGCCATTGATTGAAAGCAAGTCTTATTCCTTAAGGAATTGGTTTCTCTTTGTTCTTTAAGTTCTTTTGGCCATTGATTGAAAGCAAGTCTTATTCCATAAGGAATTGGTTTCTCTTTGTTCTTTAAGTTCTTTTGGCCATTGATTGAAAGCAAGTCTTAATCCATAAGGAATTGGTTTCTCTTTGTTCTTTAACATCTTTTGGCCATTGATTGAAAGCAAGTCTTATTCCTTAAGGATTTGGTTTCTCTTTGTTCTTTAAGTTCTTTTGGCCATTGATTGAAAGCAAGTCTTATTCCTTAAGGAATTGGTTTCTCTTTGTTCTTTAAGTTCATTTGGCCATTGATTGAAAGCAAGTCTTAATCCATAAGGAATTGGTTTCTCTTTGACCTTTAAGTTCATTTGGCCATTGATTGAAAGCAAGTCTTAATCCATAAGGAATTGGTTTCTCTTTGTTCTTTAACATCTTTGGACCATTGATTGAAAGCAAGTCTTATTCCTTACGGAATTGGTTTCTCTTTGTTCTTTAAATTCTTTTGGCCATTGATTGAAAGCAAGTCTTAATCCATAAGGAATTGGTTTCTCTTTGTTCTTTAAGTTCTTTTTGCCATTGATTGAAAGCAAGTCTTAATCCATAAGGAATTGGTTTCTCTTTGTTCTTTAACTTCTTTTGGCCATTGATTAAAAGCAAGTCTTAATCCATAAGGAATTGGTTTCTCTTGTTCTTTAAGTTCTTTTGCCATTGATTGAAAGCAAGTCTTAATCCATAAGGAATTGGTTTCTCTTGTTCTTTAAGTTCTTTTGGCCATTGATTGAAAGCAAGTCTTAATCCATAAGGAATTGGTTTCTCTTGTTCTTAAGTTCTTTTGGCCATTGATTGAAAGCAAGTCTTAATCCATAAGGAATTGGTTTCTCTTTGTTCTTTAAGTTCTTTTGGCCATTGATTGAAAGCAAGTCTTATTCCTTAAGGAATTGGTTTCTCTTTGTTCTTGAAGTTCTTCTTGCAATTGATTGAAAGCAAGTCTTAATCAATAAGGAATTGGTTTCTCTTTATTCTTTAAGTTCTTATGCCATTGATTGAAAGCAAGTCTTAATCCATAAGGAATTGGTTTCTCTTTGTTCTTTAAGTTCTTTTGGCCATTGATTGAAAGCAAGTCTTAATCCATAAGGAATTGGTTTCTCTTTGTTCTTTAAGTTCTTTTGGCCGTTGATTGAAAGCAAGTCTTAATCCATGAGGAATTGGTTTCTCTTTGTTCTTAAGTTCTTTTGGCCGTTGATTGAAAGCAAGTCTTATTCCTTAAGGAATTGGTTTCTCTTTGACCTTTAAGTTCTTTTGGCCATTGATTGAAAGCAAGTCTTATTCCTTAAGGAATTGGTTCCTCATTGTTCTTTAAGTTCTTTTGGCCGTTGATTGAAAGCAAGTCTTATTCCTTAAGGAATTGGTTTCTCTTTGTTCTTTAAGTTCTTTTGGCCATTGATTGAAAGCAAGTCTTAATCCAGAAGGAATTGGTATCTCTTAGTTCTTTGAGGCTCTTTGGCCATTGATTGAAAGCAAGTCTAATGCCTAAAGGAATTGGTTTGTCTGTTCTTAAGTTCTTTTGCCATTGATTGAAAGCAAGTCTTAATCCTTAAGGAATTGGTTTAACTTTGTCTTTAAGTTCTTTTGGCCATTGATTGAAAGCAAGTCTTAATCCATAAGGAATTGGTTTCTCTTTGTTCTTTAAGTTCTTATGCCATTGATTGAAAGCAAGTCTTAATCCATAAGGAATTGGTTTCTCATTCTTCTTTAAGTTCTTTTGGCCATTGATTGACAGCAAGTCTTAATCCATAAGGAATTGGTTTCTCTTTGTTCTTTAAGTTCTTTTAGCCATTGATTGATAGCAAGTCTTATTCCTTAAGGAATTGGTTTTTCTTCGTTCTTTAAGTTCTTTTGGCCATTGATTGAAAGCAAGTCTTAATCCATAAGGAATTGGTTTCTCTTTGTTCTTTAAGTTCTTTTGGCCATTGATTGAAAGCAAGTCTTAATCCATAAGGAATTGGTTTCTCTTGTTCCTTAAGTTCTTTTGGCCATTGATTGAAAGCAAGCGTTATTCCTTAAGGAATTGGTTTCTCTTTGTTCTTTAAGTTCTTTTGGCCATTGATTGAAAGCAAGTCTTAATCCATAAGGAGTTGGATTCTCTTTGTTCTTTAAGTTCTTTTGGCCACTGATTGAAAGCAAGTCTTATTCCTTAAGGATTTGGTTTCTCGTTGTTCTTTAAGTTCTTTTGGCCATTGATTGAAAGCAAGTCTTATTCCTTAAGGAATTGGTTTCTCTTTATTCTTTAAGTTCTTTTTGGCCATTGATTGAAAGCAAGTCTTAATCCATAAGGAATTGGTTTCTCTTTGTTCTTTAACATCTTTGAACCATTGATTGAAAGCAAGTCTTATTCCTTACGGAATTGGTTTCCCTTTGTTCCTTACGTTCTTTGGGCCATTGATTGAAAGCAAGTCTTAATCCATAAGGAATTGGTTTCTCTTTGTTCTTTAAGTTCTTTTGGCCATTGATTGAAAGCAAGTCTTATTCCATAAGGAATTGGTTTCTCTTTGTTCTTTAAGTTCTTTTGGCCACTGATTGAAAGCAAGTCTTATTCCTTAAGGAATTGGTTTCTCTTTTTCTTTAAGTTCATTTGGAGATTGATTGAAAGCAAGTCTTAATCCATAAGGAATTGGTTTCTCTTTGTTCTTTAACTTCTTTTGGCCATTGATTGAAAGCAAGTCTTAATCCATAAGGAATTGGTTTCTCTTTGTTCTTTAAGTTCTTTTGGCCACTGATTGAAAGCAAGTCTTATTCCTTAAGGATTTGGTTTCTCTTTGTTCTTGAAGTTCTTTTGGCCATTGATTGAAAGCAAGTCTTAATCCATAAGGAATTGGTTTCTCTTTGTTCTTTAACTTCTTTTGGCCATTGATAGAAAGCAAGTCTTATTCCTTAAGGAATTGGTTTCTCTTTGTTCCTTAAGTTCATTTGGCCATTGATTGAAAGCAAGTCTTAATCCATAAGGAATTGGTTTCTCTTTGTTCTTTAAGTTCTTTTGGCCATTGATTGAAAGCAAGTCTTATTCCATAAGGAATTGGTTTCTCTTTGTTCTTTAAGTTCTTTTGGCCATTGATTGAAAGCAAGTCTTAATCCATAAGGAATTGGTTTCTCTTTGTTCTTTAAGTTCTTTTGGCCACTGATTGAAAGCAAGTCTTATTCCTTAAGGAATTGGTTTCTCTTTGTTCTTTAAGTTCTTTTGGCCATTGATTGAAAGCAAGTCTTAATCCATAAGGAATTGGTTTCTATTTGAAAGCAAGCGTTATTCCTTAAGGAATTGGTTTCTCTTTGTTCTTTAAGTTCTTTTGGCCATTGATTGAAAGCAAGTCTTAATCCTTAAGGAATTGGTTTCTCTTTGTTCTTTAACTTCTTTTGGCCATTGATTGAAAGCAAGTCTTAATCCATAAGGAATTGGTCTCTCTTTGCTCTTTAACATCTTTCGGCCATTGATTGAAAGCAAGTCTTATTCCTTACGGAATTGGTTTCTCTTTTTTCTTTAAGTTGTTTTGGCCATTGATTGAAAGCAAGTCTTGTTCCATAAGGAATTGGTTTCTCTTTGTTCTTTAAGTTCTTTTGCCACTGATTGAAAGCAAGTCTTATTCCTTAAGGATTTGGTTTCTCTTTGTTCTTGAAGTTCTTTTGGCCATTGATTGAAAGCAAGTCTTAATCCATAAGGAATTGGTTTCTCTTTTTCTTTAAGTTCTTTTGGCCATTGATTGAAAGCAAGTCTTATTCCGTAAGGAATTGGTTTCTCTTTGTTCTTTAAGTTCTTTAGGCCGTTGACAGCAAGCAAGTCTCATTTCATAAGGAATTGGTTTCTTTGTTCTTAAATTTCTTTTGGCCATTGATTGAAAGCAAGTCTTGTTCCATAAGGAATTGGTTTCTCTTTGTTCTTTAAGTTCTTTTGGCCATTGATTGAAAGCAAGTCTTAATCCATAAGGAATTGGTTTATCTTTGTTTTTTAAGTTCTTTTGGCCATTGATTGAAAGCAAGTCTTAATCCATAAGGAATTGGTTTCTCTTTGTTCTTTAAATTCTTTTGGCCATTGATTGAAAGCATGTCTTATTCCTTAAGGAATTGGTTTCTCTTTGTTCTTTAAGTTCTTTTGGCCATTGATTGAAAGCAAGTCTTATTCCATAAGGAATTGGTTTCTCTTTGTTCTTTAAGTTCTTTTGGCCATTGATTGAAAGCAAGTCTTGTTCATAAGGAATTGGTTTCTCTTTGTTCTTTAAGTTCTTATGGCCATTGATTGAAAGCAAGTCTTAATCCATAGGGAATTGGTTTCTCTTTGTTCTTTAAGTTCTTTTGGCCATTGATTGAAAGCAAGTCTTATTCCTTACGGAATTGGTTTCTCTTTGTTCTTTAAGTTCTTTTGGCCATTGATTGAAAGCAAGTCTTAATCCATAAGGAGTTGGTTTCTCTTTGTTCTTTAAGTTCTTTTGCCACTGATTGAAAGCAAGTCTTATTCCTTAAGGATTTGGTTTATCTTTGTTCTTGAAGTTCTTTTGGCCATTGATTGAAAGCAAGTCTTAATCCATAAGGAATTGGTTTCTCTTTGTTTTTTAAGTTCTTTTGGCCATTGATTGAAAGCAAGTCTTAATCCATAAGGAATTGGTTTCTCTTTGTTCTTTAAGTTCTTTTGGCCATTGATTGAAAGCAAGTCTTAATCCATAAGGAATTGGTTTCTCTTTGTTCTTATGTTCTTTTCGCCGTTGATTGAAAGCAAGTCTTATTGCTTAAGAAATTGGTTTCTCTTTGTTCTTTAAGTTCTTTGGCCATTGATTGAAAGCAAGTCTTAATCCATAAGGAGTTGGTTTCTCTTTGTTCTTTAAGTTCTTTTGCCACTGATTGAAAGCAAGTCTTATTCTTTAAGGAATTGGTTTCTCTTTCTTCTTTAAGTTCTTCGGCCATTGATTGAATACAAGTCATATTCCATAAGGAATTGGTTTCTCTTTGTTCTTTAAGTTCTTTTGGCCATTGATTGAATGCAAGTCTTATTCCGTAAGGAATTGGTTTCTCTTTGTTCTTTAAGTTCTTTTGGCCATTGATTGAAAGCAAGTCTTAATCCATAAGGAATTGGTTTCTCTTTGTTCTTTAAGATCTTTTGGCCATTGATTGAAAGCAAGTCTAATTCCTTAAGGAATTGGTTTCTCTTGTTCTTTAAGTTCTTATCGCCATTGATTGAAAGCAAGTCTTAATCCATAAGGAATTGGTTTCTCTTTGTTCTTTAAGTTCTTTTGGCCATTGATTGAAAGCAAGTCTTAATCCTTAAGGAATTGGTTTCTCTTTAATCTTTAAATTCTTTTGGCCATTGATTGAAAGCAAGTCTTAATCCATAAGGAATTGGTTTCTCTTTGAAAGCAAGTCTTATTCCTTAAGGAATTGGTTTCTCTTAGTTCTTTAAGTTCTTATTGGCCATTGATTGAAAGCAAGTCTTATCCATAAGGAATTGGTTTCTCTTGTTCTTTAAGTTCTTTGGCCATTGATTGAAAGCAAGTCTTAATCCATAAGGAATTGGTTTCTCTTGTTCTTTAAGTTCTTTTGCCATTGATTGAAAGCAAGTGTTAATCCATAAGGTATTAGTTTCTCTTTGTTCTTAAGTTCTTTTGGCCGTTGGTTGAAAGCAAGTCTTATTCCTTAAGGAATTGTTTTCTCTTTGTTCTTTACGTTCTTTTGGCCATTGATAGAAAGCAAGTCTTATTCATTAAGGAATTGGTTTCTCTTGTTCGTTAACTTCTTTTGGCCATTGATTGAAAGCAAGCGTTATTCCTTAAGGAATTGGTTTCTCTTTGTTCTTTAAGTTCTTTTGGCCATTGATTGAAAGCAAGTCTTAATCCATAAGGAATTGGTTTCTCTTTGTTCTTTATGTTTCTTTGGCCGCTGATTGAAAGCAAGTCTTATTCCTAAGGAATTGGTTTCTCTTTGTTCTTTAAGTTCTTTGGCCATTGATTGAAAGCAAGTCTTAACCCTTAAGGTATTAGTTTCACTTTGTTCTTTAAGTTCTTTTTGCCACTGATTGAAAGCAAGTCTTATTCCTTAAGGAATTGGTTTCTCTTTGTTCTTTAAGTTCTTTTGGCCATTGATTGAAAGCAAGTCTTAATCCATAAGGAATTGGTTTCTCTTTGTTCTTTAACTTCTTTTGGCCATTGATAGAAAGCAAGTCTTATTCCTTAAGGAATTGGTTTCTCTTTGTTCTTTAAGTTCTTTTGACCAATGATTGAAAGCAAGCGTTATTCCATAAGGAATTGGTTTCTGTCCGTTCTTTAAGTTCTTTTGGCCATTGATTGAAAGCAAGTCTTAATCCATAAGGAATTGGTTTCTCTTTGTTCTTTAAGTTCTTTTTGGCCATTGATTGAAAGCAAGTCTTATTCCTTACGGAATTGGTTTCTCTTTGTTCCATACGTTCTTTGCGCGATTGATTGAAAGCAAGTCTTAATCCATAAGGAATTGGTTTCTCTTTGTTTTTTAAGTTCTTTTGGCCACTGATTGAAAGCAAGTCTTATTCCTTAAGGAATTGGTTTCTCTCTGTTCTTTAAGTTCTTTTGGCCATTGATTGAAAGCAAGTCTTAATCCATAAGGAATTGGTTTCTTGTTGTTCTTTAACTTCTTTTGGCCATTGATTGAAAGCAAGTCTTAATCCATAAGGAATTGGTTTCTCTTTGTTCTTTAAGTTCTTTTGGCCACTGATTGAAAGCAAGTCTTATTCCTTAAGGAATTGGTTTCTCTTTTTCTTTAAGTTCATTTGGCCATTGATTGAAAGCAAGTCTTAATCCATAAGGAATTGGTTTCTCTTTGTTCTTTAAGTTCTTTTGGCCATTGATTGAAAGCAAGTCTTATTCCTTAAGGAATTGGTTTCTCTTTGTTCGTTAACTTCTTTTGGCCATTGATTGAAAGGAAGTCTTAATCCATAAGGAATTGGTTTCTCTTGTTCTTTAAGTTCTTTTTGGCCATTGATTGAAAGCAAGTCTTAATCCTTAAGGAATTGGTTTCTCTTTGTTCTTTAACATCTTTGGACCATTGATTGAATCCAAGTCTTATTCCTTAAGGAATTGGTTTCTCTTTTTCTTTAAGTTCTTTTGGCCATTGATTGAAAGCAAGTCTTAATCCATAAGGAATTGGTTTCTCTTTGTTCTTTAAGTTCTTTTGGCCATTGATTGAAAGCAAGTCTTAATCCATAAGGAATTGGTTTCTCTTTGTTCTTTAAGTTCTTTTGGCCATTGATTGAAAGCAAGTCTTATTCCTTAAGGAATTGGTTTCTCTTTGTTCTTTAAGTTCTTTTGGCCATTGATTGAAAGCAAGTCTTAATCCATAAGGAATTGGTTTCTCTTTGTTCTTTAACTTCTTTTGGCCATTGATTGAATGCAAGCGTTATTCCTTAAGGAATTGGTTTCTCTTTGTTCTTTAAGTTCTTTTGGCCATTGATTGAAAGCAAGTCTTAATCCATAAGGAATTGGTTTCTCTTTGTTCATTAAGTTCTTTTGGCCACTGTTGGAAAGCAAGTCTTATTCCATAAGGAATTGGTTTCTCTCTGTTCTTTAAGTTCTTTTGGCCATTGATTGAAAGCAAGTCTTAATCCATAAGGAATTGGTTTCTTGTTGTTCTTTAACTTCTTTTGGCCATTGTTGAAAGCAAGTCTTATTCCTTAAGAAATTGGTTTCCCTTTCTTCTTTAAGTTCTTTTTGGCCATTGATTGAAAGCAAGTCTTAATCCATAAGGAATTGGTTTCTCTTTGTTCTTTAAGTTCTTTTGGCCATTGATTGAAAGCAAGTCTTAATCCATAAGGAATTGGTTTCTCTTGTTCTTTAAGTTCTTTTGGCCATTGATTGAAAGCAAGTCTTAATCCATAAGGAATTGGTTTCTCTTTGTTCTTTAAGTTCTTTTGGCCACTGATTGAAAGCAAGTCTTATTCCTTAAGGAATTGGTTTCTCTTTGTTCTTTAAGTTCTTTTGGCCATTGATTGAAAGCAAGTCTTAATCCATAAGGAATTGGTTTCTCTTTGTTCTTTAACATCTTTGAACCATTGATTGAAAGCAAGTCTCATTCCATAAGGAATTGGTTTCTCTTTGTTCTTTAAGTTCTTTTGGCCATTGATTGAAAGCAAGTCTTAATCCTTAAGGAATTGGTTTCTCTTTGTTCTTTAAGTTATTTTGGCCATTGATTGAAAGCAAGTCTTGTTCCATAAGGAATTGGTTTCTCTTTGTTCTCTAAGTTTTTTTGGCCATTGATTGAAAGCAAGTCTTATTCCGTAAGGAATTGGTTTCTCTTTGTTCTTTAAGTTCTTTTGGCCGTTGACTGAAAGCAAGTCTCATTCCATAAGGAATTGGTTTCTCTTTGTTCTTTAAGTTCTTTTGGCCATTGATTGAAAGCAAGTCCTAATCCATACGGAATTGGTTTCTCTTTGTTCTTTAAGTTATTTTGGCCATTTATCGAAAGCAAGTCTTCATCGATAAGGAATTGGTTTCTCTTTGTTCCTTAAGTTCTTTTGGCCATTGATTGAAAGCAAGTCTTAATCCATAAGGAATTGGTTTCTCTTTTTTCATTAAGTTCTTTTGGCCATTGATTGAAAGCAAGTCTTAATCCATAAGGAATTGGTTTCTCTTTGTTCTTTAAGTTCTTTTGGCCATTGATTGAAAGCAAGTCTTAATCCATAAGGAATTGGTTTCTCTTTGTTCTTTAAGTTCTTTGGCCATTGATTGAAAGCAAGTCTTAATCCATAAGGAATTGGTTTCTCTTGTTCTTTAAGTTCTTTTGGCCATTGATTGAAAGCAAGTCTTAATCCATAAGGAATTGGTTTCTCTTGTTCTTTAAGTTCTTTTTGCCATTGAATGGAATCAAGTCTTAATCCATAAGGAATTGGTTTCTCTTTGTTCTTTAAGTTCTTTTGGCCATTGATTGAAAGCAAGTCTTATTCCATAAGGAATTGGTTTCTCTTTGTTCTTTAAGTTCTTTTGGAGAATGATTGAAAGCAAGTCTTAATCCAAAAGGAATTGGTTTCTCTTTGTTCTTTAACTTCTTTTGGCCATTGATTGAAAGCAAGTCTTAATCCATAAGGAATTGGTTTCTCTTTGTTCTTTAAGTTCTTTTGGCCATTGATTGGAAGCAAGTCTTAATCCTTAAGGAATTGGTTTCTCTTTGTTCTTCAAGTTCTTTGCGCGATTGATTGAAAGCAAGTCTGAATCCATAAGGAACTGGTTTCTCTTTGTTTTTTAAGTTCTTTTGGCCATTGACTGAAAGTAAGTCCTAATCCATAAGGAATTGGTTTCTCTTTGTTCTTTAAGTTCTTTTGGCCATTGATTGAAAGCAAGTCTTATTCCTTACGGAATTGGTTTCCCTTTGTTCCTTATGTTCTTTGGGCCATTGATTGAAAGCAAGTCTTAATTCATAAGGAATTGGTTTCTCTTTGTTCTTTAACTT